>JAAFCE010008833.1:19678593-19763050 GCA_013389805.1 Trigoniulus corallinus
AAAAAAAGTAAGAGAGAGAGAGGAGAAAAAAAGTAAGAGAGAGAGAGAGAGAGAGAGAGAGGAGAGAGATCTTTCAGAATGAATTGTTTGATGTTGAGTTTTGTGGTTACTGCTGTGGTTGCAGAAAGAATTTTAGTCTTCCCTGTCTGTCGTGCAGATAGCCGGTGAAATCCAAGAAAAAGTGAATGCATTAATATATGCATTTAAAGCCCAATATGTGCAAGGCTTACTGTTAGAAAAGCGTTTATTGTTCACTAGTGGTTCATGTATCACGTGTTACAGTGGTAACACAATATTGGACATTCAAATATGCACATTCAAATGCCCCAGAACCTGATCTGTAGTCTGACCAGCAGGACCGCTTCAAGAGAAGCGCTAGCTTTAATTTTTTTTAAAAAAACAGCAATTATTATAGTTATCCTGTATCCTACCTCTGAGGTTTATCTGCCAGTTCTGACTTCTTTCTCTTGCTTCCTATTTTCAACTTCCCATAACACAATCTACTCTTATTTTGTCTTGGCCTACCTCTAACCCATCTCCTCCCGATAATCTTTATTCTTGGGGTGAACTTCATCAGCTGTTTCTCTTCCCTTCTGCACATCGCATCTACACCCTTTCTCATCTTTTCTGCTACGACGTATTTTTTTGTGTGACTGAGCACCGTTATTCCAACCTCTTTAGCGTTTCCAATTTTCATATCAAGCAGATCTGAAATCTGTGACATCTTAAGCTCTTTCTACTCTTTCACACCTTTGATATAACAAGGATTTAGGAAACCAACTATTATCATATGATCGTTAAAAATACCTTCTGCGGCCATCTCCACATGGACACTAGGACATTACTTCTGGCATTTCCCCGTTATTAGGTTTCAGATAGACTGTCGTGAAGGGAAAATCGTCACTGCAGGTCATCACCAGGCCCTAACATTTTCTCAATTAAGATTGGGTACCCATTTCTCCTAGCTACCGGAACTGGTAACACCGGTGACAGCCTATTGCCGGCCTAAAGATGCAACCCCGTGCTCATGTAACATCGCGTTTTCTTTCTCCATATACTCGCATAATGTATTCCATATAAAAAGGGTTCTTTTATGTGTAGGTGATATCGTAGGCCTACACATCAAGCGGGGATCATGGCTTTATTTTCCATCAGACGAAATACACTTTTAGGACTTCTGTTGTCGGAAAGAAGCCATTTGTCTCGGATAGGATCGAACCTCCAACAATAGACTCAGCAAGTCAGCCAATGAGAAAGATAAAATTGGCACTACAAGTGCTGCTTGCTAATCCAATTCAAACGTGGCATGAGGCCTGTGGCTTACATGTATCCATGTTGTATTCTCGGCATTTAAAGATTTACAAATAGTTTCCTGCGCACTCCACACATATTGCCAAGCCTCACCATATTAATGTACTTCTTTTATGACTCTTCCAAAACCTGCTTAGCAAAACAGAGTGGTAATAATGGCGGAAAAAGTCATCGAAAGAGGTCAAACCTTATAAAGTCGCCAACAGAACTCCTGGGGAACAAATTGAGGACTCGCAAATTAGGCCTCTTTAAGCCAACTGTGAGCATAAATTTAAATGTGGATGACCTTTTGGCGATAAATTGTGGTAATGTATGGGGATGGTTCTCTAATACTCTATATTTAAATACTATACTACAGTTATTTAGATGTCCTTGGCAGGTGGCCCCATCGTTAAGTTGATTGATTGATTGCTAAAGTTACGTGAGCTTCAGGTCCGATAGAGAGAAAGGCAGCTGCCTTGTGTGCTGAAAGGAAGGTCATTTGAATGTTGATCAGATTGTATGTGGGAACTGGGACATCTCTCCAGGATTGTACTTGGCCTATCGGGTCTTCAGGCTTCAGGCTCAATAAAACTTTATATTAGTTTCGTGCAGCCAAGTTGCGTTGGACACACCAGTTCTTGTGAGATCACTGAAGTTAAGCTGCGCAAACCCATATTAGTACCAACATGGGTGGTTGGTAAAGAACGTTGGGTGCTGCAAAATTGCCCTCTCCTACATCCTCTACACTTACCCCCTCATCTCCCGCGGTCAGCCTCCTAAGGGTTCAACCTGTAATGGCTGCTTGGCTTATTCCCCAACCCATGAAATTAAATCAAAACCAAAGTAGGTCCCTACTGCAAAATGAAGCACTACTTTTTTGGAATGCCATATTAATTTTATAGAAATTGTCTCGTATCTTATTCATTGTATAACCTTCTGGGCCTTTTGCAGGTTTCCTCGAGCCTAATTTTGTGTCCAATCTACCATACCGACTAAATGCCACGATCTTTGTAGTGGCTTTCTCCCGTCTGGTATGCCATTAGACTTGGTTCAATTTTCAGCTGTTATGGTACTATCCTAACATTTCTTCTTCTTCCTCCTCATTGGTACATTTAAAGACCATTCATATTTACAACATGGCTTCCAAGATTTCTCCTATTAGCCGGCTTTCATAATAAAGGTTCAGGGGCCTGCCTGCCTGGAGATTATGTAGGCCCACTGCACAAAGGCCTTGATTGAAAGGGGCGACTTTTGAAATCGAGTTTTCTGTTCATAGGCGGTAGTCTTACTTCAAATTTCTAAGGTTTTTTTTGGAAAAAAAAGTCTTTCTGCAACCATTTTGGGGTAGTGCTTATGAGCACAGTGGTGGATCTTTTTTTTCGATGGAGAAAAATTTTAATTGGTTGTTATTCAATATCCCAACCAGCCGCGGTGGCGAGGTGGTTAGCACGCTCGACAACTGCGTCAGTAGTTTTAGGTTCGATACTGGGCGGAGGTGGGTCGGCTTCTTTCGGGCGAGAGAGAGAGGCCTCGAGTGTGCCTTCTTTCGGATGAGAAGTAAAACCGAGGTCCCGTGTGGGTGTACGATGGCGCTTGCACGTAAAAGAACCCTCTCTACTACGCAACGGGTAGGAGGCAAAATTTCCAGGTGTAGGAGCTCGCCCCTTGGCGTCGGTAGCATTCCCCAACGAACACTAGACGGACGATAAATAAGCGTAGGGGTGCAGCTTTGGCCGGCAAGCGGCTGCAGGAAAAAACAATGACCAATATATAGCCCTGTGTCCATTCAGAGGGACAAGATGGGTACCCGACCCTACCATAGGCGGGAAAACGAGTAGGAGTTGCTTTTTTTGGTTTGTTATTCAATATCCCGTCATAGCTTTCAATTGGGATGGACAGGTAACCAACTGTGACGTCCGTTCAAGGGATGAACTGGTGAAAAAGGTGCAAGAGGTAAGGTACTTAGGATCTACTTTCCAAAGCAATGGGGAGATTGATGCAGACGTGACCCGTAGAATCAACGGGGGTGGCTGAAGTGGAGACAGACAGGCGGAGTTCTGTGTGATAGGATGGTTCTAATGAAGTTGAAAGGGAACTTCTACAGGGCAGTGATTCGGCCAGCTATGCTTTATGGGTCAGAGTGTTGGGCAGTGAGGAAGAGCCACGTCAATAGAATGCAAGTAGCAGAGATGCGAATGCTACGTTACATGAGTGGAGTGTCAAAAGTTGACTCTTGACAGAGTTAGTTAGCCTGGGGGTGGGGGACGTCGCCGAAAAAATGAGAGAGAATAGGCTGAGGTGGTACGGACATGTGATGAGAAGAGGGGACGAGGACCTCGTTAGGGCCATACCAGGAATGCAGGTGGTCGGTAGCACCCGGGGTAGGGGGAGACCAAAGTTGACGTGGGAGCAGGTTGTCTGTAAGGATATGGCAGTGTGTGGGGTGGACAGGGACCTAGTGGCAGATAGACAGGAGTGGAGGGCCAGAACCCGCAGACGCGACCCTGCCACCGGCGGGATAAGGGTATGATGATGATGATTCAATATCCCGTCGGTCTTGTTTAGGCTCGATAATAGCCACCCGACTGTACATAGTTTAAAGTGTGTATGAAAGAAGCTGCGCAGTTTTTAAAAGTTTGACCCTAGGAATGACAACCTTTACTAGAAATCATTCTCGCATGTTGTTTTTCTGTGAGACTTTTCCTTAAGTAAAGAGTTGTAAGTCTCTACAGTCGATTTACAATTGAAATTTATATGTGACATTAGCATGAGGAACGATTGTAAACATTTTAAAGAATCGTTACTTAGAAATTACTCTTAAGTTGAGAAACATTTCAGCTGACACGCCTATTTGACATCTTGAGGAATATAATGCATAGTGATTTAAGGATGTGTTTATAGTGGGCAGATGTGCAGTAAGATGATTATAATAATACAACTATGTGAAAAGAACAAGAATGTGAAACGATTTGAACGGTTGGTTTGATATCGATTTCAGTAGTGAAGTTCAGCACGTGTAAATTTGAAGAGGCAGGAAATTCTCATTTGGTAATTAAAAGCAAGCAAATATGTCAAAGCAAATCTAGCATTTCTTAGGCACCATGCGGTGTGCTTTAATTTGATAACAGCGAAACTGCAGTGTGGTATTAAAGGGCGATATTTTATTTATACGCCTATGTTGAAAGATGTTCCACGCACTTCACGTTTTGATTAACTTCTCTTCAAAGTTTTATACACACAACTGTTAAAGTGGCATTACATTGGTATTAAATTTCACACACTGTTGAGATAAATTACAGAGTATTCAAAAGAATGATTCGAGGATGGACCTGATATGTACAATTATTCCTGAATTATATTGACTTAGGGTGAATGTGGATTTCAGTGCAAAAACAAGTCTGAAACTTCTCACAATGAAGCTTTTATTGTGATTTACCATGATTTCGGTAAATACAGTAATAAAGTTTTGACTAAACGTGTAGTTTAATTTATCACTCTCAATATTTCCAAAACAACTTTATAAATTAAGATGTTAGCTTTAGTCGAGGTGAAATATCTATCTACTTTCTAAAAGATTGCAAACCTGTCAATTTGGCGTGAAATATTCTGAATTTGTAGATCCATGTCATATGCAGGTGTGGATAGACTTACATCTTTTGGAGCCTGAAACTTTTAACATGTTCTTGTTGTTCTCAATTAAATAATCCACCTGTGATTTTAATTTATCTCGTTTAGATAAAGAAGTCGGTTTTTTTTTAATTTAACGAGATTAAAGTTTTGTGCAACGAAATCTGGAAAATAAAATTCATTACCATCATCATCATACCATTATCCCGCCTGCCGCAGGGTCGGGTCTGCGCGTTCTAGCCTTCCACTCCTCCTATCTCCCACCAGGTGCCCGTCCACCCCACACATTACCATATCCTTACGGACATATCCTTCGGTCTTTCCCTGCCCCGGGTGCTTCCGACTACCTGCATTCCTGAAATGGACCTAACGAGCTCCTCCTCCCCTCTTTTCATTACGTGTCCATACCACCTCAACCTATTCTCGCTCATTTTTTGGCGATGGCCACTACCCCAGGCAAATTCTAATATGTTCATTCCTAATTCTATCACCTCTCGACACCCCACTCGTGTAATGCAGCATTCGCATCTCGGCTACTTGCATTCTAAGCTAGCAACTTCCTAAGGGTTCGGCCTGTTATGGCTGCTTGGCTTACTCCCCAAACCGTTAGCGTAACATAGTAACATATTGACGTGGCTCTTCCTCACTGCCCAACACTCTGATCCATATAGCATAGCTGGTCTAACCACTGCCCTGTAAAACTTCCCGTTCAATTTGAAAGGGACTCTCCTATCCCACAGGACTCCTCTTGCCTGTCTCCACTTCAACCACCCCATTGATTTTAAGGGTCTCATCAGAGTCTATCTCCCAGTTGCTTTGGAACGTTGATACTAAGTACTGTTCCTTTTGCAGCTTTTTCACCAGTTCGCACCTAGAAAGTATGTCACCGTAAATTTTATCATGATTCGCGGGTAAGGATGATTAGTAGGGCACAAATAATACTCGGACACGGTTTTGACGTTTTTGCTTTAATCCAAGAAATTGGTATGTACATGGTATGACCGGTGAAGACAGTCAGAGACTATAGCTGTGATGCAAAATCAGATTCGGAACTGACTAGCTAATCCAAGATAAATGACTGACTAATTCGCGACTATTCTAGACTGTTGAAAATGAATGTCTGATTCTTGACTAGAATGATTAACCCTTCAAACCCCCAAAACGTGCCTTTTGATGACATCACATCCTGAGGTCCTTGACTGTGGTTGGGTCCCTGTGACCAAAGGGAACCCATGACTCACTGCCAAGGGACAACTCAGGATGTCCCCACAAAAGGTTTTACAATTTTGATTCAGGTCCTATTGTTGACTACAGGATGTCATGACAATAGGACCTGAAAGAACAATGATTTTTTACAGTGTGACTTTGCAGGGGTGTATGCTTTTGGGGCAGAGGTGAGTTAAGGATCGTGTCCCTACAATTTCCTGTCATTCCCAGTTGAAAGCTAAATACCCCGTTTTTTTCTCTCCTTTTTCTATCCCTCCTCTAATATCGTTTAGGCCTTTCTCTACTTGTTCTCTGGTGAGTCGTTAGGTTTTTTATATCGTCGGCAAATACCATCACACTGAGGGTCCCATTCTCCTACTCCCGTCAGCAACTCGTCCATCGCCAGAATGGAGGTAGGGACTTGGTGTACCCCAACGTTTATTAGGAAACCTCTAGTATTACCCAAAGGAGTCCTTACTCTGGCTATGTATTCATGTACATATCCTTTCTTCTACCCCCTTTTGCAGTTGTCAGTAAGGATATGGTATTGTGTGGGTGAATGAGGACCTGGTGGAAGATAGGAGGGAATGGCGGGCTAGAACCCGCTAACCCGACCATGCCACAGGCAAGATAAGGGCATGATGATGATGAATCTGATATCCGAGTCAGTTTTTTTTTTTGTGTGTATGTCTAGTCATCTTTGTCTCTTCCTGCTTTTTTGCTTGACTAGCAAAAGAAAGACAAGCAACCGAATTTGCTATGGGCAAGAAACTAAATTAATGGCTTCAAAAACTAGATATCATTATCTGTTGAGAAGATGTCACGTTTAGAAACTAAAAAATTCCTGGTACAATAGCGTTGTTATAGATGTAGTTGAAATATCACAAGGAATTTTATCTTCAACGACCTAACAAGGGTGGTCCATAAAATGTCATGTTCCCAAGGAATTGCAGCTGTAAGAATCCTTGGCATTGTCTTACTAAGGGACTTAATGAAATATAATGTGCTTGAGCAAAGGGTTGGATGTGGACGAGAGAGAAGTTAGAAGACTACACATTGAAGTCATTTCCAGATTGATTCATTAAGAAAGACAAGGAAGAAAAACGTTGAGGCAGTTGGACGGACGGAACCAGGAGAGGGATTGCGCAGTTGTCGACCCCTTGAGAACAAAATTAATCATATTTATTTAACTTGACTTTCATAAAATGATTACGGGTGGGAAGGGAAGATAATTTGTTCCTGTTGTTCCCCAATTGTGTGCAGCCTTTTTTACTAAAGGAAGCACATATAAAACTGATTATGCCTTTTAAAAGACGTAAGTACCGAATTTCAAAGAGATTTCAAAGAGATGTTTATTTAAAAATTTAAAACAAAGGATGTCGAACGAAAATAAACTCTTATACAAATAAACACCCGGGCATTGTATGGCAATCCGCCATGTGTCGGGCGGAAGTGCTGAATCAGGAAGAGCAATATTGGATGGACTACTGCGCCAATGGTTTCAGATTAGATTCCATATCGAGGCTGACGACTTCTTTCGAGTGAGGCCGTCCCCGCCCCAGTGCACCTTCATCTGATGGAAGGTAAATTCGTGTGGCTTGAAGAGAGCGGCTGCATTGCGTTGGGCACATCAGTTCTCGTTTGATCACTGAAGTTAAGTAACGCAACCCCAGCTAGTAATAGCATGTGTCACTGCTTGGGAACACTGGGTACTGCTAATACCCAAATCGAGATCTAATGACCATTGTAGTTGAAGGGCCCTAAAACGTCAACCAACAACAACTACATTGAAAGTGTAGTCCGACAAAATTGTATGGGAGCGGCGAATTGCGTTGGACACACCAGTTCTCGTCTGATAACTGAAGTTAAGCAGTGCAATCCCAGCTAGTACTGATATGGGTGGCCGCTTGGGAAAACTGGGTACTGCTAATACCCAAAAATCGTCACATTAGTGTAGTGTCTGCGCACTCTCTGCATAAGAACTATGCTGTGGACGGGGCTCTAATGACCTTGTAGTTGAAGGGCCCTAAAACACCATCAAACAACCGACAAAATTGTAAGGTGTAGGAGCTCTCATTTGGTACCGGTGGAGCGAATGTGCCCTAATCAGGAGCAGATCAAGGTTTTTTGGGGCCTAGGGTTTATGGAAGTCCAATAATGTTACACTGATGAAATAAAACAAATATGGGAAAGGCTTGTAAGAGTATGCACTTAGAATATTATGAAGTGGATCTCCTCAACTAACAAAGTTACAGACTTCAATATTTTATTACACATTCTTTATTCCTTTATCAAACATTAGACTAAGTTTCAATAATTTGTGAAAAGGCATGCATAAATGAAAAATAAAATGCAAAAAAATGGTATTTGCGTACTCTTGGCCTACCAGGAGGGCAAGAGAACGGAAGTAGAGTGGTTAGGGGAATACACTAACAATAGTCACAAACAAATAGCCCACTTCCTTCATGAGCAGAGCAGTTCTCATGCCACCACTCCTTGCTGATGCCACACTGAATCCAGTGTTCAGAATATTGTACATCCACATCTGGGGCATCATCATCATCATCATTGCACCCTTCTCCCACCAATGGCAGGGTTGGGTCTGTGGGTTCTAGCCCTCCACTCCCATCTGTCTCCCACCCCGTCCCCGTCCACCCCACACACTGCCATGTCTCTGGACAACCTGTTCCCACGTCTGCTCTTGGCCTCCTCAGTGGTGTTTTCAGCATGGGCTATAGATGCCAAACGTCATAGATTCTCTTACATCGTCTTACTTAGATTCTCTTACTTCGTCTCTTACATTTTGTTGCACATGAAATGTACTTTATTATGGAATAGTTATAAACAATAATTTGGCATATTATATTCTCAAAACACCCAGAGTTATACAATGTAAAAATAACATAGAAAAGTAAGAAAAGCATATTTTATCTAGTAGTTTGAAAACGAAAAGGAGCAGATTGATGAAACTATGGTGCCTTCTTCTACTGTTATAGACATACTATGTCACAAAAGAAGTTGTTTTCAATGTTGCAAGCATCAGGGAAATTTCCCTTCGTACTCTTACCCACCTGTGTACTCTTACAAGCTTTTCCCATACTAGGCCTACTGTAAATTATCATTATTCTGCATAATCTTTTATGCTACGTATCACGCTACGTAGCGAGGAATACAAAAATTGCTGTTCAAAAAAGCTACGTAGCAACTTCATAGCGTAGGGATCGAATTCTTTTAAAACTGTAGCCAAAACTTCGTAGTGCAGTTGTAGTGCTACAAACGCTACGCCTTTTCGAGCAGGATTCTTTGCATAGTGCAACATGGCGGCCCCCACAGAAGATATTGCAATTGAAAATGGTGGACTGCAATAGGGTAGTTATTGACAGTACCCAAAAATGAAGCAGAACAAATAAAAAATTGTATAATTTTCAATTAAAGAAATAATTTCCTTTTAAAAACATTAAGAACATCATCATCATACCCTTATCCCGCCTGTGGCAGACTCGGGTCTGAGGGTCCACTGAACATACTCTGACTGGGGTCACCCCAGCCAGGCGTCTGGAACCCGTAGGAGTATTGGCAACGTTTGTCTGTAGGGGTGCCAACATTAAGAACACATAATTTAATTAAAGAAATTGAAATAGTTTAGTCATCTAAGTAACATATATGGTAACATGGAGGCCTCCATCTTTGTAGCACTACACATGTTGTTCAAATAGCTGCTACAGGTAGTGCTCTATATGAATTTTCATGACGTCACCGTATGCACTACGTATGCGAAGCTACAAGTATTTCCGTAGCTTAAAAGATTATGCGGATTATTGAGTTAGTGGTGAACGTCGATGATGACGATACGAGGTCAAATGAGGCAACTGTGCATTCTCACGAGAAGCAGACCAGCAATTGAGCTTGCGCATTTGCCTCATTTGACCTCGTATCGTTCGTATCGTCATTGTCGACGTTCACCACTAACTCTTTACTAACTACAGTATATTTTACTATAAGATAATTGCTCATTGTTAATGAAAAAGCATTGAAAATGTATAGTAATTCAATTTTTGTGAGCCCTTGACACTTGGGGGGGTCCAGGGCTTAAGTCCTTTTAGTCCCTATGTAGATCCTCCCCTGGTCCCAATAAACAAAATAGACTCTTGATAAATAAGCATAATGGTTGCGGTATTAGGTTGGCAATCGGCTGTATAAATACTTTCCGACAAGCAGATCGCTCAAGGGTCTCAGGAGGGCAAAAATGGTTACCCGTACCTGCCATAGACAGGAAAAGTTATTGATGACGATTTTACGGTGGAGAGAATGAAGATGTTTAAAAACAGACAAGCTATGTAGTAGAAATTACGAAATACTAAATTGCAATTCGCTGCATTTATAAACTATTAGAATTTGTTTCATATCTTCAGAGGTAAACGAAAGGGGTAAGGGCGTATCTGCCCTGAAACTCAACCAGTTTATGGTTCGCCAATCTAGTATGCTTCATTGCAATCGCTTTTCTCCAGAGCTTCCTATAGTAAACCACAAAAAATATTAAAGTAATAATGTTCAAAATCTTGTTTTGATTAAAGATTCTTTTTCTTCCATCAAATCATTTTTCCTCCTGATGCAATTTAAAGTGTGCTTTAAATTGGTTAAATTTATTTTGAATGGTTCTGGAGCGAAGTGGATCGATTATTTAAATTTTATACCATCTGTTTTTCTACCTTCCTCAATAATTTACCTAGTATGTTTACCACTCCATATTTGTAACTATTGCACAGAAAATATTAAGATATGCGGTGCAATCATAAGGTTTCGGAACGGTCAATGCCGAATTGCAAATTGCATAGAATGGAGATGTAATATTTTAGCGAACTATTCAATATTCCAAATTTAAAATCGCATATTCTTGCATCAAACCTCCTCAATAAATCCAATCTAATGGCAGAAGCACGACAAATTTAAGAAAATACAGTAAAACCTTTCTAAATCGGAACCTGATCGTTCCCGTAGTTTTTTTATGTTTTCACAGATTTCCGTTTTACAAAGGGTTGTGTTTTTATAAAACCGTATAAAAATATGTATAAAAATATAATCACTTTTTATTAGGATGGTGAAATTTAAAATGAGTCCGTAAATTAAAAAGTTACTCTGTCCCCACACAGGGGCGATCCAGAGGCGGATCAATGGGGAGCACTTCAAAAAAAGTGCGCCCCAAATATTTTTAAATATTCAGAATCCCTTAGTAGAAATCTAGCTAGCAATTACAATAGGTCCTCCACTGCCCTTAGACAATGTCCTATGTTCAGTGGTTTAGCCAACTGCAGATTGGACTGGCAGAATAGAAACGGGAATACCAAATGCAAAAAGGCCTCATCAGTTGAAAAGTTGATTCATGCATCAGTTGAAAGATGCGCCCCATTGAGGTACTGAGAGGGTAGCAATGGCTGCATTGCTCCCCCCGGATTCACTCCTGCCCCCACATGTCTTTTAAAGTACATTGTCGTGCCTTCACTATTGAGTAGCTCTGTGTGTCTCTAATGGTCTCTAGGACTTCGGTAGGGAGCGGCGAATTGCGTTGAACACACCAGTTCTCGTCTGACAACGGAAGTTAAGCAGCGCAACCCCAGCTAGTACTGACATGGGTGGCCGCTTGGGAAAACTGGGTACTGCTAATACCCAAAAATCGTCGCATTAGTGTAGTGTCTGTGCAGTCTCTGCATAAGAACTGTGCTGTGGACGGGCTCTAAAGACCTTTGTAGTTGAAGGGCCCTAAAACGCCAACAACAACAACATAGGACTTCGGTGCATGTACAGTCACACTCAAAATTAATGCCTGCATTGCAGTGTATTATGCATAAAATAATCCGTCTTAGGCAGGTTATTTATGCAACTGGTTGCCAAAAGTTATTCCGTTTCCGCGTTAGATAGTTTTCCGGATTAGGGCAGTATTTTCAATGGGAAATTATTCCGTTCCGAAATTTATTTTCCGTTTGTCCAAGGTTTCCGGTTTATACGAGGTCCGGTTTAGGCAGGTTTTACTGTATAAGCATTTACAGCGGCGTGAGTTGAATTCGCAACTTGATGGAATCATTCTCATTCAAATGTATTTCCAGTACCATTTCCGATGTCAGGACACATGCTTGTGAGGTTTATCTGTTTAATTTCCATCAATAGAAGATGAAAGAACTGCAAAACTCATTATGCCCCGGCCCAAAATTTCGCCTAATGAATTGTAGCAAGATATTATATAGCTTTTGAACAATTATGATTTTACATAATTTTTTTTAAGAAAAAGTTTCATTTTTAACAAAGAATTCAAATATATATACTCGTATATGCAAGTTATATGGTTTTCATTTAGAATTATGAAGTTGCCCCAAATATGAGGGTATCGCGAAAGGATTGAATTTTCATCCTATGCAATCTGTATTTAAACCCGTAATTTCTGATATTACTGACCGTTTTGGATCTTGTGATCGCACTGTATGTTGACGTTTCTTTAATTTCAACGAATGACTTTTAAGATAAGAAAGACAATCGGGCTGATATTTTGAAGCCCAATTTCAAGTCAAAGAGCGAATCTCACATAAAAGACATGCACTGCTCATCCACTAAGAAATGTGCAACAAGCAATTTTTTTCCTTGTGCAGTCACGTGGGAGGCAGAAAAAGACATTAAGGCTTTGGATATTTATTGAAAATAAATATTTTAAAAAGGTAGTGAGTCTGAAGCATAAAAATTATCCAGGAGTAACTAAATAAAGTGTAACCGAGCGTGCTTGTATTCAAAGTCTCATGTGATATGTGGAGGTTTTGCAAATTTACTGCTTCCTAACACTGATAAGCGACAGATGATTTATATTTGACCTGTTTCCGCATTTAAATTTAAAATTGCTTATGAATATTAAAATTCGTCTAATACTTCGCATAATTTATTAATAACGTTATATCAACTCTGTTTCAACGTATTTCCTTGGAATCCACATTTAATTCTAGTACATTTTCATTTTCGTTATCAATATTTTATTTGTGATTAAAAGTGATGATGGTCGTCGAATTATAAGTGCAGTGCTCATTTCACTGAGATGCTTTTCAAATGATCTTGGGTGATCATAACAAGAGGAATTAATTTCAACCAGATTAATCATTTGTACTTCACATAAACATATTTAAGTACTGTAGAGTAAATGAATTATGACAGGCGATTGTACTTAAACTTCAGCTTCTTGGCTGTAAAGAACT
Source organism: Trigoniulus corallinus (assembly GCA_013389805.1). NCBI lineage: Eukaryota > Metazoa > Arthropoda > Diplopoda > Spirobolida > Trigoniulidae > Trigoniulus > Trigoniulus corallinus. Next base: position 19,691,949 of record JAAFCE010008833.1, read on the forward strand.
TTTTTATAATGTTTAAACGATAAAATTGTTTAAATTTCATTTCTATCTTACTAGGACTTGTCAGTTTTCATGAATTATCATTTTTAATTGGCGCATATGTCATATATTTTCGAGTAGTACTTGATAATGATGAATATCCTGTAGTAGAATTCAGTCGCCGTTAGTGATTAATTATACAAGGTACGTAGGAGTATAGCCTAAACAAGAACCATTTGGCTCACGTATGAGCCATCACGTTTCCCTCGAATTTTAGTGACTGTTTTATACTTCACAAGTCAGTTTAAAAAAATAATCTGATGGATAACATCAGGGTGTTAAGGTGTTGAAAATATCTTTCTGTTGCTAGATGCAATAGTCAGCGTTCAACCCGAACAAAACATTAATAGGTGGCAAATTGATAGTTTGCAACAGCAGAGAAGTCTCAGGAAGAGAATTGAAAAAAGTATCAACTTTTTAAAAAAATCGTTATGTAACGGTTATCGTGAACCACACATGGTATATCAATCTGAAGTGGCTTGCTCTGCTGGTATTAGTAGCACCCCAGTAGTTTCATAATTTCAACTGGATGGTCTTATTCACATTGATTTTATGTGACCCGTCTGATAGGTGCAGTGCCTCATGTTTTAGTGAGTTACTATCTGCACTGGTGCTAAATATAATGTAGTGTTACCCTTGGTGGGCAAAGATGATTAATCAATCTTAATCAGAAAAGAATCATTAGGGAGCTTGAGTTACACGTTGCGTACAACGTACCGATTTCCATACTGCGCAGATGCAACATTCCTAATAGGAGCATGTGCACCTGCGCAGTACGCAATTCGTCTGCTTTACGTCGGTGTAAGTTGAACACCAACGTATAACTCAAGCTCCCTATTTTGACGTCCAATAAACTAGGACTCAGATCGTGTACAGAGGTAAAACAGTTTTGGTGGGTATGTACTGTAAGTTGGCAATGTTATTAAAGTTTTAAAAATATAGTTCAGCTTATCAGAACTGTATGAAAACTTACAAATTGATCACCCTTGTATAACCCTCGAAATTTATAATTAAAATTAAGTTGAGGGAACATGAATTATTTTTTTACTTCAACTTATTTGTTCGTTTCGTCTAGTGACATTTGAAAGTTGCTGTCAAGTTTCTAGCTTGGTTCATGACTACAAATATACACAAGTGCTTAAATCAGTTTATCCAAGACCGTTCACACTGTTCTTAACAAAATCTACAGGATGTCAAAATACAACGAATTGCTGACTTCAATAATGCAACAATGATTGAATACGATGAGGCCGGGAATCAGGGCAGAGACAGAATAAAAAAATTAAACGTATAACAATAAATAAATGCACATGCTATCACTGATGTGTAAACATTGATAGTAGAGATGACAAAGAAGAGAAATAGAGTACTGAGGGATGTTTTTTTTGGCAGAAAGCCTGTACAAGAGATATACTGCAGTCACTTCTATAATTGCAGTTAACTTTTTAAGTCGGCAACTAACAAGAGTCAGCTGACTTGATAATCCGTTCTTTTTTTGCAATTCTGATTTCCAGATCGCTCACTAAAACACCTACCATCCTGGACATAATCCCGGACCAGTTTAACACATTACTTCAGGTTGGGCCTTAAGATTTCACTGGTTATTAGGGAGAGCCTGGATCGCTTCTCAATCTAGCTCACTTTGATTCTTTGATTCGTTTGTGTGTTGGGGTGTAAGCCAGGCAGCCATAACAGGTCAACCCCTTAGGAGGCTGCCCGCGGGAGATGAGGAGGTAGGTGAAAGGAGGAGGAAGAGGGTTAATTGCAGCACCCAACGTTCTTTACCAAGCACCCTAGTTGGTATTGACGTGGGTGTGCGCTGCTTAACTTCAGTGATCTAACGGGAACTGGTGTGTCCAACGCAACTTGGCCGCACTTGTTGTTTTTACCCCGTTTATGCGATATGTGGTGGAATGCCGCATCACAGAGTCTTCCCTTCTCCACTTTGTAACTCTGCGAAGATATTATTTTTTGTGTCATCTCGAATATCTTTTGTATATGCCTTCTGCCCAAATGTATATACACTTCCGCTTTGATCCATTATTCTTATATTTTTTATGCAATGAACCTTGACAACTAAGCGCGGTGGAATGAGGCGGAATGGCGCATTTTAATTCACTATAGTAGATATAAATGAATAAAGCAAGCCAAATATAATGCGACTCATCATTACTGTTGCAAATGCAAGTTGATGTCAAGTTTATCCTTCGCCCAATGACTGAACATTTGTAATGATTTAATACCAATATTCTTCTAACGAGATATCTTGTAGATGAGACCTAGCGAGACTTACATCTCTATAACATCTGAATGGCCAGCAGTATTATAATTGTCATTTCAGATAAAGTTACTTACCTTATCTAATAAGGCATTGTCGTATTCACCCAATTGTCGTAGACCCTCACAGAAACAGGTGGGAGTTAAGCCCATAGTTGCTCTAGCCCATTACGAGTATTTTTATGCTAACTTCCTAGAAACCAGTCAATCACCCGACCAAATTCTGTCAATGCCTTGAATTCCTTATTATTACTAACCCTTTTCTCGCCTATGGCAGAATACGTCCCCGCATCTTTGTCATTTTGCAGCAGCTGTAGAGAATTTCTATTGAAAAGTCATCCTTGAGGTTTAGGTAGGATTTTCTTTCTAATTTTGTATTCAGTTATTTAGCAGTGTTTTGAAATTTTAGATAATGTCGATGTAAGATGCTTTCTTCTATTTTGCATCATCTGCCTTCAATTTCTAACGAAAACATGAATATACAGTTTTAAAGACTAGAAACTTCTAGAGCACAATGCATTATTCTCTAGGCTATACAATACTCCTACCCAAAATAATAATGGGTGAAATAACATTTGCATTACGTCAGAAATACCTACTCTCATATCCTTTTTATAGTCACCACCCCCTGAATTGACCTACAACCTGTCGATTTCCGGAGATCAGCTGTAAAATAGTAAAGCAGACCGTGCCTGAGAATTGCCGCCGATGCCAATATCTAAATTGGAAACGCAATAACCACCCATCATCATCACACCCTTATCCCGCCTGAGGCAGGGTCGGGTCTGCGGGTTCTAGCCCTCCACTCCCGTCTATCTCCCACCAGGTCCCCGTTCACCCCACACACTGCCATATCCTTATGGACAACCTGTTCCCACGTCTGCTTCGGTCTCCCCCTGCCCTGGGTGCTACCGACCACATGCATTCCTGGTATTGCCCTAGCGAACTCCTCGTCCGCTCTTCTCATTACATGTCCATACCACCTCAGATTATTCTCCCTCATTTTTTTGGCGATGTCCACCACCCCCTGGCGACCTCTAATATACTCATTCTTAATTCTATCAGCTCTTGACATGCCAGTCATGTACTGCAACATGCACATCTTGGCTGCTTGCATTCTATTGACGTGGCTCTTCCTCACTGTGCATCACTCCGACCCATATAGCATATCTGGCCTAACCACTGCCCTGTAGAACTTCCCTTTCAACTTGATTGGAACCCTCCTATCCCACGGGACTTTGCATGCCTGTCTCCACTTCTGCCATTCCCCTTGATTCTACAGGTGACATCAGCGTCTATTTATCACAAGTTGGCTCCTCAACCATATGTCAACCATTATTTTCCTGTCCTTCCCAATCCAAAGCTAAATACTCTGTCTTTGTCATGTTTATCTTTAGCCCTCCCTTTTCTATCGCCCCTCTAATGTCGTTTAGTCCCTTCTCTATCTGCTCTCTGCTGTCACTAAGTTTTCCGAAATCTTAAACGAAATATCCACTGCAAGATCAAAAATTACTATTTGAAACTTCACACATTGAAGTACGTATGTACTTACAATAGTACGTACAATATGTCTTGATAATAGGGAGTTTTATTGCAACGTTTTTTGCAAGCGTACGCTACGCTATGCTGACGAATATTCAACTGTGCAAACGAGAACGTTGCGTTGCTCAAACTGAGCGTAGGTTTTGACATATGCTTTTGAGACGTATGCTCTGGTGATGCTTGATGCTGAGTAAAAAATAAACAGAAAATGGGTGACAGTGGAGGAGGTCTCTCGGTAGGTGGCGTTCATGTATGGGCCGTTGCAGAAATGCTGCAATAAAACTTTAATTTTTTTAAAAATCGTAAACTAATCATGTGGTCTGTGCATGTTATTGCATGCATGAATCAACGTTATAATAAAACTCCCTATTATTAGGGAGTTTAACAACGGCCCATACATGAGCGCCACCTACCGAGAGACCTCCACTGTCACCCATTTTCTGTTTTTTTACTCAGCGTCAAACGTCACCAGAGCATATGTCATAGCATACGTCTGAAAAGCATATGCCAAAACCAAGGAGTCTAATACAAGGAGTGACATTTTTATTCTTATTATTATTAGGGGTTTTTTGCCATTATTTATTGTTATCATGGTGGGATGGCCATTTACACCCCCACCATGGTGACTGTCTTTCTGGGCCCTAATGACCTTTGTTGTCGATGGGCCCTAAAACCCTAACAAACTAACTAAAAACGGAGTGACAGCTCCGCCCATTTCTTGTCTTCGTACCTGAAGAGCGCCATCTAGTAGGTGGAGTTTACAAGCCACTTGTTTTCACATGCCAGCTTGCTTATTTACAAGTTTATGTCATCATCATCATACCCTCATCCCGCCTGCGGGAGGGTCAGGTCTGCGGGTTCTGGCCCTACACTCCCGTCTATCCCCCACCAGGTCTCCGTCCACCCCACACACCGCCATATTCTTGCGAACAACCTGCTCCCATGTTTGCTTCGGTCTCTCCATGCCCTAAGTGCTACCGACCACCTGCATTCCTAGGATGGCCCTAACAAGCTCCTCGTCTCCTCTCCTCATTACATGTCCATACCACCTCAGCCTATTCTCCCTCATTTTTTCGGTGATGTCCACCACACCCAGGCTACCCCTAATACAGGTAGTCATTAACTTACGACCGCAATTGGTTCCGACAGACCGGTCATAACACGATTTAGTCATAAGTTGAGTAGGCTATACAGCAGCGGTCTTCCAACTGTGTTCCATGGAACCCCAGAGTTCCGCAGTACACCTCTTGGGGTTCTGCAAGTCAAAATAAAACTTCGTAGCTGATTCGTTAGCAATGACAAGATATACTTTTCTTAAGCTGGGATGGGGCTCCCCCAAAACATAGTTCAAAGGATTCCGTGAGTCGACAATGTTTGAAGACCACTGCTATGCAGAATGTACCATACTGTACCATGAAATCATCATCACACCCTACTCAAGCCTGTGGCTAGGTCGAGTCTGTGGGTTAAAATCCTTCACCCCCATCCACCCCAGATGGGGGCCTGGTTGTAGGCTTGTCAGCCTTGTGCCTCCTCTTGTAGCACCACTTGTTGCACCCTCGTCTTGTAGGCTTTGTTCCTCCTCTTTGGACTCCACAAGCTTTCCCACATCTTTGGCAAATATCAAGCACTGAGGGGCCCATTCCCCTACTCCTGCCAGCAGCTCAGCCATGACTGATGTCATCCCCATATAAAATTATTTTCAACTTTCAAGGCATGTTAAACTGAACAATTTATGTATATGTTAAAATTGTGCAGCAAGCAGTTTTAAATTATTATTAAGAAAATTCAAATTAAGTGAATAACTGCATGATTAAGATGGTTAAAATATATGTAGCATCTCTTTTGTAAGCTCCATCCACTTGGGGCGCCACCGTCTAAAACTGTGACAGAAAAGTCAATGGGAAAGGGGCAGAGCTGGTACTCCTTATAGACAGACTCCTTGATCAAAATCTACGCTCAGTTTGACCAACGCAGCGTTCGCGTTTGCACAGTTGAATATTCGTCTGCATAGCATAGCGTACGCTTGCAAAAAACGTTGCAATAAAACTCCCTATTACTATACAGTACTGCTTTGAAGTGTTGATGTTGTGCCTTGGGATCTAGAGATCACGTACGACAGGAGTTTTCAAACTTTTTGCAATCTGTGCACCCCCCCCCCCGTATTATGCCGCGGCTAGATGGTGGACTCATAGTTAATAAATTTAACATTGCAAATGTACTATTTTTATTGCTTCTTGGACCTGCTGTCAGACTTCTCTTTGGCAACATGAGACGGACCCCAGTTTGAAAACCCCTGACGTACGAAATAGGACTGGCTCTACAATTGTAGTGAACTACACGTCCTTTATATCGTTTTTTACATTGGCATCGTGCCACAAGAGACTTTCCATTGATGGGGTTCTCGCAATCGCAGCTTAATGTTCATCAAGCTTTCAAATCAAAGAAACTGAAAAGAAAACATTATAGACTTCTTACCGACTTTGCAACTCAAAGAAGTAATTAATCACTGTTAATTAAGTAAACATTTTATGCAAACACTGACCTGCAGGATTTGTAAACGCCGCATAAGGAGTACCTCGTATAATGCGGCTCTTGTTTTATATGACAGGCTATAATTAATTTGCATAAGCATGTTTGACGTCTGTGTGCATTAGGACGCAATTTATTTGATATTTTGACGGTAAAAATATTGTAACGCTTTTGAATGTGCAAGTAATATTTCTTCTATTCACACCTTGTCATGCTTGAAAATGACAACGAAACACTGATTAGATTGCAGATTACTTAAGTCTAGATTGTCCCTACCTTCTTATCAGAATTTCAGAACTCATGAGTTGTGACAAAAAATGATTGAATCAATGAAAAATTAAGCTGTCGTATTAACTAATGTATCGTTAGTGTTTTTAGGCGTCTCCTTGCAGTGCACAAGTCCATATTTCACTGATTTGGAATTGTATTGAGCGAACCCTCTAGGATGGCTATGCTATGTGGACCACTGTGTTGGGCAACGTGGAAGAGCCATGAAACTAAAATGCGAAAAGTTGAAATATACTAATTGCGGTACTTGGGTGGGGTGTCCTAAGCAGATATAATGAGGAGTGAGTACAATAGGGTAGTTTGGCAGATGGAGGCAGAAGAAAATAGAATAATGGTATGTTAGGACTAGAAAGGAGAATGTTTTACGTAGGGATATGATAGGGTGTGGGGTTGATGGTAACCTGCTGAGAGATTGGCGGGAGTGGAAGATCAGAACTTCCAAACCTAACCCTGCCATAGGTGGGACAAGGGTATGATAATGAATGAAACGACCAGTTTTGCGGAAAGTGGAAAAAAAAAGGATAGCAGGTGCTCTTTTTCTCAGATTGTTGGTGGAGTTAGTATAAGTACAATTCCAGTCTCATTTGAAAGTGTTTAATAGTGCAAAGAAGGAAGAAGAAGACTTTAGATGGGCAAGATGGTTTGCTCAATTTCTATCATGCTTTAGACACAAGTTACGTAGGCCTGTTGACAAGCTTAAAGGCAACTTTCTTACCCAATTTAAGATGCCCATAAGGAATCTGGGTGAAAGATGTTTTGACACACTGAAATTAAAACATCATTAATATAACTTGAAGTTAAATTACCTCTTGAGATAACATTTAAGTTGGCATTTGAAGATATCAATTAGCCTAAAGAATTGATATGCATTAATAAAAGAAGGGAAAACATATTTTTTATACCATATGACTTAATTCTTTTCAAGAGAAAATGTGGTCAAATGAAATTTCAAATATAAGACATTTTCATAGTACATACAGTATTGTTTATCACAATTTGTTTCAACATTAAAAAAAAGATACAAAAATAAACAGCAAACTTTCTTAAATAAATGTCAAAATTTATTTGCAAAAAAAGTATTTCCACACTATGAAAACTTTTCTTAAAGTCCTTAAAAGTAAATGTGGGAGAAACCAGATACAGTCGACTCTCGATATAACGAATCTCGATATATCGAACAGGGTAGCTGGCCCGGCCAAAATGCCTATACCTCCCATGTATTAGCTGCTTGATATAACAAGCGCTAGATATAACGGAACCACTCGATATAAAGAACGGCTTGGCTGGTCCCTTCATTATCCCACGGTGCTAAATGACTCTCTTTATAATGAACAGCTATTGGGTGTCATAGGTCAAAGACAAAGAATATCATTTTGTTCCATTGGGAAAAAAAATGCGAGCAGCTTCAGGTAAAAACCACTAGGAGTCATAGAAATCCACAAAAACTGCCTGGGACAAAAAGGGGGAGCGGCGAGTTGAGTTGGACACACCAGTTCTCGTCTGATCACTGAAGTTAAGCAACGCAAGCCCAGTTAGTACTGACATGGGTGGTCGCTCGGGAAAGCTGGGTACTGCTAATACCCAATAATCGTCGCATTAGTGTAGTGTCTGTGCAGTATATGCATTAGAACTATACAGTGGACGGGTCTCTAATGACCTCGTAGTTGACGGGACCTTAAACTCCAACAAAACAAAAAAAACGGGACAAAAAGGAAAGTGTAAAACAACGCCCCTTGCAGAGCTGGCACGAGCTTTTGGAGAAACGGGTTCAAAAATAAATATTTTGCTGGGCGGTTTGTAAGAAAATACATTTTGCATTTTGTAGTATAGGGTCCACGCATGGGGCCTTAGTAAAGGCGAGACCAGGTTCTGGCGAAAGTGGTGAACCCAGCTTGCTCCTTGGCACAAGCCTGGGCCAAAGGACAGCGACTTACTGTGTTGGACACACCAGTTAAACAATGCAGCCACAGTTAATACTAATATGAGTGGCTTTATTTGTTGGTGTTTTAGTGCCCTTCAACTGCAAGGTCATTAGAGCCCCGTCCACAGCATAGTTCTTATGCAGGTACTGCTAATACCCAATAATACAACGATTTTTGGGTATTAGCAGTACCCAGTTTTCCCAAGAGGGAATTTGGGGGTTGCGCTGTTTGACTTCAGTGATCAGACGACAACTGGTATGTGCAATGCAATTTGCCACTCCTGACATACAGTAGGTGTCCGCTTGGGAAGACTGGGCACTGCTAATACTCAAAAGTCGTCACATTAGTGTGGTGCCAGTGCAGTCTCTTCATTAGAACTACAATGTGGATGGGTCTCTAATGACCTTGTAGTTGAGGGGCCCTAAAACACTAACAAAACAAACCAAAACTGAACCGAAGGCCCAGGCCAGCGGCGGGTTCGGCAAACGCGCTGAATCCGCTTCGCGCCAGCTCTGCCTCTTAGTATAACAAACACTCGATATAACGAACGAATTATTCATCCCCTTCGCATTCGTTTTAACAAGAGACGACTGTATTATAGTGGCAGATTATGTTATCAGCCAGTTATTGTTATCAAAAATTACTGGTCCCACAGCGATCACAATAAGCGGTGCCTACTGTACTTCAATAACTACTTTAATAACTGCTTCAAGACATTGAGGCATTAATTTCACTAACCTTTTGGTGATCACAGAGCCAGTCTTGTCCCATGTTTACTGGAGCACCTACCTTAAGTAATTTTTACCAGTTATCTTAACTTTTGTAATTTTTTCTCCAAATCACTCCACAAATGTTCATCTGCAGTGAGATGTAGTGATTGTGGAGGCGTCAAGTCTTCTAAGTTCATTATAGAGGAACCACCCCCTTGTAATCATAGCATTATGTTTGGGGTCGTTGTCTTGTTAGGAGTGGAAGATGTCCTGCAAGCCTTATTTCCTGACACGTTTTAATAAATGATGGCACAACTGATCAATGTATGCCAGAGCTGCTATAGTTGTGTCCATGAAGGTCAGCTCTCCAAACTACGAGTATAACAATGCTTTACAACAGCGTTTTGCACATGTTTGGCTTCATAAGGAGCTTTATCATTCCACCGAAGCTCAATTTAATTTATTTAAAGGTTAATTTTATGTAAATGTTAATTTTATGTAGGAACTTTTAAGGTGTGAAAGTACTTTTTATGCATTAAATTTTGACTTTTACTTATAGCCTGCAATTTTATTAATTGCTTTTGTGTTTTGTTTTAAAAATAAAAATAAACCTATTAAAATAATGCAATGAAAATGTTTTGCATTTGAAATTTTATTTTATTTAACCACAGTTAAAAACTTTTAGGGTGCGCAAATACTTTTTTTTTTTGCTGGTTGCAGATGATTTAATTTTTTTTTTCAATATCTGCAATCCTTTTTATTTTGGTCTTTATTTCTTAAAAAAAATCTTTCGGATTTTGATTTGTGGAACTACGAAGTTCTGCGGTTCCATTTTAATTCAACTTTAGGAGTTCTTCTCCAACTTATAACGCCCTGGATATTATGCAGAGAAAATCGAAGCTTGGAGCAAGCAACAAATTCATTAGTTCCAGATATATGTATTAGCCGAGTTGGAGCGTCATTTTAAACTTAATTTTGGGTCCACATATCGATAGTTGCGTTACAGTTTATCACACCATCTTAAGAATCTCTGATGTGTACACTACGATTTCAGCTTTTTGGACCCGTTCTTTAGAGATCCATTCTATCCTTTGGAAGCAGCAAATATGATCTTTATAGTGTAAGGACCGATTTCTGATCTACCTCATAATATGAGCCTCCTGAGGATTTTAGATAATCTGTATGACTGTACTAATATGGATAGATAAGCGGGAAATTTGATATTAAGATAGATACAAAAGGCAATATTATTAGAGTAGCTGGAACTTCTCATGGATCATTTAACCGAAATAATTTTATCTAGGAAATGATGATTGTAATAACAGCTGCTTTGGTCATGAGGATGGATTGCACACAGTAATTACTTGCGGACTGACAGAAAGATTGAATGAAACTACCAAAACAACTGCAGGATCACTACGAAGACGTAGTTGGATAATGGTTCAGCGACAAAACTCGTACCTCTAAATGCAGAATGGAATTAACTTTTAATTGTAATAGCAAATCTTATTGTTTGATAAACAGCATATTTATTGAACCTGTGATGTTCAGCGGTTTGAAAGAAGAGTTTTTGTGGTCGCACATCAGTCTCATACTGACAATTCGAAGAATGCACTCGACGCCTTGATTAGTAGCTTAAATGAAATGGGATGGATTAAAAATGCTTGCCTGTGAGCTGAGGTTTTGTCTCGCCGTGACCTATGCGTTCCTTATGCAGTCAACCAAATCTTTAAGAACATAATCCTTTCATCAGTTAGTAAATTCGATGACCACAAGCTGAACTTTTAAACTTGTCTAATATCCCGATTTCCATATGAATATTATGTTAATTAGGACATTAACGTTGTCTAGGAGTATGAAATCATTACCGCGCCAATTAACTTATAGATAATTGTTTTGCAATTATGGTGACAAGAAAATTTCGGAGCACCAAGAATTATAAGAACTCTAAGTCGGTTATTTATTGTTGCGGTTTTAGTAGTGGATAAAGGGGTTTCGCCCACGCAAGGCAGAGACTACTATCAACTTCAGAATTATGTCAATTATTGTTTCATTCCCCGTAGGAAGTTTATTGCATTGGACACACCAGTTCTCGTCTGATCACTGAAGTTAAGCAACGCAACCAAGCTAGTATTAACATGGATGACGCGTGGGAAAATTGGGCACTGCTAATACTCAAAAATCGTCATACCTGCCCATAACATGTCCATTTCATAACATGCCCCTACCACTTCAGTCTACTATCTCATTTTTGGTGATGTCTCCAACCGCTGTAAGGGCTCCCCACCCCGCGAACAAGATATATATCGACTCTGTGAATGATCTCGTGTAGCCACGAATATCCCGTTTGTACGAATCTCGCTTTTCTAGGCACAGGAAAGTTCAATTCTGCTTTCCTTCTGCCTGAGCTTAACGTCACCACACTGAAGTTGCAATTGTGTCATTAGAAAAACAATATTCATAAAAATACTTGTTTTCGGCAATAATTTTGCCTTAAAACACCAACGAACCAAAAAAAACCTAACCGGGTAAAATGAAAAAAGGCCGGGACACTTTGAGGTAAAAGAAGACACTTTGAGGTATGACACTGGCATTACTTAAACACAGGGGCATGCAGCAATTGCCCCCCCCCCCTCAGTGCCTCAATGGGGCGCATATTTCAACTGATGCACGATTCAACTTTGCAATTGATGAGGCATTTTTTGGATTTGCTATTCCCATTTCTATACTGCCAGTCCAATCTGCAGTTGGCTAAACCATTGAAGCTAGAGCATTGTCTAAGGGGCATTAGAGGACCTGAATATTTAAAAATACTTGGGACACACTTTTTTGAAGTGCACACCCCCCTCATCCGCCCCTGCCTGAACGACCCGTTTTCTGCCTTTGACTGGTCCGGTACACATACATCTGGGATTTGGAAAAAGAAGTAAATAAGTAGAAAGCTGGAAACGGACAAGGTGGAAGTACAGAAGGAGAAGATTAGGAAGGTTCTAGGGTTGACATGGGATTGTCTTAAAGAATTCTTTTATCTAAGGAAATAAAAATAATGATTTTAACTTCGATACCATCCGTATACTCCGGCGACTTCTTCAATCCGTTTCCTGAAGGCTATTCGTGCATTATAAATTGAAAAAGAATGTCTTTTGGGTAATGGAATAAACAGTAAAACCCCGACATTTTAGTGTAAATCTGGCCAATTTGATTCTCTTTGCTCATATTTGGATTAGCGATGATACGCTAATATCCAGAGCAACAAAAAAAGATCACTGAACCAAAATTGAAGCTTAGTTTTAAAAGAAAATTACACATTACTGAGCTGAGGTGCTTTTCTGCCAGACTATTTGGATTTATTACAGTATGTACGTTATCGAAAAATTGCAATATATAGTTAAAGCTGTGAGCTTTAAATTTTTTAATGAAAAATACCTCCATTACTAGGAATGATCTTTAAGAAGGAATATTGACATTATATGCGGAGTTATCTTTCCTAGCATAGTGATTGTCATAGATGCTTGAATAATACACATCAGTTATTCGTAGGCTTATTGGAAAAGCTCAAACCTCACATCTTCTCGGTGATTCATATTTAAATTCCTTTAAACTTTTGAGGAACCTGCCTCGGGGGCACAATAGGTAGCGTGCTCGATTTACTGCACCAGTGGTTCCAGTGTCGATACTGGATCGTGGTGGGTTGACTTCTTTCCGGAGAGAGAGATGCCCACTCCGTTCTTCGGATGAGAAGTAAAACCGAGGTCCCTTGTGATGTACGATGGCATTTGCACGTAAAAGAACCCTCTCTACTATGCAACGGGTAGATGAGGCAAAATTTCCAGGTGTAGGACCTCGCCCCCTGGCGTTTATGGAATGCTCCAACGAACTGTAGACTGACGATAAATAAGCATAGGGGTTGCAGCTTTGGTAGGCAGTCGGCTGTGGCTACAGAGTTAGGTGTTGTTTTGCTTGTTTAATATTGTGAGGTACATGGTGTTAAGTACAAGGTGATAATTCTTTAATGAATGAAAGACACACACGTATACATTTGCGCATAAATTCCTAAAGTTGGTAACCATAAGTAAAAAATTAATAAACTTCAACATGTCAACGATTTCATGCCACACATTCTGCAAAATGCATTGTGTGACACCCACCATCAATTGCATGTATGATGCGCGGTCGCAAGGTTGCAAGATCTGGAACTAGCAATGTAACTGACTGAAAACCTCTAGTTTGATTCAGTCCACAGCAAGCCTAGATTCGATTTTTTTCTAGCCAAGGCAAGTTATTCCTGAAGAAACAAGGGTTGCCTGGTCTCTATACACCTTTTGACGGCACCCATGATGACAGTAATCCCAAAAGAGTAGCATTTACACTTCTAGTAAGCTTCCCATTTCTGTTCAGGTGTGTCAGAAATGCTGTCCTTCAGCACTCATGTAATGGATTATCAAAGACCAATAAATCTCGGCAAGGTACGCAAAGTATGTGCGTGGTGAAAGAATCATATTTTACATTTAATAGGCACTGAGCACTGAGGCACTGAGGGCCTACCTCAATGCCTAAATTCTTAACATGCTTGACTCTTGAACTGATAACCACAAATTCTATTCTTCTTTACTCACCTTCGTTTCCATTTTGTTCCGCTCTTGCTCTTTCGGAAGTAGCCTACATTTGATATCATTCGCAGTTATTGTGTTGCTCGAGATCACTTTTTGAAAGGTGGGAGAAATGTAAGTAAACAGTGTTGTCATCATATTTCATCTTTTAGGTGCTTGAAAGTTCCCAGGTACATCATTAACTCTCTTGGAATCTCCCGGGCACCGTGGCACTGTGACAGAAAACGCAAATTCCGGCTCAGATCGACGTCTACTGACCCGAAATGCATGTGACATGAATTCTTTAATTCAATGTGCAGTGTGTGTAGGTCGGGAGTAGAGGTAATATGTAGAGGGAGGGTGTGAGTTGGTGTTGTCAATGGAATCCCGAATGAGTAAACATAACCCTATCACTACTGCATACCACTAATGTAATGAAGTATTCAGGTTATTAAAGTTATTACGAACTGCCTAATTAATTACTTTGCTTAACACAAAATGGATTTTAAAACATTCACCATCCATCTATTAATTTTAATATACTGAAATGTTGTTTGCTGCGGTACATGAGTGGCGTGTCGAGAGCTGATAGAATTTGGAATGCGTAGGCCTGTATTAGAGGTAGCCTGGGGGTGGTGGACATAGCCGAAAAATGAAGGAGAATAGGCTGAGGTGGTATGGACACATCATGAGAAGAGGGGAAGAGGAGCTCGTTAGGTGCATTCCAGGAATGCTGGTGGTCGGTACCGAGACCGGAACTGACATGGGAACAGGTTGTCAGTATGGAAGTCGGCCGTAAGGACACGGCAGTGTGTAGGGTGGAAGGGGACCTGGTGGGAGATAGACGGGAGTGGAGGGCTAGAACCCGCAGACCCGACCCCGCCAAGGCGGAATAAGGGTATGAAGATGATGATGACTGAAATGTTGTTTCCCTTTTGGAAATGAAAATTGGGTTACGTTATGAGGGAAATTCACATTACGATGATTCAAAATATTTCCGGTCCTAAACGTACTGTATGAAAATTCTCAGAGAGGATTGAAAAAAGTAATGTGGATTAAATATTTCGATCTAGCAAAATTATTATATATGGGTGTTTTTCTATGAAATGGTTTAGCTTCTTGAACATCATCATCATACCCTTATCCCGCCCCTGGCTGGGTCGGGTCTACAGGTTCTCGCCTCAGGTATATGAGTATACTTAAATAACCTTAAGCTGTGGAAGTCTGCCCTATGCATGCCACTTTATCTTGGTTCTCCACAATTCAGGGCCGGACCACCCATATGTTCAGAGTGTGCAAAGAACGTGGGCGGCCACTCACCTTTTCACACTTAAAAATAACGCCAAACTTTTAATGCTTTGATGCTTCAGGAAAGAAAGAGACCCCCCCTCCTTAGTGGCGCAGTGGGTAGCATGCTCGGTAACTGACTCAGTAGTTCTAGGTGAGTTGGCTTCTTTTGGGCCAGAGAGAGAGGCCCCAAGTGCGCCTTCTTTTGGTTAAGAAATAAAACCGAAGTCCGGTGTGTTGTAGGATGACATTTGCATGGAAAAGAACTCTCTCTACTATGCAACAGGTAGCAACTAGCAACTCCTAACCCTTTTCCCGCCTATGGCAGGGACGGGTACCCATTTGTCCCTCTGAATGGACACAGGGTGATATATTGGACATAGTTTTTTCTGCAGCTGGTTGCCGGCCAAAGCTGCACCCCTACGCTTGTTTATCGTCGGTCTAGTGTTCGTTGGGGAATGCTACCGACGCCAGGGGGCGAGCTCCTACACCTACCCGTTGCATAGTAGAGAGGGTTCTTTTACGTGCAAGCGCCATCGTACACCCACACGGGACCTCGGTTTTACTTCTCATCCGAAAGAAGGCACACTCGCGGCTTCTCTCTCGCCCGAGAGAAGCCGACTATGCAACAGGTAGATGATGCGAAATTTTCAGGTGTTGGAGCTCGCTCCCCCCCCTGGTGTCGCGTCGGCGGAATGCTCCAACGAACAGTAGACCGACGATAAATAAGCATATGGGATTGCAGCTTTGGTCGACAGCCGCCTGTGGAAAAACGCTTTCCATTCAGAGGGACAATCCTCTGTATCCGACCCTGACATAGGCGGGAAACGGGTTAGGAGTTGCTGTTTGTTTTTACTTCAGGAAAGAAATTTAATTCTTGCCATGTGCTGTTAAACAAACTAACAATTTTTTTACTCAAACTAAACCAATCAATGTTAACCCGTACACTTAAAAAACAATAAGTAAAAATAAGAGGGGGGGGGATGGCCTCGAATTGAACGCCGAACCTATAGGACCGACCTTCCTGCCTCCGCTGCGCATTTTTTGCGTTTGAAAGCTCAGTTTACTGTTCCACTAGGCTCTAAAACCAAAAGAATTATTTTGGAAGGAGCATCCTAATGGGTGCTCCTGGGAACACGTATTGCTTCAGTTGAAACGAGGGACACAGCGAACTGTTGGGCGGTATTTTCATTCAGCCCACTGCCTACCTCATTCAGCAACCCCTTACTTAATTTGACGTCGGTTTATTTTCTTACTTTTGGGCTATTATGCTGTAGAAATTAGCCGACATACACAATCATGCAGAAGGGGTGCTTTTAAGTGCTGGTAACATCATGCGCACCACACGGTCTGAAGGAAGTCCCTGCAAAAAGGGACTCACAGACTCGAGTACCACGTCTTGCCTGTGTTATGAGTTTTATTTAGACCAGCGGTTCCCAACGTGAGGCCCACGACTCACAGAGTGCAATTTTAAGTATAAGGGGGGGGGGCGATGAATATTTAATACAATCAAACTAGGTTATAATAAGCAAGGTTATATATAGCCAGTTCACGGCTGTAACGAGTTAACAAGGTTTTAACGAACATTTATTTTAACACTTTCTTATTACAAATAGCCCAAGCATGTAAATTTTCGTGCAAAAGTTTCTGTTCACGTACAAAAACAAACTGACATGCAGCTTGACACCTTTCCTAAAGCATTTCCTGCCAATTTGTTTACATAGGATAGGCTACTCGGTAGAAAACCCAATGTAATTTTTCGCATTTATTAAGTTTTTTGTTAATGTTTAACAGGGATTCGAACGATTATTGGTTACACTTCGGTTACGGTTCACGTCCAATATACGGAGCAGCTGTATTGCACAGAATACACCAGTTCTCGTCTGGTCACTGAAGTTAAACAACGCAGCCCCAGCTAGTACTGACATGGGTGGCAGCTTGGGAAATCTTGGTACTGCTGACCCCCAAAAATCGTTGCATTGGTGTAGTGTCTGTGGAGTTAGCATTATAACTACGCAGTTGACGGGGCTCTAATGACCTTGTAGTTGAATGGCCCTAAAACACCAACGAAACCCCAAACTACCTGCCGTAGAATGCTGTCGTAAGCCTTCTCCAAATCAATGAAGATTGCATGGAGATCTTTCTTTGATGCTCTGCGCTTTTCTATCATCTGCCTGAGAATGCAAATGGTTCCGATGTGGACCTACTTGGCATGTACTCAAATTGATTTTCCCTGACACTAGTTCTATCCCAAAGGCGACATTCCATTACTCTCGCCGAGAGCTTCATAGAATTGGTGATAAGTTTGATACCTTTTCGGTCCCTTCGTGCTCGTTATGAACGAGTTTGACGGTCGTTTATTTGTCTTTCCAAATTTGTAGTAATTTCTTCCGCAGTACATACAATGTACTGTCCGATTGTGCCCACAACAAATTGTCATTTTGGCTTCATTCAGTGAAAGAGTTCTCTTTTTGAATAAGAAATATCAATAAGTTACTATGGGGACATCAGGATTTTAGAGGACCTTAGGTGGGGCATAGCCAAGGTTGGAAAAATATGAATTTAGACTTATTGTGAAATATTATCTGATTTCTTTCACTATTGCTGTGCTGTTTTCTGTCAATCAGAATCTTTATTTCTAATTAAAATTTACAGTGTTTTTCAGAAGATAAATTTGCTGAATTACAAAATCCCAGGTACCTTGTCTATTCTTTGTTTTCTTTGGATACCTTTTTGATGGAGTTCTTGTTCTGCTTTCGATTCACAATATACCAATTATTGAAAAGCAATTTCACGATTCAGTATAGAAATCACTAAGATGACGTGAATATACAAAATATACAGTACAGTATTTTGAAAATATGGTACGTACTAGAGTTTTTGGAAGTTTGGTATTTATGAGTAGGATGAAATGGATTCTTACCCTTTAAGTAGCCCTTGAAAGCAATGAAGCTATTTCTTAAAAACCTATTTATCACTTTGGTAGATGAAAATATAAAATTTATTTTAAATTTTTTCTTCTCAGCTGTGGTAAATATGTGATAGGGCAGTATACTGTAGATAAGACGGCCGTCCATTACATTTGTAAAGAAATTTTGTTACCTTGACGTACCCCTTACAGTGATCCATTATCTGTTAAGTATTACATGTGAAAATCTACACCAGAGTTTTAATATATACCAATCAACCAATATGTCAATGATTTCATACAACACGCATGACAATTTTTATTGTTGAAACTTTCGTAGGCTGTACAATTCATCATTAGGTTGCAAATAGTAACCTTGGAGTTCTACTTCATTTCCATAATTTGAGAATTGTCCCTCGTGAAACTGGATCTGTTGTCCTTATGGCGGCAGCTGGAACTAAGCGTCGACGTCAAGGTGCCGCCATGATAGAAACCTGGTAAATAAACCACATAACTAAATTATTTACAGAACACTTGACATGATGCAGCATGTTGTGGGTTTACGAGAGAACGTGAGAGGCAGACAGACAGGTAGTTAATATTACTTCATGCTCTGTGCGCCCATTGATGTAAGGCACCCATGGGCAAATAGCTCTTGTAAATACAGTGTATCGAAGTCTCAAAATTGAAATTTACTGATAGCATCCTGTTAGCGACAACTGCTTTCTCGAGAAATAGTTTTAACCATGTTTGTTTGTCATCCGTTAACGCAGTGCTCCGTAACCAGAGGCGTGCCAACACAGTGTGCAATGCGCACAGGCGCCAGGATATTAAAGGCTCCTTGGCCCCCTACTTGCTTCTTAAATCCGGCCCTGTGATCTGCTGGACCTGTGATAGGACCAATGCCAATACTCATTAGACCAGTGGTTCTCAATCTTTTTGAAGTCAGGGAACACTAAACTGACATTTTACTAGCACGGAACACTTACAATTCAACATAAACTTTAATTAAAGCAGGTTGTACACTTTCTATGCTTGGTACTTACTACATCATCATCATATCCTCATCCCGCCTGTGGCAGGGTTGGGTCTGCGGGTTCTAGCCCTCCGCCCCCGTCTATCTCTCCCCCAGTTCCCCGTCCACCCCACACACTGTCATATCCTTACGGACAACCTGTTCCCACGTCTGCTTCGGTCTCCCCCTGCCCCGGGTGCTACTGACCACCTTCATTCCTGGCAAGGACCTAACGAGCTCCTCCTCCCCTCTTCTCATGACGTGTCCATACCACCTCAGCCTATTCTCCCTCATTTTTTCGGCGATGTCCACCACCCCCAGGCTACCTCTAATATGCCCATTCCTAATTCTATCAGTTCTCGACACGCCACACATGTGCCACAGCATTCGTATCTCGGCTACTCGCATTCTATGTACGTAGTTCTTCCTCACTGCCCAGTACTCTGATCCATATAGCATAGCTGGTCTAGCCAATGTCCTGTAGAACTTGCCTTTCAACTAGAGGGGATCCTCCTATCACACAGGACTCCGCTTGCCTGTCTCCACTTCAGTCACCCCTCCCCCATTGATTCTGCGGGTCACGTCAGAGTATCCCTCCATTGCTTTATTTGTACATTATTTTTTTTTTTTTTGCGAAACACTTGAAGTTGTTTCACGGAACACGCTTTGAGAACCACTGCATTACACTATTAAGTCACTATTCACTATTTTTTGATTTCCTAAGTCACCATTCCTAGGTGATGCTGTGACAAATGTGTCCCATATGCCGTTTTACTGTTGAGCCCTTTATTCATTCAGGAGGGGAAGATAGGGGCGCCAACTAAGTTCTTGCACACAGGCACCAAACACTACTGACACGCTATTGTCCGCAACCGGCGTGCCACGGCACACTGGTGTGCCTTGAGACGATACAGGTGTGAAGCTTTGATATGCCACGGAATTCTAGGAAGAACTTTGGTGTGCCGTATGTGAGAAAAGGTTGCGGTGCACTGCGTTAACGTACTGTAAAAGTTCAACCCCTTTTTTAAAAATAATAAACGTTCCGCATGAGCGTTCTACGACTTTAACTTACAGTAGTAAAAAAGTCTCAGAGAAAATCACTGGAGTACTTAAGATCAGAGGTGTATTCCGATATTTCTAGGCCCCGAGGTTTATAGTCTCTAAGGAGCTCTTTAGGCACATGCATTATTAAACTATGCGTTTTGGCGTATACATAAATAATAGTTCACGTGCAAACGCCGGTCGTTGCATTTGCTAAATGAATATCTTAGTTCAATATACTGTACATTAGGCACTTGGGAGACCTTTTAAGTGCCGGGGTGCAAAAACTATTAATGTGAAATTTCTAATGCTAGACAAATGGTCTACAACACGTCGCCTAAAGGTCGAAGCCACCCTCCGAATTCTTTTATTGCCTGCTGAGGAATCTGAAAATATGCATACTGTACGTTTACAGAATCTGATTCCACACGGGACTGGGGAGTTGCATTTCTACTTTTCTCTATCGTGTGGCAGTGTTATCGTCAGTACTCCTGCATCTTCCAGGTTCCAGGTAAGCCTTGTACAGTGGAACGAGTTCCGGTCCTAGTACCCGTTATTATAGTCATTAGTAGCCCAGTTTATTTTCTACACTTCCATATTCCTCCTACACTGCACATTTCTACAAAAAGGAATTAAAAGCCTAAGTCGTATCGTGGTCAACGAATTAACAAGCACGAGCAAAGCAGTCCACAGATGTTTTAAAAGCTTCGAGTTTGAAGGGCTTTTGTCCTAGGCCTACCTTGCTTTTTTTAGAATTTCTTCATGTCTTCTATAGTCAACCTTCAAATGCATTTGCGTGATTATTTACTTTGCTAAGCGCATGTCTTTTCTGGTAAACGAGGCATATGTAATCCTTGCGCATCTCTGGTTGGTTTTCATACATTTCTAAGGATTTAAGAGTATTGTTTTTTTTTCTCTGAGAACTCTACTCATCAATTTGCATTATTGCTTATTAATCTTGTAATTGCAGGGGATGAAAAACATCATTACAACATGACTTTTCCGAAGTACAATTTGTGTCGTGCAATGCATTCAGAATGGGCTACTGGCAACTATTTCACAAAGCTACTTTTTTGGTGTTATTAGTGTTTTTCTAATTCGGTTTGTTTTCTTGATGGAGATAATGGTTGCAAGTCGGGCCAGGGCATTTGCTGTTATTTACTTGTTCTTGTTTGTACTATAAAAGGACATGCCAGGGAAACTTTTGTTTCCTCTACTCTCATAGCTATTTACTTATTCATTCAAGATTTCATCAGATTCAGAGACTGCCAGCTACATCACGAAGTCTATTTATCTGCAAATTTACTTGCGTGAGACCTGTATCCCTCAGGTGTTGGGCATAGGGGCGGCCCCTCTAATCAGAAAAGTCTTGATTTGTTTAGAATCTAAACAAACCAAGGTTACTAGATATTGTTTGGGAGTGTCCATGTGCATTCCCTGCCTTTTCCATCGAGGCCTAATTTTCTGTCAAGTCCGACTCTAGTATATTTTGAATTTGGTTTTCGGCAGCTTAAATGTCTAACCCATAGCAATAAGTTACTGTTTATATTTCCTTTGTAGATCTGCTGATCTTTCTGATTTACTAAATGTAAACATGGAGGGTTTTATCCCAAAACAGCGGTTTTGATCAGAACCCTCATTTGAAGCAGATTATGCTGAGCGTTTGTAAATAATTTTTCGACAGCATTAGTGTAGTTAAACCCAGTGTTTTCCAAATATGTATTAGCATAATTTTAAAGAAAAAAAATGAAGCCAGCATGCAACTTCTTTTTAGTTGAATAGCTAAGACAGTTTTCTTAAGTATTTGGTAAAGAAAAAAGGAATAATACCCATCAATTAAAGATATGAATGAATTTTGAAACAGCGACTGAAGTGCGGTCATTGTGCATACTCAAAGCCTGAAGGAAGAAACACATTTTAGTATAAAATGTATGATTTCTTAATTTGAAGAAATTCAAGACGATGCCCAGCACAAGCTTTTTACGTAGAAGAATTGCATTGCTTGTAATGCAATACACCAATTCTATTGCCTCCACTTTTCTAAAAGGAATAGATCTAGACTTGTTCATTTACTATAACTCAAAATTTGAACATTACACTTGTACCCTAGAGATACCAATCTCTTCCAGTCATTCCATAGGGATACCAGCCTCTCCACTTCCGTGGGCATTTTATAGATGCTAAAACTTTATTATTTATTAATAACATGCAGCAGGGCCGGCCTTAGGGCAAGGCGACCGCCTTGAAACCGCAAACTCTAGGGCCGGCCCTGACATGCAGTTATTGAAAAAAAATAATTTTGCACTCAACAGCATCACATTTTCTTCATGCAGATATTTTATCTGGTTATTAGAATAGGTTAGGAAACCACCTGAATCTTTTTTTAAAAAAACAGTAAGGGATTCAGTCCCTTTGAAATGTTTGCTGTTGAACACAATCTGCTGCCTAGCTCTCGCTTTCTCTCCTGTCCTTTCTCGCCAAAACTCTGGGTTTCTATTATTTATATGTTGCTCTATAAATGTGCAGTGCGAATTGTACTACACCGAAATAAGAGATGCATTTGATATACAAAAGTGAAGGGTGACAACATACATTTTCATCAGTGGATTGGAAGGCAGGTGATCCATGGATGACATGCCATCGCCATTCACATAATATGCTGGAGAGAAAATTAAAAACACTTTATGAAGTGAAACAAAGCAAAATAAAGGAGGCTATTAGCAATACAAACTGGATTTTAAACAAATAGGTGTCGAGTGCAAGCGCAGCTTGGTTGGTTACGAAATGGAAAAGATCAAAATGTGGAGAATTTGTTCCATCTGCTTATTTTAAAAGTAATTTTTCAGTTATTTTTCTACTGTATTTGTAAATATAAAATTGAATTGAGGTGCTTATAGTGCCATCTGACGAAATGTAAGCAGTGTAAACACTTGACATGCAACTTAATTGAAATAACAAAGCCGGCAACGATTAAAAATAAAAATTGTTAAAAGTTGAAGAGCATACTTTCTTGGAATTTTAAACATTCTTAAATGAAATTTGAAAAAAATAAACAACAGACGATGGTTAGCTTTATTTATAAGGCTGAAACGTTTCTGCGAAGCAGTTTAAACTGTTTTTTATTCCAAATGTCGGTTTTAAAATTCGAAAGAATCCCTTTTTAAAGCATGCAATGAATTTATTCACTGACGGAAGTCGATTTATAATTTCCAATATTTGAAAGGATAAATCCATAGCATTTTACCATGGAACTACCTGAGAATTTTGTGTCGTAACATTTTTGAATTCTGCCCTGTAACAGAATTAAGAAGACATTTCCGAATTCATGGGTTTGTTCAAAATTTTTTTTCTTCAAGGAAAGTAGTTTCTGGGCATTTCTATCTATCCCTGGAGCTAGGTAAGTGGGGAGCATGATTCACAGCACATTTTATCAGCAGCAAAAATTATTAAGTTTAGCGAAGTTTTGAAGGGCTGTCACAACTGATCTAGTGGAGAAATTCATTAAATTGAAGATTTATCTGCGGATGTGAAGAAAAATGCAAGGATTTTCAACTGTTCAAGTAGTATGTTATTGATTTCTCAACCACATCACTTCCTTTGTATTTCCCGCAGACTGTTACTTTTAATGTCTTATCGTCTTTGCCATGCAGTTTTTCTTGTGGCGATCTCTTGCCTAAAGTGTGTTAGCAGCTAAACTTTTCAACAGTTGAAAGAAGACATGACCGTATTCAATTACTATCTACCGTAAAATCGGATATCCATAAAAAGTAGCGATCCACTGTCGCCACCTGACAAAGATTTGCAGGCAATTGTTATTTGTGAGCCTTTCTTTCTGATGTGGTATGAAATTATATAGCCTGCACTGATGCATTTATTACAATTTCTCAAAAATACTAAACTCTAAAATGAAATTTATATCCTTAAATAATAATGCTATTGTGCAGGTGGCAGGTGTCGAATTTGTAATTATACTCCTATGACAGTGGTCGGCAAACTGCGGCTCTTCCACAAATGACTGTGTTGGTGCGCAGTCAAGTACAACAGTTCGTTCAGGTGATGGAAGACATGGCACAGGCGGTATGCGGCGCTGTGGAGGCACAGTTCACCATGGCCCTTCGTCTACTGCCGCAACGCAACTCAACTGAAATCCAATGCAACTAAAATTAATTGCAATGTCACTTTCGTCCACAGATGCACCTCTTTGGCAATAGTTGCACTTATGAGTCGAGTAGTTCAGATGAAGAGAGCATTGTGCAAGTGGTGCGAATTGCTTGACAGTTGCAATGAAACTGACATGCTCAGTTGCGACGTAACTCATTTCCAACCAATTGCCTTTACATTGCGTTGTCTAGTATGCAACTAAAAAGGAACTAAAATTCGATTATTTTTCAGTCGAGTTGCGGCAGTGGACGAAGGGCCTTATGCACGAGTTGAGTGAGTCATTCAGTCAGCAGTCTCATTGTGTAAAGTGATCAGTGCTTGTCGTGTCCACAAATCACACGTGTGCAGCCAAGTTGCGTTGGACACACCAGTTCCCCATGAGATCACTGAAGTTAAGCAGCGCAAGCTCACGTCAATACCAACTTGGGTGGTTGGTAAAGAACATCGGGTGCTGCAAATTAACCCTCTACTTCGCCCTTTCACCTACTTCCTCATCTCCCGCGGGCAGCCTCCTAAGGGTTCGTCCTGTTATGGCTGCCTGGCTTGCTCTCCAACCCACGAAACTAATCCAGTAATCATCATTTCGAACAGTGTTCCCAATGTTTTCTTGGCCATGCACAACCTAAGCTCCTCTAAAATTCTGATGTTCCCATGGTGACATATAGATATTCTGTATTACGTGAAAAATGACTTGTTCAGCACACAGTAGGTTAGTTTATGAACTGAGGAAGAAATCACTAGCAAATTGAACTCTTCCATGTACAATTGGTCGGCAACCGGCTGTGGAAAAACACTGTGTCCAAAATTCGCCCTTCCATTCAGAGGGACAAAATGGGTACCCAACCCTACAAGCAGAGATTTAGTCACTCCTTAAAACATTTGCATTAAGTAGTGATATGTGATAATCAAAATGTGAGATTATTTGCAATGCATTGTTGAATTTTGTTTGCTTCTTGAAAAGTTGGCTAGTTGCCTGCCAGTAATATTTTACTGTGCGCCACATTCCTTTAATGATTTAGAGTATTTATGTCATTGAATGACTTCTATCATGGATTAAAATGTGAAGATGTCCGTTCTCGAATTCTGATGCTTGAGATGAGATCACGATAATTCGCGGGAGACCAACTTATAAGACCCCAATTCGTAAAATACTATAGGTGGCAGTCAATTTGTATGGCGTCAACCCTTAGAATATATAGGCAGTATAAATCTAGGTCAAGCAGGTCAGTGCAAGGTAAGTGTAGGTAGTAGACAATTAGTAACGACCCAAGGTTAGATTAGGCTTGTTTAAGATAGGATTGGTTAGGTTTGTTTAAGATAGGATTGGTTAGGTTAAATTAAGTTGTACAGTGGTACCCCGCTTAACGAACGCCTCGTATAACGAATGTTCCCTATAACGAACACCGTCAAAAAAGCGCGGGAGTATCGCATAACGAACTTGTTTCACATAACGAACGCTTGTTCAATATACAAAGTGAACTAGGAGCTGTGTAGGACAGTGGTGGCGAACCTGCGACCCACCGTGCAATTTTAAGTGGCCCGAGTGTTAATGAGATGATGTTAAAGGTGTAATAAAAGTTGGATGATGTTCTCTATTCCCTCCTTTAATAAACTTTATTCACTATTAATAATAACTTATTTTTATTCATAAAATTGAATAGTGCTTGCATCTGACCCGTGGACAAATTCTTGGTTTTCTTTTGTGTTATTGTGACCCGTCTTCAAAAACGGTTCGCCACCACTGGTATAGGATGTCCAAGATTGTAGTAACTATAGAGGTATTAATCCAATGAGTTATACCAATGTAATGTAATAGAATGTCGCCTACAGGATAGAACTAGTGTCCGTGGAAATCAGTTTGGGTTCATGCTAGGCAGGTCCACAGTGGAACGAATCTTCATTCTGAGGCAGATGATAGAAAAGTATAGAGCCGCTAAGAAGGATCTCCATGCCATCATTATCGACTTGGAGAAGGCTTACCAGTGTTCCACAACAGGCATTATGCAAAAGGGGGTAGAAAAGGGGTTTATTCGAATAGTTTAGGATATGTACTCGTATGATGGTTCCATTCCACAGCCAGGGTAAGGACACCTTGGGGAAAATACTGGGGGCTCCCCAGTGAAGTTTGGGGTGCACCAAGGTTCAGCACTCAACTCCATACCTTTTTATTCTGGTTATAGACGAGCTACTGACGGGAGTAGGAGAATGGACCCCTCAATGCATGGCATTTGCTGACGAGCACCATTCAACTGCACACTGCAAGTAATTGACTGCCTTCTCATTGCAGGGCAATTCCTAGTTTTTGTGAAGTATGAACCCCCCAAAAATGGGTCCTAGAGTGTTTTCGCTCATAAACAATCCGCACTGCTCTTTGTTTTTAATTTCTTAACAATTTTTCGTCGAAACCCGGAACGAATTACACAATATAACATAGAGATCTATGGGAAATTGTGTTCCACACAACGAACACCCCTCATAACGAATGTATCGCTGGAACGAATTACGTTCGTTAAGCGGGGTACCACTGTATAAGATGGCATGGTTATAGTTAGTAGCTTCGACTGATTTGCAATTTTTCTAACGTTCAGTTCCGGTTGAGATGAAGCCTAATAACAAACTTCCTAGAGGTATTATGGGAGTGGTTCTATTGAGTTGGGCACACCAGTTCTGGTCGGATCACTGAAGTTAAGCAACGTAACCTCAGTTAGTACTAACATGGGTGGCCGCTTGGAAGCACTGCGTACCGCTAATACCCAAAAATCGTCGTAACAGTGTAGTGTCTGTGCAGAATCTGCATTAGAACTATGCATTAGACGGGGCTCTAATGATCTTTGTATTTGAAGAGCCCAAAAACACCAATAAATCAAAACTGGTCTTCTCTAGACAGTGAAATATTGTGGCATAAAGTCGGGGTGATTTATTTCAAATGAATTCGGCGTTTGTAACAGGTGAAATGCGTTTGGTAACAGGCGAAATGCGTGTATAATTTGTTTGCCCCATTGGTCTTACATTTACCATATACTTAACAAATCAATTAAGAATATATGGTGATAATGATCAACTACTTACGTTGTCGTGTTGGAAGTTGTGATCGTGGTTGACACCTGAGAATTGCTTTGATTCCTTGACGGTAATTGGCATTGAACCCACCATAAATTATCGGATTTATTGCACTGTTCGCATATGCAATAAAATAGGCAAAGAAGGACATATCTTCAAACCAAAATGGAAGCTGAAAAAGTTAACGAAAAGGTTACTTCATGTAATGGGTAGTAATTTAAGAGAAATTGGTTTCTGTCATTCGAAAAAAGTGGACTGCAGGCAGTGCCGGATTTACCACTAGGCTAAGTAGGCTGAAGCCTAGGGGCTCAACATTTAGCGGGCTTCAAATCTTAAGGGCCTCAGAAGGGCTTGAAAAGGGCTTCTCAAAATTTAAATCTGGCACTATCTGCAGGCTATAAGATTCTGATAGTTCAGTCAGTGGCGATTTCAGTCCCTTTTCTGAAGTAACCTTAGAAAACCAAATATGTGGTTTATATTTGGGAGAGGGGACAT
This sequence comes from Trigoniulus corallinus, assembly GCA_013389805.1. NCBI lineage: Eukaryota > Metazoa > Arthropoda > Diplopoda > Spirobolida > Trigoniulidae > Trigoniulus > Trigoniulus corallinus. The sequence goes on from JAAFCE010008833.1 coordinate 19,719,812, forward strand.
CCTCTTTGTGCACTGTAAAATTTTTGATTGAAGTTACTGTAAATATAGAAAGGGTGTAAGACTAATGTGTCGATTTCAATTTTCATTCCCTGCATATAGAAGAGTGAAATTTCCATTCGCTCAAACTTTGAAGTAATTCAGGAATGGAAGAATTGAACCAGAAGTAGGCAGAATATAAAGACAGAAAAATAAGAGGTCTGGAAGGCATTTGTAACTCTTGGATGAACTGTTTGCCATTGATTTTGTACTGATGGCTGGCGACCTAATGCCACATAACCCTCTTAGTGACTTCTTACGGAATGCAGAGATGGTCATTGCAAGTTTCTAAAAATAAAAGCCCTAATGTCCAGGAAAGACCTGTTTGTCCTGTTTTGGAAAGATAGAAATGGAAGTCCCATTTCTATATGAATCCAAAATTCCGATGTGAGTCACTTGAGTGAACGTTCGAGCTGAACCCAAATTTTTTTTCAGTCTTTTCTTCATTTTACCGGTCACCTTCATTTTTCTCAAGTTATAATTTCTAGAAAACCTTTCTATTGGACACTAATGGACTTTGTAGATCTGTCCCATATACGATAGGTGTCAATTTTTACAAGTGCTTCTGTTAACCATTCTTAGGGAATTAAGGAAAATTCAGTGTACTGTGTCATCGTGAACGAGTCTCAAATATGTTCTGTAGTGGACACTCTCTAGGTACTGTAATTGAAGTTTTAAAATACATTTTTACTAATCAAAGTGGTTCATAAGCTTTTGGTGAAACGTATTAATAGCAGGCTACTGTTAGTCACAGTGGTTTGGCGAGGCATAGTGCTGCACCTCATCAGTGCATATGCCCCCCAGGCAGGCCTGGATGAACTCACAAAGGTGGGCTTCCAAACAGAATTTGAGGACTTGGTGCACTTACTGGAGTTTCAGGTAGGGCAATGCCAAGGGAATGAGCGCCTGGTTATTGGTGGGGACTTCAATGGCCATGTAGGCACTGATAACCAGGGCTATGGGAGGGTCCATGGGGGATGGGGGTATGGAACAGTTAGCATAGATGGACAGCAAATCCTTGACTCAGCAAACGCACTAGGCCTTGCATTGGCAAATACCTGGTTTAGGAAGAGGGACAAGCACATAATCACATTTCAGTCACCACAAGGGTTATCACAGATAGACTTCTTTATGGTTAGAGGGCAGCATAGGTCAGAGGCCCGTGACTGCTGGGTACTCCCCAGTGAAAATTTCCAAAAGGAATGTGGCCATAGGCTACTTATGTTAGAAATGCTAGTGAAAGCAGCAGGTAAAGCTCATTCTTGGAAAGGAGAGCAGGTCATCAGGTGGTGGAAACTACCTGACAAAACTGAGGAATTTACACAAGAAGTGCACAGGCTAGTAAACTGAGATTGGGAAGGGACAGCAGATGCCATGTGGGACAGGGTCGCCATGAAAATTAGAACTTGTGGTAAAGCCATTTTGGGACAGGGTAGAGTAGTAGGCACAGTCCAGGGAAACAGGCAGACATGGTGGTGGAATGAGGAGGTAGAAGCAGCCATCAAGCAAAAGAAGGCTGCTTTCCACAGGTGGCGGGAGATAGGGGACCAGGATTCCAAGACAATATAGGCAGGCCAAGACCACCGCTAGGAGGATCATTGCCCAGGCCAAGCACCAGAAGTATGAGGCCCTCTATGAACAGTTAGGGACAAGGGAGGGGGAGAAAGAAGTTTTCAAACTGGCCAAGGCCAGAGATAGGGCAGCTAACAATATACCCTGAGCCATAACAGTGAAGGATAGTGAGGGTAGGATCCTGCTCTCTGCAAGGTGGGGTAAAGAGTAGGTGGGAAGAGTACTTCCAGAACCTCTTGAGCTTTTGCAGGGGAGATGAGGACCTCCCCACCTATCCTGCATCAGCAGGGGTTGTGGACAGTATAACAGAGGAGGAAAGGCCAAAAAGCTGTAGGTCCAGACAGAATCCCCATTCAAGTGTGGCACATCCTAGGGAGAACAGGCACCAAGTGGCTAGGGAAACTTTTCAGTAAGATAGCTCATAGAGATTAAATGCCATCTGCATGGTGGGAGAGTTGGATAGTACCACTCTTCAAGGGCAAAGGGGATATCCAAGATTGTCATAACTATTGAGGTATAAAGCTAATGAGCCACTCCATGAAGCTCTGGGAGAGGGTAATAGAACATCGCCTCTGGGATAGAACTACTGTCCATGGAAATCAGTTTGGGTTTATGCCAGGTAGGTCTACAATGGAGCCAATCTTCATCCTGAGGCAAATGGTAGAAAAGTATAGGGCAGCAAAGAAAGACCTCTATTCCATCTTTATCGACCTGGAGAAGGCCTTTGACAGTGTCCAACGACAGGAAGTTTGGGAAATATTACAAAAAAGGGGGGGTGGGGAGGAAGAAAGGTTTATCTGAATTATCCAAGGCATGTATAATTGCTCCATAACCAGGGTAAGGATACCTTGGGGAGCACTGAGGGCTTTCCAGTGAAAGTGGGGGTGCACCAAGGTTCAGCACTTAGTCCATACCTTTTCATCCTGGTTTTAGATGAACTGCTGACGGGAGTAGGAGAATGGGCCCCCAGTGCTTGGCTTTTGCTGATGATATTGGAAAACTTAGTGACTGCAGAGAGCAGATAGAGAAGGGACTAAATGATGTTAGACAAGCGATAGAAAAGGGAGGGCTAAAAATTAACATGAAGAAGATGGAGTATTTAGCTTTCAATTGGGAAGGACAGGAAAAAAATGGTGACGTCCGCTCAAGGGGCGAACTGGTGAAAAAGGTGCAAGAGGTAACGTACTTAGGATCAACGTTTCAGCACAATAGGGAGATAGACTCAGATGTGACCCATAGAATCAACGGGGGGTGGCTGAAATGGAGACAAGCAAGTGGAGTCCTGTGTGATAGGAGGGTCCCAATGAAGTTGAAAGGGAAGTTCTACAGGACAGTGGTTAGGCCAGCTATGCTCTATGGATCAGAGTGCTGGGCAGTGAGGAAGAGCCATGTAAGTAGAATGCAAGTAGCCGAGATGCATATGCTGCAGTATATGAGTGGCGTGACAAGAGCTGATAGAATTAGGAATGCGTATATTAGAGGTAGCCTGGGGGTGGTGGATATAGCCGAAAAAATGAGGGAGAATAGGCTGAGGAGGTATGGACACGTCATGAGAAGAGGGGAAGAGGAGCTCATGAGATGTATCTCAGGAATGCAGGTCGTTGGTAGCACCCGGGGTAAGGGGAGACCAAAGCAGACATGGGAACAAGTTGTCCGTAGGGACATGGCATCGTGTGGGGTGGACAGGAACCTGGTGGGAAACAGACGGGAGTGGAGGGCTAGAACCCGCAGACCCGACCCTGTCACAGGCGGGATGAGGGTATGATGATGATGAAAGTGGTTCATAAGCTTGACGGAAACTAGTATACCACGTCCGAACTGTTAAAGCCTTTTTAATCAGCATTGGCAAGCAATGAGGGGGAAATTGAATGTTACAATCATTTTAAAGCTTGTGCCAAACTTAAACGTTACATAATATAAATGTAGTAGGTTGTTGCAAAAGAATGAATCGTTCTCACTTAGGAAACATTTAATGGTTGATGTTATAAAAATAAAAAAACGGCTAAATTGCAACTTACCTGTCCAGACTCATGGCGGGAGTGCTTAAATTCTGTATACAAGATAAGAGCTTGCAAAGGCATCCAGCAGACAATAAAAACTATTAGCACTATGAAAACCATTTTCACCACCTGTCAAATAAATAAAGTTACATAATGATCACATTAAATGTCAGAATTAACAGCTGGTGAAGAGAATTGCTTTTATCTTTTGTGATTTAGAGCTACTGAAATATGTTCATGTAGGGTGTTTTAAGAAATGCAAGTACTGGCTGATGTATACAAGCTTGAACTTCAACTTCTTAGAAAAAAAACAAACAGTAGCCTACGTCTTTTATTGGAACTCAATAGTTAAATAAATAAATATTTATTTATTGCATCTAGATCTCTTCTGTAAGTCCATAAAACGAACACTCCGTTTGCCAAAAATATAAATGCTGTTAGAGTGAAACTCAAACCAATACAAGGATAACTATCTTTTATATTGATTAGCTATTTATGTCTCTTTTACTTTGTAATAGATTTCCGTACGTAAAATATTTTTGATGTTGCCGCCGTTTAGTTATTTTTCGTTTTCTTTGTTAGCAACAAAATCTCTCCTGTTATTTATATAGCTTCCCGATTTTGGTAGCAGCCCTCATCTCTATTGCCATTGATGCTAAAATGAAATGATCTCAAAAACTTCTTTCATGGAATCATGACTGAATGATGTGCTCGTGGTTTCATAATTTTTCCAGTCATGTTTGACAAATTGCCTCTTATTCATTTCTTGGTTTTTTTTTTTTTTTTTTTTTTGGTAAATGGCTTAAAATGATTATCTATGATGAATTTCAGCATCCACACGCGACATAATCAATGAAGCACCGGAAGCCTAGCGGTATTAAGGTTTTCATAGACTCCTAGCCAAAAAGGTAGAGTAAGTTCCTAATAAAGACCCTTGAGCGCACCCGAAATCGTAGCTTTTCTTTAACAGAGGACCATAAGATGGTGTGCTAAAGAAAAACCCAACTATGTATATACAAATACTGTATAGGAAAGTTTCGTACTCAAAATTAAGATTAAATTAACGCTTGAACTTGAATAGCACCTCGTCCCTTAAAGGTCCTAGTTCAGGCAGGGGGGAGCGGCGAGTTGCGTTGGACACACCAGTTCTCGTCTGATCACTGAAGTTAAGCAACGTAAGCCCAGTTAGTACTGACATGGGTGGTCGCTCGGGAAAGCTGGGTACTGCTAATACCCAATAATCGTCGCATTAGTGTAGTGTCTGTGCAGTCTGTGCATTAGAACTATGCAGTGGACGGGTCTCTAATGACCTTGTAGTTGACGGGACCTTAAACTCCAACAAACAACAACAAATCAGTCAGGGGCGGATCTAGGTTGCTCGGGGTCTAAGGCTTATTGAAGTTCAATAATGTCACGTTGATTAAAATTCAATTAATAATAGTATAAATAATAATTATTATTATATTATTAATATTAACTATTTTTACTATATGATAAGTGCTCATTTTTAATCAAAAATTATTAAAAGTTTATGATAATTCAATTTTTGTGGCGCCCCTTGACACTTGGGGGCCCAGGGCTTAAGCCCTATTAGTCCCTATGTAGATCCGCCCCTGAGTTTAGGGGTTACTTTCCCTATACTTAAATCTGACACTGACCATAAGTTCGTTTATTAATATACAGTATGTATAGGGGCCTACTTAATTTGCAAATCGATAAAGTGGCAGCTATCTGACGATTCTCGATTTCATCTCCCTTCCAATAATTTGATCAACGGATATTTATAACACTATTCGCTGAATGCGCACTTGCAGTGTATCAGTTCATTGAAAAAAACGTTCGCAATGAATGAAACCAGGACCAAAACGTACATTACTAGTGCATGGCAAACAAATAACATAGTTCTTCTTACATCGAAAATCCTGAAGCATAAATTCTATCGTTTAAAAGAAAATTGAGATATATTATTGTTGCTGCCACCAATGAATGTCACAAATGTTTATTAAATGATTCGGGTAACGAGGTAGCTTAGTGACTAAATTATTAATATGTTAATTAAATGCAGTCATTTAAATTACTGTTAATATCAATTGCAAGTGTCAAGTGTGTCTTTAATATTTGCCAGTGAAATCAGAAGATGGTAACATAATTGAGAATTTCATTTAGGATGTCAGTCATTGGTTTTAAATAAATAGTTCTGCATTTATAATAATAATGAAAATTAAGACGTGCAACTTACTTTTCGTTTGGCTCTGGACTGAGTGCTAAGAGCGGCATCACTTCTTTCACCAGGCATTTCAGTGACCCATAATCTCCATACAATCATACAATAAGTGGCAATCATAATGACCATTGGTAGAAAAAATAGTGAAACTGATACACTGGTATAGTATATTTGTCTCGATGGAAATGTCACCACGCAAGTGTTTAATTTAGTTTGTGATAATTTTGGTGGCCAGGTTTCCATGCATTGGGTTTCCACATAATTTCTCCACTGCAACATAGAAAAGTTGATTAATTGGGCTATTCACATAGTCTATTTAGAAGTCTTAAAAATCTTACCCTGATTTTAAATTGCTGTTTATATATTAGAAAAGGAGATGATACAATCATTGCCAACAGCCATATCAGGCCAATGATTAGACTTGGACGCTGCTGAATTAAGCGCACTCTTATTGGGAAGAGCACTGCCAAAAAACGGTCACAAGAGATCACAGCTAACGTCAGTACGCTTGTAGTTAGGGTGGTCACTAGATGCAAAGAATTAAACTTGCGATTAATAACTGAATTAATTGTCACGAAATATTCAAAAATAGCAAATGATAATACTGAAAGTAATTTGAACAATTTTTTAAGGTCTGAACTGAAACGTTTCTAAAGAAGTTTTGAACACGAGTTTATTTCATATAGGGCCTAACTATTGAAACACACTCATGAAGTGCTTTCATTTAACTCAACATGTCAGTGAATTGTACAAATGACGAAGATATTCAGACTATGGAAATTGCAGGAGACTTGGATTGCTGTCATTCTGTTACTTAAAGGGAACGATATTTATTTTTAAAAGTGCGCTTCTGTCACATGAAATATCTGCCGTGTCAATCATGATGATGCTCACAGTGAGTCTTTCATTAATATTATCATGCAACCACCATTCAGTACTTCACAGATGACCGCAACCCTTAAACCACTTTATATGTTCTTCCATCCGTCGAGGATTCCCAAAAATAAGTTTATCTCTCCTTGTGTAGAATAAATGATGTATTCGCTACCATTATTTTGACATGTAGAAGTGTACTTGGGATATTTCACGGATAATTACTCTAATGTCGGCCTGTTGTTTCTAAGGTGCTTGTGTTATGCATGCATTTATAGGATAATTTAAAGAACCTTAAGGCCTCGTTCACATGGCAATGTTTTTCCCGTATACCGTATACGAGTTTTTCTCGAATAAAGAAGTGACAATTAAAACCAAATGGGATTGTTCAGATGGAGGCCATGCGGGGAAATCTCGAATACGAGAAAAAAATTTTCCCGTATACTGACCGAACTTGTCACTGAGATGCGAGATTCTCGAATACGAGAAGCAGTGGCACTTATTTTGCTATTGTGCTGTTCACACGACCAAACTTTTTCCCCGTACTAAGTCAGAAAAGAAACTTTAGCAAAAATTTTTCCAGATTTTGAAATGTGGGATGCTTGTGCACCTGCCTCATCATCAACCCCTTATTCCGCCTGTGGCACTCCCATCTATCTTCCACGAGTTCCCCGTCCACCCCTCACACTGCTATACCCTTATGGACAACCTGCTCCCACGTCTGCTTTCGTCTCCCCCTGCCCCGTGTGCTTCCCACAACCTGCATTTCTCAAATGGACCTAACGAGCTCCTCATCTCCTCGCATTACGTGCCCATAGCACTGCAATCTATTCTCTCACTTTTTCAGTGATGTCCACCACCCCCACGCTACCTCTATTATACTCATTCCTAATCCTATCTACTCTCTACACCCCACTCATGTACTAGAGCAGTCGCATCTCAGCTACGTGCATTCTGTTGACCTGAGTCTTTCTCACTGCCCAACACTGATCCATATAGCATAGTTGGCTCAACCACTGCCCTGTAATTGTTTTTTTGCTGTATTAGGGCCATTCAACTACAAAGGTCATTAGAGCCCCGTTTACTGCGTAGTTCTAATGCAGAGACGGCACAGACACTACCCTAATGCGACAATTGTTGGGTACTAGCAGTACCCAGTTTTCCCAAACGGCCACTCATGTTAGTACTAGCTGGGCGTGCGTTGCTTAACTTCAGTGATCAGATGAGAGCCGGTGTGTCCAATGCAATAAGCCGCTCCCAGGCCTGTAATAAGTGGACCCCTTGAATGCGTGCATTCGTGATGACGACTGTTAGTTCACTTACTATCTGTGCTTTCCTGCAGTGTCCCTCTATACGTGAAAACTCGAATTGAATAGTCGTCATGTGAAACTCTGTCTCGTATTCGATAAAATCGTGTACGAGAAATATCGTATCGAATAGGTTGCCGTGTGAACCAGGCCTTAGGAGGCTGCTCACGGGAGATGAGGAGGTGGGTGTAGAGAATGTAGGAGAGGGGAAATTTGCAGCACCCCAACGTACTCTACAACCCACCTATGTTGGTACTACCGTGGGTTTGCGTTGCTTAAGACCGACAGTTAGCACTAAGGAGTTCAAACGGTCAGTGGAAGAGAAAAACACAACTTTGCTTTCTTTTATTCTCCACCTCGGCCTCGTCTACCTCACAATGTTATATCCTACGATACCTGCCCTTTATAATCTCTAACCCTGTGATGGACGTAGCACACCCGTCCCACTCTTAAGTACTGCCAAGATAAACTTACAGTTGAGTTTTATTGGAGTCCCGCGATTGCACAAACTTAAATTGCTTTTCACCACTTTATCCGTCCTATGCTGAGCCTACCCGAAGAGTTATAGCCGTATCTGATATCTGATCTTCCGTACCATTCACTCTTTCAATTCCACGGAGTACACTATACTCTCCTAAACGATATTAAAGGAGAGATAGAAAAGGGAGGGCTAAAGATAAACATGAAGAAGACAAAGTATTTAGCTTTAGAATTGGGAAGGACAGGAAAATAACGGTGACGTACGTTCGAGGGACGACCTGGTGAAAAAGGTGCAAATGTCCGGTGTGATAGCAGCGTCCCAATGAAGTTGAAAGGGAAGTTCTATAGGGCAGCGATTAGGCCAGCTATGCTATATGGATCAGGTGTTGGGCAGTGAGGAAGAGCCACGTCAATAGAATGCAAGTAGTTGAGATGCGAATGCTGCGGTACGTGAGTGGCGTGTCTAGAGCTGATAGAATTAGATGGACATTACCGAAAAAATGAGGGAGAATAGGCTGAGGTAGTATGGACACGTCATGAGAAGAGGGGAAGAGAAGCTCGTTAGGTCCATTCCAGGAATGCAGATGGTCGGTAGCACCCGGAACAGGGGTAGACCGAAGCAGACGTGGGAACAGGTTGTCCGTAAGGATTTGGCAGTGTGTGGGATAAACAGGGACCTGGTGGGAGATAGACGGGAGTGGAGGGCTAGAACCCGCAGACCCGATCCTGACACAGGCAGGATAAGGGTGTGATGATGGAGTACGTTATACACTCCTCTTTGCAAATTGAAAACATTGTACTCTGTTTTCTCTTGGCTAGCCTTCAAGCCATCGGGTAATCCCTCACCAAAATGAACAGATAAGTTCTGAGTGTTGACGACAAGTTGACTTGGTGTATGCAATATATATCGGACGGGAAGTCGCGTCGGTAGAAAATCAAATGCTGCTTGTGTCGAGCAAATAAGAGATGACTGATAAATTAGCGACAAATCTGGACAATTGGGTGATCAATTCGGTTGGTGTATAAATCTCCTACTCTTGTAGTTTATAGATATGCGAGGAACACTATCGCATGTGGATAACCTACCAAAATGAAAATGAGAATGGAAAATTTGTCAGTCAAGTATCTGAGAAACACATTGTGTTATCTGTATTCAAGGTTGATAAATTAGCTCAAATTACCATTAAGCCCATCAGTAGGGAATGTATCATTTGAGGAGGAAGTGCGTAAGGTGTAGCAGTATGTCCTGACTTGTCAATTTACCTGATGAAACAACGCTTAAAATAATGGTGTTATAATCTTTATTAGATAACATTCGTCACCCTGAAGAATTTATCCATTAACAACATTTAAAGGAACATTAACAATCTGTGATAGAGCAACAGATTACTGCATATGGTACTGCTTTACATGGGACTTCCTAAAACATTTTGTGCAAAAGATCCCTTTGCGAGTTTAACCCACTTCCACTCAGATAAAAATACTTTTAGCTACATGAAATAACATAATAAATTACATTATAAACTACTTTCATATTTCTTCATATCAGTGGAGCCATACATGTCTACTTATCAATTCCCCAGTCTTAAATAAGAAATAAAATGATAAGATGAATAAAATATTATGTGTATATACTGTATAAGAAAATCCAGCAGATAATTTAATTCTTAAAATGCAATAGAAGGAGCACGTTGCTGAGCGAATTATTTGCACTAAAAAAATTCATTTTCTTCCATAGCTCTTTCATTAATCAATTGTACACAAAAATAAATAAGCATCATGTACGTTATTAAATTTCAATTTAGTTTTACTTGTGGGTCTGTTCATCCATTCGGAATGCTTTTTTGTTATAACAGTGAGCTCCATTGTTGAGCAAATTTGCCTTGTTAAACCACCTTCACAGTGTGACTAGGACCACTGGCTTCGTCATATAAAAGGGGATGATGATGAATTGGAAATGTAGTTACATAATACAGTGAAACCTCTCTATGGGTACGCCCCTCATATCGGTACAGATTTTTCCGGCACCGATTTTTCGCTCATAGGGTTAATGCTATTACTACCCCTCTTAACGGTACATCCCTCTGTTGGTACACCTCATACATGTCACCACTTTTCAGAAAACCACCTCTATAATGGGTACACCCCTTCATTGGTACATCTAATACATATCACCATTTTCTGAAAACCATCTCTGTAATGGCTACACCCCTCTATTGGTACACCTAATACATGTCATCATTTTCAGAAAACCCCCTCTGTAATGGATACATCCTGCCTCGGTGACGCAGTGGACAGGGTGCTTGGTAACTGCAGCAGTGGTTCTAGGTTCGATACCGGACCAAGGCGGGTTGCCTTCCTTTCTGCAAGAGAGATGCCCCGAGTGCACCTTCCTTTGGATTAGAAGTAAAACCATAGTCCCATGTGGCGTTCAATGGCATTTATACATAAAAGAACTTTCTACTATGCAACGGATAGGTGAGGCAACATTCCAGGTGTAGGAGCTTGCCACCTGGCATCGGTGGAATACCTCAAAGAACAGTAGACCTACAATAAATATGCACAGGGGTTGCAGGTTTAGTCTGCATCTGGCTGTGGAAAAACGCAGTCCAAAAGATCACCCTTGCATCTATTCAGACGGGCAAGATGGGTACCCGACCCTGCCATAGGCAGCAAATAAGAAGGTAGCTTGATTGTAGACAAACGTCCCTTGGTTGATTTGTTTGTAAAAATTAAATTTGTGTACTTCAATAATTTTGTGAAATATTATATTATACAATGCATTTTTTGCAGTTAAAAAAAAACACAATATAAAACGAAATATTGTTTTGATTAATTTATATACCCGTACCCCTCTTATGGGTACACCCCTCTGATGGGTACACTTTGGCTAGGTCCCGCAGGTGTACCAATTAGAGAGGTTTCACTGTAATACAGTAATATGAAATTTAAATTAATGGGAATTGCTGTTTTAATTCAAATATTATTTGTTTAAAAGGGGATTTTTAATTATCTTTTCTTTGCCAAATAACTTGAGAGGATTTTGAGAGGTGCTTGGCATATTTCTTATAATTTCAGTTTTAACGTGCCTCCAATGGGCTTCAATATGTGCTTCAATGGGCACGTTGTGTATGAATTCCCGTTGATGGTTCGACAAAATGCCTACAGAATGGCGAGAGAGCTGGGTATGGCCCCTCTTCAAGGGCAAAAGAGATACAGTAGAACTTCGGTATATCGAACTCGCTTATATCGAAATTCTGCCTATATCGAAGTTTAAGCACCGGTCCCGCCTTACATAATGTTAATCAATAGGAAAGTTGCCCTGATATATCGAAACTCGTTTATTTCGAAATCTCGGTTATTTCGAAATCTCGGTTATATCGAAGGTGATTTTCAGTCCCTCTGATCAGAAGCCTATGGGATATATCGAAGTATCCTAAATATAGTATTTGACTTTGGTCGACAGGGACTATAGAGCGGGTCTCACACCATCTAGACCAAGGTCTTCAAACTGTGTCGACTCATGAAACCCCTAGAATTAAAGGTTTTTATTTCATCACTGCAATTGACTTGGCAGCCCACACATACCACTCTGGTTGGAAGTGTGTCCCTGGCTGAGTATAAGGTGAGAAAGGATCATACATATAAATTGATGGAGATAAGGGCACAGACACTCATACTACTGGTCTTTTTTGACAAGGAACATTTGACAATGGGATAACTTTAGAGAGGATAAAGTGGAGGGCTTCCTGAAAAGAAAGACCACCATTGCAAGTATTGTAGGGGGACGCAACAATTATAGTTTAGGGATTCTGGATTCATTTAATGGTTTGGGGAGTTAGCCAAGCAGCCATAACAGGACGAACCCTTAGGAGGCTGCTCGTGGGAGATGAGGAGGCAGGCAGTAAATATAGGAGAGAGGAAATTTGCAGCACCCAAAGTTCTTTACCAACCACTGCAGCGATCTCACGAGAACTGGTGTGTCCAGCGCAACTTGGCTGCACAAGTTTAAACCTCACACAACAGGGTTTTAGGAGTTCTACGGAATCCTTTGTAGGAATGAGAGTTAGTCTCTCCACTGCCAAATAACGCTGCTTGCAGTGTAGTGAATTAGAATAGAACTCCTTAATGTTGTGATCTTATTGTTTTTTTACATTGTTAATCTTAATATTTTAGGTAGTGTGGGGGGGTGGATGGGGACCAAGAACTCACAGACTCAACCCTGCCACAGGCAGGATAAGGGTATGATGATGACGATGATGATAGGATGATCTTAATATTTTATCCTAAAATAGAAATCGTAGATATCATTATAGCGGGACATTTACATTTGCGAAAACGTAAATTTTAACTACTATATATAATTTCCGGAATTGGATATATCGAAACTCGGATATATCGAGGTATTTTTCACGGTCCCCTGATGTTCGATGTAACGGGATTCTACTGTATTCAAGAGTATGAGAATTATAAAGGCATTAAACTGATGAGCCATACCATGAAAATATAGGAGAGGGTTATTAAATAAGGCTGCAAGCAAACACTTAGTGTCAAGGGAAATCAGTGTGGGTTCATGCCAGGCAGGTCATCTACCGAGCCCATCATCCTGAGACAGTTAATTGAAAAATATAGAGCCGTTAAGAAAGACCTTCACATCACTTTTTTGACTAAGAAAAAGCGCATGACAGTGTCCCATGGAAAGTAGTATGGGAGGTATTAAGGGAAAAGGGATCAAGGAAGGCTATGTTGGGATAATTCAGGACATGTCTTCTTTAGGGCGAGAGAGAGGCCCCAAGTGCGCCTTCTTCCGGATGAGAGGTAAAATCATGGTCCCGTGTGGTGTATGATGGATTTGCACGTAAAAGAACTCTCTCTACTATAGAATGGGTAGATGACGTAAAATTTTTAGCTATGGAGCTCGTTCCCTGGCGTCGATGGAATTCCCCAACGAACAGTAGACCGACGATCAATAAGCATAGGAGTTGCAGCTTTGGTCGGCAAACGGCTGTGGTAAGACATTATCCAATATATCGCCCTTGTGTCCATTCAGAGATCCGACCCTCCATAGGTGGGATATTATTTCTTGCTTGCATTAAACTCATCTGTTTGTATAACTTGTCCTGGTCCTCTCATGGGTTCTGCCTCGTTCAATGAACGACAACAGTCTTCACGAATATAATTTCTCCTGTATACAAATGTGTTACTTTCAGAAATGATTTCTGGCTGTTTTGCCTTTTATCCTTGTCGTTTTGGCTTTTGCCTTTTTAATTCTGTGTCTGTTTTGGCTTTCGACTGTTTTCTCCTTATGTCTGTTTTTGACTTTTGCCTTTCTTTATTCTTCCCTGATTTATGTGGCATTTGTCCTCTTTATTTTTTTATTACTTTTAGTGGGCTTTTGGCCTTATTTATTGTCATCATGGTGGGATGGCCTTTTACATCCCCACCATGGTGATTGTCTTTCTGGGCCCTAATGATCATTGAAGTCGATGGGCCCTAAAACACAAACAATCAGGCGTCGGTAGCATTTCTCAACGAACACTAGACCGATGGAAAATAAGCATAGGGGTGCAGCTTTGGCCGGCAACCGGCTGCAGGAATAACTATGACCAATATATCGCCCTATGTCCATTCAGAGGGACAAGATGGTACCCTACCCTGTCGTAGACGGGAAAAGGGTTAGGAGGTGCTTGTTTTTTTATTCTGAATATCTAAAAATATTTAGGGCGCACTTTTTGTTGAAGTGCTCCCCTGATCCGCCCCTGGTACAATGTAAAAAATCAACACTCAAATCACTATTTGCGATGGATACAGTATCAATGGTTGTGATTCTATTTCCAAGATGACGCAGAGGAAACTGGTGTTTCGATCACTGCTGAGTAGACTGTGTGTCGAGCCAAATTATTACTAACGAGTTAGTAATTTAAATCACAAACTTGATCCGTTTCTTTTGCGTAGCACCGTTTGTATACGGCCTAAGAATTACATTAAAAACAACCTGAGGCGTTGGTATTATATCAAACGGTATAACAGGGGCGGATCCAGGAGCTGATCGAGGGGGGAGCACTTGAAAAAAATGTGCACCCGCAATATTTTGAAATATTCATAATCCCTTAGTAACTTATATATAGCTAGCAATTACAATAGGTCCTCTACTGCCCCTTAAGGCGCGTTCTCACTATTCAAGTTTTGTTGACCAATTGTACTTGTTCAACAAAAGTTGAACATTACTTGAATCAATTTTCGTTCACACATTTCAATAGAAACTGATCAGCAGTTTCATTGTACAAATGGGGTTTCAGTTACAATACAAATGGGGTCAAAAGGAGTTGTGTAGATAACACTGTATTTTGGTTAACCCCCAATTGGTCCACCCCTCTGATGGGTCCACTTTTGTATATCTACAAGGGCCTTAAACAAAATATCTATTGTTCACTTGAAGAGTAATGGTGAATGACTCAACTAAAATGTTGAATCAACTAAAATGTTGATCAACTCGATTGAAACAGAGGTTCCCACTACAGTTTTCATTCAAGTTTTGTTGACCAATTACAATTGGTCAACAAAAGTTGACTCGTGAGAACGCGCCTTTAGACAATGTCCTATCTTCAGTGGTTTAGCCAACTGCAGATTGAACTGGCAGTGTAGAGATGGGAATAGGAAATGCAAAACTACCTAATCAGTTGCAAAGTTGAATCATGCATCACTTGAAATATGCGCCCCATTGAGGAACTGAGGGGGAGCAATTGCTGCATTGCTCCCCCCTCAAGATCCGTCCTTGCGGTATAATATCAACTCATAGTTGTTCAAACTTGTCATAAGGTGAATTTGTGTTGGTAATAATACGGTAGTTGCTGCCTACAGTGCGCTGAATTGAAATCTGACTGTGAAAATTCGTTATGTTGAAATAGTATGTCTGAGGAGGCCCCAAGTAAAGCCCTGTAGTGTATACGATGTTATCTGCACGAAAAAAATGCTTTCTACGTTAAGTACAACATATGCGTAAATTAGTAAAATTCCCAGACGTTGAAGCGCCTCCCTGGCGTCGGCAAATTATCTCCTGCAGTAGACATTCAGTAGTATATTATTTATTTGATAATGTTTTATGGAGCTTGGGGAACTCTATGATGTTTTAATGGATTTTCCCAGGACTATATTTGTTGCAACTCGTGCAGCAGGGATCAACGAATAATTGAAAATTGCTGACTGAGCTTCAAAAGATCTCGTCGTGTTTACTTTTCGTATGAGCACTTGCGATTCGTTTATTAGTTGCAGTTCATAACTTGATTATGTTGGTTCATGTGTCCGACACTTCAGAGAAATTGTCTTCAAGCTCAACTTTTCACCATTCATTAAACTTCTTCACCACCATCGTCAACTACCTGTCAAAGCTGTCTTTTACGTGTCCATCAGCACTAATTACTGCCCAACAACTGCTATTTTAAGACGATTCCCTTTCCTTCCCAACGTTTTGGGCAAGACCGTACTGACATCGCCTACCTTTTAGGGAATTCTAATTAAAATGTCGCCTTATCATTGTCTCATCTCTGTCTCGAGTTGATGAATATTAGAAGACAGTACTGCTGCTTAGGCAAATATGTGCCTGATGTCCATTGTACCTCCTCGTTTAATTGCATCGTCTGAGGCAAACGCGTATCTCACATTAATGCTACTCTAACTGACCAGTGTATCTAAACTCCTACCCCTTCTAATATACCGTTTGAAGGCGTTTGCACCAGCTCTTTGCAGCAGGAAAATATGTGGACATAAAGCAAATTGCAACAATCCAGGGCGTTTAGCAATACTTTTCCCTTTGCAGTGTAAGCTTTATAGTTGAAATGGTTGTGTGATACGCAGGTTCGATCCTGAGCGAGATACAACAGATGTTATACAGTAAGTATTTCTGAAGGGAAGGAAACCTTAGCGTGAGTTCTTTCTGGTTGGAAGCGACTGTTATCTCGAGTGTGTTGATTCTTTTTATATGTAGAAGATATTCTTTATCAGCCACTTACCACATGTGTGTGCATTAGATTGCTTATTGTAATTGTGCAGTAGGTCAGACACCATGCAATATTATAACCAACAAAGCATTAATTTACCTGCCAGTTTCTATTTTGGTTGTATAATGCGGTGTTGGAACAAGGGGGTCGACCGGCATCCCCAAAAGGACAGCTCAGCCAATATTCCTGCGGGTTTCAGACGCCTGGTTGGGGTACGTCCATTCAGCCCGTGTTAAGTGGACCCGCAGACCCGACCCTGCACAGGCGGGATAAGGGTATGATGATTATTCTTTATCAGTCGATTCAGTTTAGTTTGTTTTGCAGTGTTGTTAAAAAATGGCCATTGTAGGTGTAGAGAACATTGAACAGAAACGATCTAAGGTTGTATGTGCAAATAAGAAGAGGAAGAGCAAATCGTTAGGTCCATTTCGGGGATAAAGATAGGTAGCAAAAGGGATAGTGGGTGGGCTTGAGCAAGTATTTATTATACAACAGGACACAGCTCTTTGTGGGACAGACTGGAGCCTGGTTGAAGAGAGTTACTTGGGGGCTCGGAACTCTTAATCCCGATCCTACCCTAAGCGATAATAAAATTACAACATCGACCATTAGATGTTGGTCAATTGCCTTTCCGAGATTTCCGAGATTTAATTAAAGGAATGTCTCTCTACTTACAGCATGTTTTACTTTCAACGGCTCCGCGATATACACCTTGACCAGACTTGATTTACTGTGGCATAAGACTCAGATGCTTTGCCTGCTTTGTGGTAACGACTCAGAATTTTCGTAATCTGGGTGTAGATGGAGGATTACAATTATGAAAATTACAGTCTCAAAGCCCAATACATATTTTGCATCTAATGGTTATTGTGTGAATTGACATACTGGAATATGGTTCTTCCGGTTTGGAAACTTTAATCACTAGAATTGGAAATATATGACTGATGGGAACAGTGGTCAGTACTTACTGTATTTTGTTATTTTAAGGGTAATTACAATATATTAATATAAGTTTGAGTTTTATGCCCCAAAACATACGTTAATATTTGTGAACTTCAACCTTCTTTGACCATGCAACTCTTTCTTGCATATGCACTACTTACGGGAAACCCATTTTGAAATCTAATTAATCATCGTTAACCCCAAGGTAATAAAAATATAAATAAGCGTCAACATTTTCTCTTTCATGAGCCATTTATTTTAACTGCCTTTGGCACGATCATAAAAATGAATCGCCTGCATTCCAATTTGCGATACTAGTAGTTGAGAAGTGATTTGGGTGAAATTAGGATCCCTATCTAAATTTTTTATTTTGTGCTACACAATGGCACTGTGAATTTACGTGTAAAGGTACTCAAAAGTAAACATGTGCCAGCAATATTTTATTGAGCATTAATAGGAAGGTCTTCTGCTAAGCACTGAGTGCAATTGTGAACGTGTGACGTAATAATGTTGCCCTCTGAGTCTGACTCTATTGTAACCATGTCTATCTTGAGAAAAGTCAGGGAAGCTTGGCAAATATGGTACTAAAGATTGAGAGAGTTAGAAAACTTTTGCCCCAGGTGTGAATATCGTTGAAGTGCTGTGAGAATGTTCTATGGGTCAGGAAATAGGCGCCAAATTTTCGGATCTAATGAGTGGAAATCCTCTCAGGGGTAAACGGTTAGTGGATATGCATTGCCCCTAACAAAATGACAGATTGCACCCAGGTGAATTCGCGGAGTCGTCCAACTGCAAACGATGCGGAATTCATGGAATTTTTAATAGAAAAACTGTCAGCAAGTACGTATAATGCTTCCAGAAGTACTTTCACTATATCAAGAGACTTTGAAACTGACCTTTTGGTATTAAATTATAATTTCGAAGTTTCATTATATGAATTGAATGCCGTTCAAAGTAATCGCGTTGCCCAAAGGCCGACTATAAATACGAAAGACAAATGTATCACGAAAAGAATCGCTTACAAACTATTGTGCCTAAAGTAAAAGTCAGCGCCTGAGAGTAGGAAGATTCACTGCAACTACAGTATTTGCTTCAAGAATTGGATGTATTCTTGTTGTTTCCTATCCTTCAATCTCCAGCATGTAACAAATACTGTAGGTCCTGGGGCCTTTAGGTCACGCGAAAGGTATATTACTCATAACGTGATTATTTTACGCTCTCTTTCGTATTAACGTTTTTGGTCCAGTATTATAAAAGTACGAAATACAATACAATAGAAAACTGGAATGAAATACAGATGCCAAAATTGGATGAAGTACGAAACGCTTGAGATACTGTATGGCTCAGGAAAGTATGGAAGAGTCGAATTACATTGCCTCTAAAGACAACATGGAACCAGGATCCAAAAGGTGGGGCTTTTAAAGAAATTATAAATGCAAATTCGATTCTTTTAATTCACACGAAAAGTATGTTACAGAGCTACATTTTCCCACAATTGCTATTAAGAAAGAACAAGAAAAAACATGTGCATTGCTCATTTGGTTTTTGGTTAGTTGGTGTTTTAGGGTCCTTCAACTACAATGTCGTTAGAGCCCCGTCCACTGTGTAGTTCTAATGCAGATACTGCACAGATAATACACTAATGCGACGATTTTTGGGTATTAGCATTATCCAGTTTTCCCAAGCTGGAGTTGCGTTGCTTAACCTCAGTGAGGGAGCGGCGAGTTGCGTTGGACACACCAGTTCTCGTCTGATCACTGAAGTTAAGCAACGCAAGCCCAGTTAGTACTGACATGGGTGATCGCTCGGGAAAGCTGGGTACTGCTAGTACCCAATAATCGTCGCGTTGGTGTAGTGTCTGTGCAGTATATGCATTAGAACTATACAATGGACGGGTCTCTAATGACCTCGTAGTTGACGGGACCTTAAACTCCAACAAACAACAACAATTAACCTCAGTGATCAGGGGAGAACTGGTGTGTCCAATGCAATAAGCCGATCCCTCTATTGCTCATATCTCCGTCACTACTACTCTTGATAAATTTAAGAAAGGGTCCAAAGTAGCTATCATACCAGCCAGATTGACATTAAAGGTGCAGCCTTTGGACCTCACTGTTAACCGTTCGTTCAAGTCAAAATTCTGCAAGTGGGAGGACTGGATAAACAATGATTATGAGAACATCAACATACTAAATCAGTGAATATGAAGTCCACTGACTGGGACACAACTTTCGAGTGGATTGTCCCATCCTGGGAAGAAGATGGCTTTCGTCTTTCTTTTGGTGAAGACGAAGATGTTTCTGAAATTGAAGAAATTGGAATGGAAGTGAACGAATCTGGTCCAAACATTGCAGAAGTTCCTGAACTTGTTGAATTACAAGATAATTTCACTATTATTGATGATGATAAAAATTGTGATAGTTTTGAAGCGTGTGATATTGAGAAAAATTGCACTAAATAACTAAACTTATATTAAAATTAAACAAGTTTGGTTGTATAGCCTGCTGCTTATACTCCGGATTTTACAATAATCTTATAAACACTTACTGTACAGTATATACTATTATAATTAAACTATGATGTTATTTAATTTCATTAATAGATACTCAGGGCAATGGCGACGTAAAACTTAATGTAGCTAGGTTAATTACCTAAAAGTTTTGATAAGATTTAAGGTTTGCGTCTTATGTAGCCTTCAGGTAGCTTTACTTAGGCATGGCTTTTCTTTTTAAGCCCTAAGCTTAGTTTATATGCCCCACAATATATACAGGCATGTCCGTCATGCTTAAAACAAGTTTTACTAACATAAGTTACCGTCCTATCCATGACTTTTGTGTTTATTCTTTAGAGTTTAGAAAAATGCTTGAAATAGGTTAAAAAATTAAGTTTTAATCAATCGACTCACTTGCTTATGATTAGAGGCCACAAGTTCACCTTCCATTGGATGACTTCTATGTTGCACTATCGGGTTGGGAGTAAGCCAAGCAGCCATAACAGACCGAATCCTTAGGAGGCTGCTCGCGAGAGAGGAGGAAGTAGCTGTAGGGGATATAGGAGAGGGGAAATTTGCAACACCCAAAGTTCTCTACCAACAACCCATGTTGGTACTAACGTGGGTTTGCGTTGCTTAACTTCAGTGATTTCACGAGAACTGGTGTGTTCAACGCAACTTGGCCGCACTCTCCAACGACGTTGTACACTATATGAGAACCATATAGTGTACAATGTCATTTGAACATAAAAGAAACCCCTCATGCTATGCAATGTATAGATAATGCAAAATTCCCAGGTGGAGGAGCTCGCCCCATGGCACTGGTGGAGTGCCTGAATGAACAGTAGATCAACGGTAAATGAGCATTGGGGTTGTAGATGTGGTCGACAGCCAGCTGTGTAAAATAACGTCCAATATATATCACCCTTGTGTTGACTCAGGAGGGGGCAAAGATGGTTACCAGACGCTGCTATAGGCAGCAAAAGTTCGTCTATGTGACGAGTTCAATGTGATTCTTTTATTCTCTAATAGTATAGATAGTATACAGTAGAATCTCTCATGTTAATAAGTCTTAATAATAGCTTAGTTCATGATCGTTTTGGAGCCTCTTCCATCATGAGACCTGGGCCTATTGCCCGTGTTGCACCCTCCAGATCATTGGCACTAAGGGAGGAGAGAAATAAAATAACTCCCATGGTCTAAACACTAGGGCGAATGCTCCGAATTAAAAACCAAGAAATGAAAATAGGAAAATTCAATGAGAATCCTTAGGATGTAAGGGACGAAATCCCCAGTATTGGCGGTCGTAAGGGGTGAGTGAGGGGGGCCCCGGACAGACGTTCTCATTCATCCACAATGTCATGGGGTGGAGCATTTGACTCACATGGCAGATAATACGTAGTGTCTTCTGTGTTGTGCGTCAGCATTCTTCTCAGATAACCCGTGCAATATTCGGGTAGGTTGTGAGACGCAATGCCTCCAGTCAGAGCCTTCTCACCGATTAAGGGGATGACATTTAGATTAGATACGAGGCGATATGACAGTGTGGGGGATGAATGTGGCCTTAGTGGGAGATAGACGGGAGTGGAAGGCAAAACTCTGACGGTTAAACCCAGCCACTGGCGGGGTAAGGGGGATGATGATTGATGATTTCTATCTATCCACCTCTATTATGGTGAATTCTTGTTGAATATCTTGCGATCATGAATATGAACCATATTACAGCCACGAAACTGATAGGACAGGGAAGAAATTAGTGTTTTCAGATGGCAAATATGGCCAAGACTTTGTTCTTCAACCCTATTGTGAAAGAAGGCTTAATCGTAAAGGTCGAAATTCACCGGAATTCAAACTTTCTGCTGGATAGGTTAAACACGAGGACGATGTGCTCTTTGATGGGTGATAAAAACAAGAAGGTTGGGAGAAGGACAGGAATTCTTTTAGGGCCTAACTTGGACCAGTTGCTCAGACAGTTGATGAAATAATTCTGATGTGAGTCATAGAGTAAGTGTAAAATAGATGAAGCAGAAATATTCAGGTCAAGATCTGATAATCTTTAAATCTCATTTGGTCCCTTCTATAAGTTTTGCAGGACAGTGGTTAAGCCAAATATGATGTTTGGGGTAGAATGTTTTGACAGTGTGAACGAGCTATGAATAACATTTTGCTATCATCAGTGATTGGAGGAGTGATGGGTTGCGTTGAACTCATCTCCATCTTGATGTGGTATAGGGAATTTGGGGTTTGGTAAAGTAAATATGTCTTTCACGATCAAAAGTACAATTCAGGTCCCAATACAGGATTGCAAACTATCTATACGCAGTGCCATGTCCTATCCTGCAACCCCACTTATGTGTGCTTTGGATTGCTTACTGTTATTGTGGGGAGCGGCGAGTTGCGTTGGACACACCAGTTCTCGTCTGATCACTGAAGTTAAGCAACGCAAGCCCAGTTAGTACTGACATGGGTGGTCGCTCGGGAAAGCTGGGTACTGCTAATACCCAATAATCGCCGCATTAGTGTAGTGTCTGTGCAGTATATGCATTAGAACTATACAGTGGACGGGTCTCTAATGACCTTGTAGTTGACGGGACCTTAAACTCCAACAAACAACAACAACTGTTATTGTGCAATAGGTCAGACACCATACAATATTATAACCAACAAAGCATTAATTTACCTGTCCACGTTTCCATTTGGTTGTAAAATGCGATGTTGGAACCAACTGGAGTATGGCTGGTATCCCCCACAGACAACCCAGCCAATACAGTATTCCTGCGGGGTCCAGACTCCTAGCTCGGGTGCCCCTAGTCAGGGCATGTGCAGTGGACCCGCAGACGCGATCCAGCCACAGGCGGATATGGGTATGATGATGATGTCCTATCCTACAACCTACCTTCCATGTTTACTTTGGCCCACCTCTGCGGTCTTTTCGTCTGTATATCCCACTACCTTGACATATTTGGTTCTTTTTACTCTGAGTGTCCACCCACTTTCATTTTCTCATTAATCTTACGCACTATCCAGCAGTGACCTATGCAGTATAGCATTACTAACTCATCATCATCATCATCATCATCCCCCCATCCCGCCTGTGGCAGGGTTGGGTCTGTGGGTCCAATGAACATGCTCTGACTGGGGGCACCCCAGCTGGGCGTCTGGAGCCCACAGGAAATATTGGCTAAATTGTCTGTGGGGGGATGTCGGCCTACCCCACTGTTCCAACACCACATTACACAACCAAAATAGAAATTTTTGGCAGGTAAATTAATGCTTTGTTGGTTATAATATTGCATGTTGTCTGACGTTTTGCACAATAACTACAATGCAACAGAGTCAAGCTCATACCCCATAGCATGTACTACCTGGTATCTATTTTTATTAATATTAGGGTGGCAGGATATCCGTTCATATCCCTAAATTCCCAGGTGTAGGAACTCACGTCGATAAATTATTAATTCCAGAAACAGAGCAAAAGAAAGTCCTTTTGAATGAATCTTGTGAGAGGCTCATGCTATTAGATATTTTTGTATTTTTAAGTTTAAAAGAGACGTAACGCAGTTTAAAACTTATTGATAGATTCGTATGAAGAGCTAAGCTTCATGAAAAAAAAAAACCCGCCCCAGGCTCGAAGAGCTTTTCGCCTAATTAAAACAAATTTTCATGCCAGCATAAGTCGTCATCATCATAATCATCAATAGGTATTGCAATTTCTTCTATAGAAGTAAATTTGTTTGGAGTTCTTATTGAATAATATCACTTAGGGCCCTACTCAGGGGAGAGATAAGAAGGTCATATACCGCTGCAATCAAGGAAAATGTCATCTTATTTGCATATACCACATTTTTTTTGCATTTACAACAACGAGCC
Source organism: Trigoniulus corallinus (assembly GCA_013389805.1). NCBI lineage: Eukaryota > Metazoa > Arthropoda > Diplopoda > Spirobolida > Trigoniulidae > Trigoniulus > Trigoniulus corallinus. The sequence continues at coordinate 19,743,604 of JAAFCE010008833.1, forward strand.
CATCTTCAAAATCAAGCACTCTCGTAGTTTGTTATTAAGCAGATACTGTACGTCTTTCAACCAGAAATTGAATTTCAGAGGTTTACATATTACTGAATACTCAAGGGCATGTTTTTTTTCTGGTTTCTCTCCATTTTTTTTTACTTCCACCTAGCAACTGTTTTATCATAATAATCATGTAATTATTCAGCTTATGGCAGGGTTAGATATATCACTGAGGTTGACATTCACGTGGAAATCAACTGCAGACTACAATCATCTGTTTGTACAGCGGTAACTTGGTTTACGACTGCCTCGGTTAACAACATACCTGGTAACGACAAGCAGACTGTAAGAAAATATCTCTTGGTTAACGGCGTATTCATTGGTTAATGACTCAGTAATGAGCAGGAACATCCAAAGGACCTACAGGAGCGTTAACCATGGTATCGCTGTATTTCGTTGACATCTTTGATGAAAGACCTGCGTCACTACCCAACACCCTTCATTCTCTTCTTCATGAGCTTAGATGGGGAATAGTGATTCTTAACAAGAAATACTTTGACTTTCCTCGCCTCGGTAGCGCAGTGGGTAGCGTGCTTGTTTATTTTTCGTTTGGGTTTTAGGGCCCCTCAACTACAAGGTCATTGGAGCCCCGTCCACTGCATAGTTCCAGTGCAGAGACTGCACAGATGCTACACAATTGCGACGATTATTGGGTAGTAGCAGTACAGTAAAACCTGCAACATTGGACACCTGTCTAAAATGAACGGATTTATGTAGTACGGCCACAGCCTATGGCACCCATAATAATAACAACTTGTGAAGAATGGACACCTGTCTACTGTGGACATCGAACGTCCCAATATCATTATTTTCAGTACTGCAACCTTTTAAAATGGATGCTGAAGTGATTTTTACATAATTATCAACAGATTTTGGGGCTATTTATTGAGATTTGGAATGGCATATACCAACCAACAAGTGATATGGATGATACTGAAACTGAACACAACCATAATGTTCTCACCCCACTTCAGGTCTCGTCGGCTGTTATGGACCTGCAAAAATGTGCACTTCAGTCCACCCAGATATTTATGACTCTCTACAGAACACAGCATGACATTGAGACTATCATCATCATCATACCCTTATCCCGCCTGTGGCAGGGCCGGGTTTGCTGGTCCACTAAACATGCTCTGACTGGGGGCACCCCAGCCAGGCGTCTGGAACCCTCAGGAAATATTGACTTTGTCGTCTGTGGGGGGATGCCGGCCTACCCCACGTGTTCCAACACCGCATTATACAACCGAAATAGAAATTTTGGCAGGTAAATTAATGCTTTGTTGGTCATAGTATTGCATGATTTCTGACCTATTGCACATTAACAGTAAGCAACCGGGATTATTCCAGACTGCATGCGGTAGCACGAAATTTAGACTAACACTGTGCACAAGAAAACAAAACAAACTACAATTTCCAATTTTTTTGCACCTGTCAAATTATAGACGTATCATGGAACGTGCATATTGTATTTTAAATATTATGTCGCTACTGCTTGGGCCCTAGTGACCGTTGTAGTTGAAGGGCTGTAAAACACTAATAAATAACAATCGATGCTGCAAATTATGTGTACTTCAGTAGGATTTAAACACGTTAAACACATGTTTGAACTGCATAAACATATTGTTGGCTATTTGCAATGCATTTGCTTTAGTACTATGGTGAAAATGCCTATTTGTTCTCTGGGGACCTGCCTAGAATGGACACATTTAGGTTTTTAGCAAAATGTCCAATTTAGACAGGTTCTCTATACATTGGACACCTGCCTACAATAGACACTTTCTTTGGTAAGGCATGTATCCAATTTAGACAGGTTTCACTCTACCCAGTTTTCCCAAGCGGCCACTCATGTTAGTACTAGCTGGGGTGGCGTTGCTTCAGTGATCAGACGAGAACTGGTGTGCCCAACGCAATAAGCTGCTCCCCAGCGTGCTTGGTAACTGAGTCAATGTTATTCTAGGTTCGATACTGAACCGAGATGGGGTGGCTTCTTTCGGGCGAGAGAGGTGCCCTGAGTGCGCGTTCCCTTAGATGAGAAGTAACACAGAGGTCCCGCATGGTGTACGATGGCGTTTGCACTTAAAAGAAGCCTCTCCATTAGGCAACAGGTAGATGAGGCAAAACTTCCAGGTGTCGTCCCCAGGGCTCGTCCCCTGGCTTTGGTGGAGTGCCCTAATGAACAGTAGACCGACGATCAATCAACAAAAGGGTTGCAGCTTTGATCGGCAAACGGCTGCGAAAAAAACGATGTTCAATACATCGCCCTTGTGTCCATTCAGAGGGACAAGATGGGTACTCGACCCTGCCATAAGGGAAAACGGGTTTGGAGTTGCTTTACGTTTACCCAACCAGATCATTGTTAATTTACCGAAATATGCAGAATTGAAATATTGTTCTTACTATTGGTTATTTGATTATTAATAATATTTAGTTTATTTAGTGATTTATGCAAACAATGAATGTAATGGATTCCTTATGTAAATTGGAGTTTAATCTTTATTCTGAAATGGTTCATAGGGAATCTATAAACCGTGACTCTTGACTACTAGACTCTTTCTACCATCGTATGACACATTAGTTTATTGATGGTAGTATTTACCCTGTCATTATCAGTTCAAATAAGTTACGTTTTGTAATGCTTTTTTTCTGTTTTTGAATACGTGACTGCAATCCTTTTGGGGATGTAACTACCTCCAGAATTTACTATTTTCAGTACGCAATTTAAATTTAGGTTCATTCGATATTTTTCATTGATTATACTCTACCGTACAGTATATGCCGTCTATAGCAGGGTAGGGTACCAGTTACTGCAGGATTTTAAATAGAGAAACAAAGCTGATGATGTCAAACAGGATAAAAATAGAAAGAGAGATAGCACAGAATAACAGAGATGTAGCAGAGAGGAAAACAAAGCACTGGGCACTAATGGGTCAGGTTTTGGACTGTTGATTTACATGGTTGGCTGTTGGTCTTGTGCAGCCAAAATTTTTGTTGTTGTCTCACAGAGCTAACAGGAATAAATTTCTTGTTAAACTCGGGCCTTTATTCTAAATTTTTCTTGGTACTTGTAATGGATCCTGAAGTGGACAGAAATTAGGCCTGAGGAAAGCTACAAGACCTAAAGCTGTTCTAAAAGAGCAATAAGCCAAATATACAAATTCTGAATTACTTCTATTAAATTATATAAATTACAGTAAAAGTAATCTTTTTATTGAATTTTCGTTTAAGATATGTTTTAGTGCTCGTCTCACCCACCTCGATCCAGTATCGAGCTTGGAACCACTGATGATGTTATCGAGCACACTAGATCCTGCGCCACCGAGATAGACAAACTAGTTTGCCACCTGCTTTCAGATTATATACGGCCCTGGAAATTCTCGAAATCCCGGGAATCCTCGACGAGCGTTATGAAATTCGATTTCCTGACTTTAAGACCTTTCCAATCGCAAGTTATTTAGTCTTTATACTCGGAGCACTACCATTTGCGCCTCGGTGGCGCAAATGGTAGAGCTCGACTATTGTGTAAGGGTTTTTGTGAGCGTTTCAGAAAACAACAGTCTTGGTACGTAAGAATCATCCTAATGTTGACCTCCAGATTTTCAAATAAAGCTTTGCCTTTAAAGTGTGGAATTTAGTTTACATCTTATGAAAAATTGTCTATCCATTTTTCTCTTTTCTGTTGGTCATTTCTGCTTCTGAATTTCTACTTATTGCGACAGGAAATCTAATGAAATTTTTGGAATTCACAAGGTTTCAACTATGAGAAACGAAGTGGACGAATAACAAATATTTAAAAACCGCAAAATCCCGTTCCATTTCAATTATGTATTTACCAGATAGAGTTTAGACTTAAAATCTAAATGAAAACCAAGTACTTCAATTATGAATTCCTTTTTTGTCAACTTTTCTTGAACTTTTATGTCCGTTTTATGATACCAGAATAAAAGTAGAATGGTTCGTGATCTCTAAGGCACCTGTTATCAATTTGATAAGTAGCCGTTTTTATTCAGCACAATTCAGGAGCTTAAATACAAGTTCAGTACATATGAGTATATTTACATAATTTAATGCATTTTACAACTATTTCCTGCAAAACACGTTGCTATGCTGTAAAAAAAGTGATAGAGGGCTTCATGTGACCAGCACACCCACTAGTTTGCCCAAATCTGACCTAGGCCATCCCTAATTCCGGCCTGACTTCTTGGTTGAGTTTCTGGTAGTGCAGTCCCCATTTACTGCAGTGTGTCATGATGATGGAGGACGGCATTTGACTTGGGTGAAGTTTCCAGGATGGTTTTTAACGTTCATTTATGGTCTAAATATATTTGACCGTCGCAAAGAAAGGACAGTTAGAAGTATGTTTCTCAATTTTAATATTGTTAATTCTGTCAAATTTCTTACTCTGGGACATTTAATCATTTACAACGCAGAAGCAGAGTTACAATAAATGATGAGATGTTGATGTCCTATAATTTCTTATTTGTCAAGGAGGACTACTTTATAGACCATCTCTTTAGTTCAGCGTTAAGGGTTGTGATTTCTATTTCAAGTTGATGTGTTGTCTTTTAAGTTAGGTCATTTATATATTTAGACCAAGAATATATATTTACTACCTTTGAAAATAACGACGCAGTGAGGAATTTGAGCCAGATAAACTTCTTCCATCTAAAATAGTTTTATTTTAGAAAATATTTGTTTTATATATTTCTAAGGAGATGTTGTTTGGCATATGCCCATATGCCGAATGAATGTTGTTTTCAAGCTATCTTTAAAATGTCGTTCAACGTTTTATGTCCTTTGGCACTCTACACAGTTACACAAAACGACAATTTCGAAACTGTATATAAGACGTGCATGTTCACGCATTTTCATAGTGATGCATCTGTGACTCACAAATCAAGTAAGGAATTCCACAATCTCAAAATTATGACCAAAATTTTTCCCTCTAGACCTTAGTCTTTGTGGAATGAGTTCAAAAAGAGATTCGCATTCGTGCCGAAAGCACAAGTCGTGTGATTTCGGCTTAGAACCTGGGGAACATATTGTTCAACTGGACATACTTTTCTTTTAATAGAACGATTGAAAATATTGTTAAGATTTAGATTGTAATTAGAAAATCATGAGTTAACCTAATGCCATTTGTGTTAACATTTATAAGTTTATTTCTACTTCCAAGGCATAAGGCATATTTCTACTCCACAGAGTGGGTCTTTTTTGAGACACAAATACACAAACAGGCTGAATACAAATATAAGAAGATATATAACAAAATTAGGTCATCATTTTTCAAAAATAAATTATCTAATTAAATTAGTAAAAATTTGACTAAATTGATATAATAATTTAAATATATTAATATTTATATAAATAAATAAAATAATGCAATTTAAGTTAATTTTCTGAGTTTCTTTATTTGCAAAGCCTCAAATGTCATCAGAGAAGTCTAAGGTTTCAGCGATTTCATCGTCAAACGATATTTCCCAAACTAGAAAGTAGGTTTTGTGACATTCATAAAAACTATTTGAGGTTTACAATTTCAGTTTTGATAAAATACATTATCCACTCATTACAGTCACTGGAAACGTCAATAACATTTGCAAGATCGTCCTGATCGCTTGATTATAGGCTAATTATTAGTTGAATTTATAGAGGTACTGCAATTATTGTATCTAAAGCTGCAGATAATTCTGGTAATACTATATGGCCTTCGATTTTCTTTTTTTGCAGAACATACTTCGATTAGTTGGTGGGTTGGGGTGTAAGCCAGGCAGCCATAACAGGTCAACCCCTTAGGAGGCTGCCCGCGGGAGTTGAGGAGGTAGGTGAAAGGAGGAGGATGACGGTTAATTTGCAGCACCCAACGTTCTTTACCAACCACCTAAGTTGGTATTGACGTGGGTGTGCGCTGCTTAACTTCAATGATCTAACGGGAACTGGTGTGTCCAACGCAATTTTTTTTTCAAGGTCCGATCGGTTGCAAAGTGAAAATCCAAATTGTTTTATTTAGAACATTTAGGTGCACATTCCAGCTATTTCTCTACATAGTCACCTCTCGGATTGAGACATTTGTCATGGTGTGGTATGAACTTTTCTATAGCCTCATCATAGAAGGCAGCCGCCTGTCCTTTCAGTCAATTCTGTATGAGTATACCGGTTTGCAGCTCGTTGTCTGAGTCAAACTTCTGCCCTCCTAGTGTTTCAGCACCCACCATACAGCCCAGACTTGGCTACCTCCGACTTCCATCTCTTTGCTCACATGAAAAGCTGGCTAGGAGGACAGAAGTTTGACTCAGAGCTGCAGACCAGTATACTCGTACAGAATTGGCTGAAAGGACTGGCGGCTGCCTTCTATGATGAGGCTATAGAAAAGATCTTACCACTGTCTGACAAAAGTCTCAGTCAAAGAGGTAACTATGTAAAGAAAAGCTGGAATGTGTACTTAAATGTTCCAAATAAAACAGTTTGGATTTTTACTGTGGCTTTCATTTTGCAATCAATCGGACCTTGAAAAAATTAGCCCTCGTACTTTTTATACTCATAAACCTCTGCCATTGCCCAGCAGCTCTTTCTCTGCTTTCCATATTCATAGCCAGATGGTTTTTCTTAATATTTTGTTCTCAGACATCATGGGTGAAAAATATTATCAATATTTGATCGTAAACACATTTTAAAGAAGGAATAAGAAACATGAGGAATCTATTTAACAATAAATTGAAGAAAAGAACTTTAGTGTTGAAACAATAACTGTTAACTTATGCGCCATTAGAAATAATAACCATAAAAATGGCAAATAAATACACTAAAATACTTTTAAAAAAAGCATTAAACATACCAAAATGCAGGCAATTAAATTCACACACCGAAAGCAAAAACCTCAATGGAAATTCAACTGACACAAATGTTGTCTTACACATTGTACTACACGTCTGGAATTATTACCCTTAGAACAATGTTAATGTGACTTCCTGGGCTCTGATGGACAGTGATTGGCTTCCTCTTTTGTTACAGTGAATGCCGATTCATTTGATGACGTGATCCCTCCTAATTGGGTTAGGGTTTGGAGGCAGCTGTTTGGATTTCAATGAACAATGAAGTGTGATGGTTTGGGCGCTTCTGTTTTGGTGCAGTTGAAAGAAAAATGTAAATGGTTTGAAGCTAAGTTTATTAAAGATTAAAATCATTAAATTGCTTAAATACTAAAAACTGTTGGATCCAAGCGCCTCTGTTTGTCTGGTGCCCTTGGTCAAGGCCCGACCTTCTCCCCAGGCCCCCTTTGCTACTCCCAAAAGCTTTTCTGTAGTCATTGAATTTCACATAACATAATATGCTTGTTAGCATTCATCAGCAGCACACTAGGAAAAGAAATTTCACCTTCATCTGTGTTACCAAGAGTAAAATTCCTTTAACAACACTGGGGTTGAGAATCAAGTTACAAAAGAAATTCCATTCTCAAGAGGACATAAACCATTTATTAGTGTGTCCTATCATTCATTATCAATCCATTTATTAGTGTGTCCTATAGTATATATATATATATGTCACTCATTATCAATATCTGTTTCTTTGAAATACAGCAAACTAGAAAGTGACGTCTGGATAATCCTTTGTATTAAATTAAATTTCGAGAGTCTCTTCTGAGGCAATTCAATTGCCCGAAGTTATTTCACCTGTCTATTTCTGACACAATGAGCAATTATTCATTATGAAATATTGTTTCTATCTCAGTACATGTGAAAATTAGTTCAGATGACTGTATTTGAATGCTAGTAACATATCCTTCTGGAGTAAAAGAGCCCGATATTTCAAGCAACAAAAACGTGTCATGTTTGATTTGGTTTTGAGCATAATCTAGAGAATAACTGGGGGCTAACTCCCCGTCCTCAAATGCAGAAAGTTTGTTTCACTGTTTTGACAATTGATGGCGTTTAATGCCAGCATCTACCTTAAATATGCTCAATGTAAGCTGTTCTGACACTGCTTAACCTTAGAGTACAGTCGAAGTCAGCATAGACATCGTTTTTGCCCATGTCGCCAGCTGACAAGATTCCTGAGTCCGTAGATGCAAGCTTGATCCTGGACTACCTGGAGAGGCTGAAGGGCTTGAGAAAAGTGCATATGCTCCTATGTTTTATACATATAACTTAAAGTAGTGTATGTGTATATATGAATATGTAATCCTTTCCGATGGATATCTTGCTAGTGAGTTTCTTTTTATGCTAGACCCATATGTCTAGAGATCTCCACCAGCACCCCAGCAACATACTTGCCCTATGCTGCCATTCCAGTCGCCCCACACAACACCCACCATTCCAGGGCCTCTTCCAATGTGGGGGTTCCCTAACCCTTCCTGTAGTAGTTCACCATTGGATATGCCAGCATCACCAGCTTGACATTCTTCACTTGATCCCTATGCAATCCACAGCCTTCCTCTTTACCGTCCTCTGTTTCATCTCCAGTAACCCAGTTCTTGCCCAAAAAAGAAGTTAGCTCTTCCACATATTATCATAAATTACCTTCCACTCTAGAGCAACCCCTAACTCTTTTCCTGCCTATGGCAGGGTCAGGTACCCATCTTGTCCCTCTGAATGGACACAAGGGCGATATATTCGTCATAGTTTTTGCAGCCGGTTGCCGGCCAAAGCTGCACCCCTATGCTTTTTTTTATCGTCGGTCTAGTGTTCGTTGAGGAATATGCTACCGACGCCATGGGGTGAACTCGTACACCTGGAAATGTTTTGCCTCATCTACCCGTTGCATAGTAGAGAGGGTTCTTTTACGTGCAACTGCCATCGTATACCAACACGGGACCTCGATTTTAATTCTCATCCGAAAGAAGGCACACTCGCGGCCTCTCTCTCGCCCGAAAGAAGCCAACCCACCTCGGTCTAATGTCGAACCTAGAACTACTGGCGCAGTTGCCGAGCGTGCTAACCACTACGCCACCGCGGCGGGTTTAAATTACCTTCCACTCTATAGTAATTTTATTACCATGCACCTTAACTGTTGTCTTTGCTACCCTATCATCCATGTTCTGTCGTCTCTGCCCTAATCGCCATTCTTTAACTCTGTCCTGTACGAAACTTGCATTGTTGTCTCCTCCTCACCCCCTCCAGAGCGCAGTGTTATGCCTGTCTTCCTCAATATTATCCCCTCTATATCCTCTCTTACACTCTCCTCTCCCATTTGGTAGACACCGTCATATTGTTTATCCATGCCATACTGTAGTTTTCTTATGTAGTTCCCATATCCTGCACAATTACCGGTATGTCAACATACTACTCATTTTTCTCTCTTCAAATTTAGATCACTCCATATCGCCCTGCATTGCTTCAACTGCTGTAAACCTATTTCTCCCTAGAGCCATCCTACCTAACCTTCTTTGGGCTACCACCATACAGCCCATTGCATTTTACTAATGCACAGAACCTTATTTGCTTTCTTTAACCCTGCAACTGCTGCTGCTTTCCACAAGCCCCTAACCTTAGTTTAAGAATGATGTTTTCCTCCATTGCTTTTAGGTATCCCCAATAATTTGTGAGTTTAATCCCCATATACCGTAAAATCTCACGTAAAGTCCTCACCTCAAATATAGTCCGCATTAGCGATGGGTATGTTTCAAATATAGTCCGCACCCATGTATAGTCCGCACTTTAAAATTCCTACTGTAGCCAGTGGCGAAATTGTAGGGGCAATGGGATCAAATGAATTTGAACATGAAATGTCAGATTGCTCTGACGATGAAATTGAAATGTGAAAGATTTTATATTGCAGTATCAAATAAATAAGAACGTACTATGTAAAGTCGTGTTGTTAAGTGTAATAAGTTGCTCAGTAAATGAGGAGCAGTTGTCATTGAGACCCTTTGGTTTCATTTATAGTCCGCCCTCGCATATAGTCCGCACTAAATGACCCTATGTTTCGCGTATAATCCGCGGGCACTACGTGAGATTTTACGGTATATGACACTACATTTATATCGCTCCCCAAGTTTATCTTCCTGCTAGGCAGTGCCTTATCCTCTCCTATGGTCATAAACTTTGCTTTGTCTTGAGTTAATTCTATCTGATATTATGTAAAATGTATATGATAATAAGTAGCCTACCTTGTAAATCAAAAAAAATTCACACTCCTTGTCGATTGACAGGCCATGTAAAACCCGTGTAGCAGATGGCTCCCAGAGTAACATGAAGGAACTATTTTGCATATTCTACATCTGTTTTGTTTTGTCTTTCGCATTTTTTGGCCTAAAATTTTGGACTAGTATAGTCACATTTTTTTCTAAAGATGAATATGTTGTCACTGACTACCTGGGCTAAGTGACTGGGAAAATAATATTTTGTGCTTCATCACAACCTTGACGTTGTTTTCAGTCATTTTCACTTCTTCCACCATTTTTACACTTCTAAATAATATGCTTTTCTAAAGTCATGTCTGTCAGGGTCTGTCACAAAATATTACTTCTTGGTTAAGGTACATTTTTTTAAGGCTATTAAGTTGTCATTTACTAGTAAGTTCATAAATTTTCAATATTACTGACCTTCATTGCATCATTAGCTAGTGCACATTTTCGTGTCACACATGGGTACTTTCGTAGTACAACATTGTCATAAATAATGACAACGCTAAGCCTATACCTGCCAATTTCAATAATCAATAGCTGAATTAAGGACTTGATATCCTATGGCTACTCAAAAAGAGAAGTTTTGTATTTCAACTTTTGACACTCACACTACTCATTGCTTAGTTACTATTGATTGGAAGTTCAAACTATGAAGTGCGTTGACACGTACAAGCTCTGTTAACTGTCAATGACTTTGGAGTGAAATATCTTTGTTCACTCTTGACTCTTTTTGACTCAAGCTTTCATTTGTCCACCTAAAACCTAATCGAATTAAAGGTTAACATTTCATGAGTTTCTTCGCTTTTTCGCACTTGTATCTCAATCAAGATATGAAATATTTGGTAGTATTATGGTTATTAAACTGGAAGCCACATCGACAAACAGTTCGTTCACAGCATCCTTTCTTTAAAAAAGTCGGTTGTTCTACCTGTTGAGGATTTAAAAATTTCAGGTGCATATATATAATTTAATGAATACATTCCTTCATGCATTTGAGTTTGGAACAGAAGATTTCGATAGATAAAATTTATAGGTGGTATAGCATAGGGATATATGGACTTTTCTAATTCTAATTGAAGCAGCCCTGATAGGCCAACTTGCCAGTGGAGAGTATGACTCTCATTCCTAATTTATAACCCATTGAACCCCCAATGAACCTGAAGCATAACATCTATTCTGCCAAATATTGCATACCTTTTCTTCCACAGGCCTCTCTGATGCAGAACTGGAACAAGTAGGGTTGCACTGACAACTTGGAAGATGTGGTACTATTTACTTGGATCGCTGAAACTACTTTAGAAAGAACGTGATTACAAAAAAAAATGGTATTTTGTATACATGGTGGCTCGTGGTGGTCCACGTCGCCAGTGAGTTCTTGAATGTATATTCGACCTACTTAAACTGCTCACCGGAACGGAAATGGGTAGTTCAGCAGAATTTTCAAGCGTAGTAGCTCGTTCCCAAGCATCAGTTAATGTCGACGTAAGCAACAAAATATTAATAAGTCGACGACCCTGGGCGGTACTTTCTTCATGATCTATACACCAGTTCGCTTGGTTACTGGTGTTTTTGTTACCTCAACCTCCCACATAGTTCTCCAAATGAATATATAAACATGTTTTCTGCATAGGGCCCATTGTTATACATTGAATATGTAGATAACGTAGTGAAGTTTCATGCGATGGGACTTTGTTTTCGTATAAAACTAATTTAACCTGAACCGCATGTAAATTTCACGCATATAATACAGATATACAGTTGGTAATATTTTCCATGTGTATTCCTCAGTAGATTATTCAGAGTTGTTGCACCTCCTGCATATTAACAGTGAACTAAAGGGACTGTGTGGTTAGGAGGGTACCAAATCTCATAAAACTATCGACCAACTTTTGGTCCTCTTACACCAGACATTTATTTAGCATTATCGTTGCCTTATAGCTACTAGTGCACATTTTCTCCTCGCACCTTGGCACTTTCGCAGTATGATATTGTCATAAATAATGGTAGTAAGTGGGTTACAGGCTAACTAAAACGGAAGGTGGCAGGAGCTTAATTAAACCTTGATATTTGATACAATAATAACTTATATGATGGAAAGTTAATTCTCTACTCTAATGCTGTAAAACACCTGGACCAATAACACCAGGGTCGTCTTTAGTCTTAAGCACGGTAGTCATAGACTTAAGGGAACCAATGTGGACTTCAAGACTCCTTGCAAACACATGGTCATTTAGAAGGAGGAAGACAAGGTTGACCTGGCTAACAATTGGCCATTGCACCAGATAGCAATGTGAATAACATAAGACATATTTAAGAACTTATTCCTAGACATGAAACCTGGCGTTGCTTAAGTGTAAGTTGCAATGTGCTAGGTATTCTTTGAGGTTGTGATTATCAGAATTACAAAGTACTAGACAGTCCATTTAGTCATGGCCGACGCGACGTCTAATTCCACTTAATTGGTCATTACATGTAGTTGCGCGGATGATGGAATGCCACTCAAGTCTGATTTCGGCTTTCAGTTTTTTATATAGGTACTGTAGCATTAACCATTGCTTGCCTTGGGAGTAGCAGCCATTAAGCAAAGAAAGATTGTAATGATGACGACAAATGAATGTGTTCATGATCATGAGTATCTTAAAATGTGTATCAATTACACCTGTAAAGTGTGCTTACATTATCTTTGGAATTATCAACCTTAGAGCAATCCCACCATAGACATCCTCATCTTTTAAACGTTGAATGACATAGTTAAGCAGCTCATCTTACTAACATTTTCCGGTTATAGAATCCAACTATCTTCCCGTACAATGATATTCTTAGAACTTTTAGATTACCTTCTCTCGTACGTCACCCACTCCTCGGCTGCTCATTTTTGATTTTGTCTGCTCTTGTTGCTTCCTCTATAATATATCTTCTCATCATAGACATTTTATTCATCCAATTTACAGCCCCTGAGGCCCCATTCTGAGTCTTTCCGCATCCTCATTCATGACGTCATAAAGTGCTCCTGCATTATCTATACTTAAGGAAATAAGACTTTATCCTCTCATTTTCAACTATTAGATCCCAAGGAATTTCCCCACTTGCCCTACCGTTATTTCCATATCCATTTTCTGCCTTGCCCCTAACCTTCTTTTATTCCAATTATGCTTAGGGCCTTCCTATCGTCTGCTATTGAAGTTCCTAAATTTCTTCGTCCTCGTTTTCTATCTTTATTTGGGTTTGTGCCCTTTGCTCGAACCTTTTCCGACAGCATCCCATTAGTACAGCATCCAATCAACCTTTTCCTCTGCTTTCTGTCTACATTAATCCTTCTGAAAGCTCATTTAACAGACGTAGTCTGTGATCCACTTCCTTTGGAAAGTTCACATTCGACAGATTTTAGCAATTCTTAGATACCACAAAGAAATAATTATGAGGATTTCATTGTCTTATGCTAATGTGGTTTTACCCTAAACCACGTCTATCACTCTGCCGAAAGTTGTACTGCAGTCAAAACACACTATACGGCTTTATTGCCTAAGTATAGAATGGGTATGAGGATGTGTTTAAAATAATGCATTTAGATTTAAAGATAACCAGGCTGGAGTTATATTTGGGTCTTTCAATTCATCATCGTAAGACGTTATGGACACGACTTCTGCTCTGTAGAATGCTTTTATAGCCATTTTTGCTACACTCTCAAGATCGTCATCATTGTCAGATTACTCGATAACAATCGTTTTATTACATAATATAATAATATCGAGCGGTTAGGGAGTTAGAACTGCGGAGGGCTATTTACAACCGCTGTCGAGTTTTTGGAGAGGCATCCCACCACTACTTTCTTTTTTTTTTTACCTAGAAGCGATTCTGCACCCATCGTACGTAGTTCTAATTCTAATTGAATACACTGCAAGCAGCCCTGATAGGCCAAATTGGCAGTGGAGAGTATGACTCTCATTCCTAATTTATAACCCATTGAACCCCTTTAAGGAACCTGAGGCATAGCATCTATTCTGTGAAATATTGCATACCTGGTATAATGGCACCTTCTTGCAGAAACTCTCTTGCCCTAGTCTCACTGAGAGAATTCCATTGCCAAATTACTCTTGGCAGAAAAGACCAGTAGTACGAGTCTGTACGGGCCCCAACCTCCTTCAGTTTGAAAGGATAATCCTTTCTCCCTCTTTAGTCTGCCAGGGATAAGTTGCTTCCTGGAGTACCGTGATACCCTAATTTCAGCAGTCTGTGAAAAAGCTTAATGCTGTCAGATACCAGTCTCTGATGTAGTGAGTCCCACCCTAATTCCGTGATCATGCCTGAGACACTCAACCTATGAGAGAAGCGATGCAGCACAATTCTTGCAGCCCTCCTTTGTATCATTTCAATTTCCCAAGATAAACCCTGCCTAAAGGGAAAGCAAATTGGACTACAGTACTCCACTATTGGCCATACCAGTGAAAATAAGCTATTCTTCTACATCCTTTGTGCTGTCTCCCAACACTCTTCTAACCAAACGGAGAGCATGCCCAGCCTTCCCAGTCAATTTGTCTATGTGTTCCTTCCAGGTGCCCTGCATGTTTAGAATAACACCAAGGTGCTTATGGGTCTCAACCCTATTAACCCTAACACCACCTATGGAATAAGTAAAATCAACTTGCTTTGTAGACCTGCTCATCCTAAGTAAGCTTTGTTCCAATGCGATGGAAGGTGCACTTGCGGTGTTTCCTCTACCAGAAAGAAATGTCTACCTTAAACCAGAATAAAAGCCTGGCACCTCAACTTGGGTCTCACTTCAGCAATCCCTTGAGTAGCCAGGGATCGCTGAGGTCTTGTTAATTTCCCTTTTCATTGATGTTTTAGGGTCCTCGCAACTACAACAGTCATTAGAGCCCCATCCACTGCATAGTTCTAACACAGACTCCGCATAGACACTATGCTGTTATGACGATTTTTGGGTATTAGCAGTACCCACTGTTCCCAAGCGGTCGCCCATGCTAGTACTATCTGGGATTGCGTTACTTAACTTCAAGGATAAGACAAAAACTGGTGTGCTCAATGCAATACAGCCACTTGAGGTCTTGTTAAAAACTCCTGCACTGCGGTTCAACTGGTGGCATACCTAACCATTGAAAAAGCCATGAATCCATACATTAGGCGCGTTTTGGTGATTGACCAAGTCACTTTTGGTCACATTGTTTCAGAAACAATGCGTTTTGGCGGTGCACACGCTGGTTTGGTCCGTTGCTTTGGTCAACTTTGGTCAGACCAAAGGATGACCAACATGACCAAAATAAAAGTGTGGTCTGTGCGTTTGGTCAAAGAAAAATATAAATGGCGCATGCTCCAACCAGTTGTAGCAGATGATGGAAGGTACCAATAATTAGTTAAAATTATACAAATCTGTTTTTTGTATTAATTTTGTAATTTTTTTTTAGTTTAGGAAATTCATTTTTTTAAGTTTATCAAATTTATTTTTTTTTAAGTTTAGTGAATTCGTTTTTTAGTTCATGAATTAGTTTAGTTTAGTGGGTTTTGTTTTCATTTTAATGAATTCGTAATTTTTAGTTTAGTGGATTCATTTTTTTTTTATTTTAGGGAATTGTTTTTTTTTTATTGTAGTGGATTTGGTTTTAAGTTAAGGCAATTCATTTTCTTAAGTTTTATGAATTCATTGTCACGGGTCTCAAAATGTCTTACCAAAGCGTTTTGGCGATCCCCTTTGGTCAGATTTTTTGGTCAGACCAAACATGAGATTGTGGTCAAACCACAATTGACCAGGTCAATCGCCAAAACGCGCCTATTGTAAATTAGGTCCTGGTGGAAGTAAGTAGTTTTTGTTGGATGGGAGAGAATTTTCAAATCGATAAGTGCATGTCATGAATGGGAGCTAAATATTGTTTTCAACGTGTCATTCAGTGCTAAATTCTGTAACACGCCTCCAATTAATAATCATTAACTACTAACAAGTGACGGGCAGCATTTCATTTAAAATGTCATCAGAAACCAAGCACTCTACTTTTAGCAGTGGGCATACCATTAAACAGTTAACTTTCATTAGGTTAATAATAGTTTCTTGATTATGAGTTTGATATTTCCTTAGATGTTTAAAGAAACCTGAAAATTAAAAAGCAGAATGACTAACAATATGCCGGTAAATGCGCGAATTTGCTTGTTGAAAAAAGGGATCGGCGACTGAAATGAGTTTGACACCCACCCCCGACGTAATATATTAATGCCTATCGACACCAAATAATTCAAAAGGGATAGTATTTTACATTTAATGAAAAAACTTGAGTTTCTGGTCAGCTGTTAGCGGGCTTGAAATTTACACTTTTATACAAGCGGGCCCAGGAGACATAAAGTTAATGCACAATACTGTATACTGTATGTATTTATGAAGCAAACCCTCACCTCTTTCAGGTTCCCTATTTGTCTAATCTTTTTTTCGCAAATGCCATATTTAATGAAGCTCACAGAGGTTTAAACAATTATCGGTTCACTCTTTAGGGATTTTAAAACTACTTATTAAATGCTTTTCATGCCTCTTCCGTTGATTGCACCGAAATAACACCCACACACATATATTATACCTAACAGACTGACTACTCTTATCTGACCTTTCACGTTCAGTGGGTTTTCACTATTGACGCGTCATCTTTTGATTCTCCATCTCCATGGAGGCTCTATCAAAGTGGTACCCCAAAATCACTTTTCAAAATTCATTGGAGCAGTTTGTTATTATATGGTGCATGAAATGGTAGATGATAGGGTAGATGAAATGGAAAAAGGAGGCAGTGGGGTCCTGTGCAATCGGAGGGTCTCAATGGAGTTGAAGGGGAAGTTCTGGTTAGGCCAACTTGGTAATATGGATCAGATTGTTAGGTAGTACGAAAGAGCCGTTAAAGCAGAATGCAAGTAGCTGAAATGCAAATGATGCGGTAAAGGGGGTGGGGTGTCGAGGGAAGATAGAATTAGGAATGACCGGATGAGTATATTAGAGGTAATTTGGGTCGGGAAAATCGTTCAAGTGGTTTATTAGTACGTTTTGTGGAGGATAATTGAAGAGGAGTAACAAGCGCCTTCTAGGGCCATCCGAAACTTAGCACCTTCACATCTTTGACTGCAAAAGGCTAAAACACAGATGTATGTTAAGGAAACGATTGGTTTAACAGCATTTTTATTAAGTAATAAATTAATTTCATAACATTATTTATTGTTCACTCTTGAGTCGGTTGAATTAAGTTGACTACCGAAATCACTTAGAGCCTTGATGCCCCTTCAGTGCCGGTTTTTGCAGAAAACAACATTAGGATAACATGATTACTGATAACTCAGCTATGAATGTTCAAAAATATTGAAATGTACGGATGATTAAATATTTCTTTAACATAGATTAAACCACTACCTTTGGTGACGAGACCCAGGCTTAACCAACAAGAAAATTGAGCAACAACTTTGAGATAACAAAACTAATTTCTTGCTCGTTATGGATCCGTTTACAGCCTCTTTAAACTGGAGTTGGAAAAATGATCACTAGCCATGTATAGCCAGTATTTTGAAAGAAGTAGAATGAAAGAAATCTTCATTTGTGTTATTGCTGAAGTAGTTTGTACAATTTATGTGACATTTTCATGTGGCGATGAAAAAAGTGAGAAGAGACAGATGTTGAATGTTCTTTTTCTTTGCCCTCCATCGAATTTGCATATGCTGGAAGTATTTAAAGATAAAAATACAAAAGCCGCTCTGAATTTTGTCTTCTATCAATACTGGTGTCCACCCGTATGTGGGTTCTGAAGATTAATATAAGATTCACTACATCCGTTCATGTTGTCGACTGACAGAGCCGTGGTGTTAGACCGAGAGCTAAGCGTTAAAATCAATATTTGACAGGTCCCCCCACGAATTCCCGACCTTTATTTTCCTTTATCTTTATTTTCTACCAGTTTCTCTCGCCTTGCATTTACATATTTCCATCCCTACCTTATCTTTGTCTTTTTCAGTCCTGTTGGATGTTATCTTTCTTTATTCTCCCTGCCTGTCTTTTGTTTCTGTTGGTTATTTGATATACAGTGACATCTCGCTCTGCTGAATAGCGCGAACTAACTTAGTTTAAAGGCGATTCGTCTAAAATGTTTCAGCTACCCATTCTTCCATCATCCTTAGTGTTTAGTTTCAAGTTAAGCATCTACTTGCAAGTAATAAACTACACAAAAATGAATATTCGGAATGCAAATGACTTAATAATAGGTCGAGTGCACCCAAGTCCGGTCCCAAGTCGTCCCGCAGTGTTCAGGGGCCCGTAGTCACATTTGAGACTAAAGTCTGTAGACCCAAAACTGGCTATATGCTGGCCTATAGACTTTAGAATGACCATCGTTTAGACTGGTCTTTAGTCAGTATTCAAAAAATTTTTTTCATGGTCTAAATGAAGACCGGTCTAAACAACGGATGACTGCTCTAAATAGGGGCCTTGGACATGAGAGGGAGTTTGTCAGATGAAAGCTAAGCAGTTTGTCTGATTTCTCTCGCTCCATTTATAAATCTTTCTCTGTGCCAGTGGTTCTAGGTTCGATACTGGACCGTGGTGGGTTGGCTTCTTTTGAATGAGAAGTGAAGTTGAAGTCCCATGTGGTGTACAACCCCCCTCTACTATGCAACGGATAAATGAGGGAAAATTTCCAGATGTAGGAGCTCACCCCCTGGCGTCAGCGGAATTCCAATATATCGGAATTTCATCACCACTGTCCAATATATCACCCTTGCGTCCATTCTGGGGGACAAGATGGTTACCCGCCCTGTTATAGACGGGAAAGGAGTTGAGAGTTGTTTTTTCTGTAGGAGCAAGGTGGAGTGCCCCAACCAACAGTAGATATTGTAGATGATAAATAAACATAGCGGTTGCAGTTCTGGTTGGCAAAGGCCCAGGAAAAACACTGTCTAATATATCACCCTTGTGTCCATTCAGAGGGACAGGATGAGTACCGGACCCTGCCATAGGTTGAAAAAGGGTTAGGAGTTAGTATAAAGTTAAACGGTCCCAAATGTCTTGGATTAGTTTGTGGGTTTGGGAGTAAGCCAGGCAGCCGTAACAGGATGAACCCTTAGGAGGCTGCCCACGTTAGATGAGGAGGTCGGTGAAAGGACAAAGAAGAGGGTAAATTTGCAGCACCCGACGTTCTTTACCAATCACCCTCACACGGGAACTGGTGTGTCCAACGCAACTTGTCTGCACTACGCAACTTGGCTGCACAACGCAACTTGGCTGCACTTAACGCAACTTGGCTGCACTTAACGCAA
>JAAFCE010008833.1:19763060-20008311 GCA_013389805.1 Trigoniulus corallinus
GCTGCACTTAACGCAACTTGGCTGCACTTAACGCAACTTGGCTGCACACTTGTGAAGTACACTCGAACAACACAGAAGAATGGCTAAAATGCTACTTAGCCCAGTCATGGAGTAGGCTAAATTTTTGGGCTAAAATCGAGCTTTTTATACCACACTATAGACTTTAGTCAGTTAAGTGAATACGATTATAGACCAATCTATAGATTTTAGTCTCTATTGTGAATACGGGCCCAGGTGTTATTTACGTTTCAGTGTAATCCTAAGCGTTAATTCTTAGTTACGTTATCGTTATTCCCACCATCTTAAGGTTCTTTCTTTGTACCTTGGGCTTTATAAAAATCTTACTTTGCACTGGCACCCTATGCACCTCTCTACACTCATCTTCGGTTCGCAATATAACATTATTGTCCCACAGCAGGCCGTCAGTAATAACTCTACATAAACCACCATCAAATTATATCTGCATCTCATCACTTCAGATAGTGCATGTGTTGCATAATGGATAATGCGCACTTTTTATGAACAATGGATACGATAGGGCTCATTTTGTCCTCCCACTTCCTCTAAATGCATGATGATAAGGCGAGCAGCTTCTCTTTTGATTACAAAAACATGATTATGCCCAACATGGCAACTAATGAGGAATCCCTTCAATATCGTGAGTTATTTGCATGGTAATTTCTGGTCGTTAGATTTTTGCCCAAATATCTGTATCAACATGGTCGATATAAATACTTAAACTGAGTGCATTCCAGTGAAGAGAATTGAGATACGGAATTTTTATTTGCATGCAGACAAACATAATGGCCAAGGTATCTTATAATAGTGCAGCAATCTTGTATTTGCTTATAATAGCAATTGTTACTATATATATGAATAAACTTTTATTCATAGGCTATAAAGCTTTTATTATAATGTTTTTACATTCCACTAATCGTTGCAGTCACCAACAATAGAACTTACATTCAAGAGCTAAATAAATTGTTAAATAGGTTTGTGATTGATGAAGAATGTGCAAATTAAAATGCTATTTGATATTAAAACGCAAGTCGTTTTACTTGAAACCATTCAGAAAATGTTTTGATATCTTATCTGTACATAAATATTATTGTGAATTAGCAAGAGTAGAGACTCGTTCAAATTAAATGTAAATTTGTCAAAGTTAATTCATTTACTGTACATTTAACAGCACAGTTTTGATCATAATTTAACTTAATTTATGACTCATGAGTTGCATCAAAGAACAATAATTTAACAAGCCGCCCTCAATCAAATTAAAACCTATCGACACGCATAATTTGTAAAAAGGGTTACAGGAAATAGCTGCTTTTGAGAAACGTAAACTAATCCATAAATAACTTGATACCCTTCAGTTGTTTGTGTTACGCAGACTAAGTGTGGTTTGTCAGAAAAGTTAATTAGAACCTTGTATTGATTATCTTCACAAGAGTTTCACCGTCAGGTTTCACTCATAATAAAGGTGGTAAAGTGATTAAAATTATGTCTGTTAATAGTTGATTAATGAAATTCATTACGGTACGTTATACTCTGCCAAAGTGTTAAAGCAACCTCGGAATATATTTTCGTTTTTGAAGTTGACATTTAATATTAAAAGTTACTTTTTACTTCCACATCTCTTTTATTGTTTATAACCTCGAAACCAGTGTTGAATTAAAATCACAACGTTGAAAACAAATTCAATTATTTGCAGGCTAGTCAAATTTTTATAGTCTCCGAGTAGATAATTTTATAGCATCTTTTATGTCCTTAGGAGTTGTTGTTGGATTATAACTTTACAATAACATTTTACAGGACTGCAGTTTGCTTCAAGTGACTTTTTTTTCTTAACTGGAAAGTGCACGATGTTGCCTGCTTTAAAAGTCTGTTTTGTCAGTTTTCTTAACTGAGATTTAGGTTATGTATACATTTATAGATGTTGCTAAACAATAATAACATGTATGTCTCTGGAGTCTAGATCATTGTCTGCGCACTTCCGATAGCCCCTAGTGTTACTTTTAACAACGAACAACTTGTATGCTTTTTAACCTTTATTTGTAGTGAGGACTTTATTACAACGCCATATGTAGACACAATTTCAAGTTATATTTTCATCTGAGATAAATTTATATGTGAACTTTAAGATGTTGTTATAGAAAATGAATAGTAACAGAAATTCTAGTGATAATATTGATATTTAGTAAATAGATATTAATGTTTTCTTTTCTAATTTATTAAGTGATAACATAAGTAGATTGAATATCACTTTTCAGATACTGTATTGGAAAGATTTTCAACTTGTCTGTTTCGCGATTTGAAATTCAAGGAAACTGGTGGGAGGCTTTGAAGTTGCCGGTTTCTTTCAGCTACTTCATATGTTTGTCTCTATCTTTATCAATTCGTATCTTTCCTGCCACGCTTTTAGAACGTCGGTAAGCACATACTTACCCTGTTTCAGATTTGATGGTGTGCGGCACAAATTCCCAAATGAACATTTTTTTCCCCAACTGTGGTCTCATAAAGCACAGATAACTACCTTACTTTCACGCATATACCGCGCACACGAATATAGCGCGCAGATTTGGGTAGAAACAACCTGCACGGCCCCCTTTGCGGTTTGCAAACTCGTCTATAGGGCCTACCGCTCGAGGTTTATGAGTGAAAATGATATTCACTTATGTTTCAAAGGACGGAAGTAGCAGTGAAATTATCCTAACTGTACAGCACTTCTCCGCATACCGTCTGGAATATCCCTGTTGCCTATTGTTATTGTGTAATAGGTCAGACATCAATCATGCAATAATATAACCAACAAAGCATTAATTTACCTGCCAGAATTTCTATTTTGGTTGTATAATGCGGTGTTGGGACACGTGGGGTAGGCCGGCATCCTCCCACAGACAACCCAGCCAATATTCCTGAGGATTCCAGACACCTAGCTGGGGTGCGCCCAGTAAGAGCATGTTCAGTGCACCCTCAGACCCGACCCTGCCACAGGCGGGATAAGGTTATGATGATGATGGATCACTGTACAGCACTTCAGCCTTAAACGTTGCACCGCATAAACACTTTACAATAAAAGTGATGTGAAAGAATCATGACACTGATTTATGTCAAGTCATGAGTGGATGAATTGCACTGCTACTACTAGGTCTGTCACCCCGCTGTTCTAGTTGTCATATTAGGCCAATGAAAAAGCTTAAATTTGAGAAGTCCTTCCTTTAAACTGCATCTGCAAGAAGTTATGCCTCCGTATCCATCTCGGGGAAAATCCTTGAAATGATTGATTAATTTGAAGTTCTAGAGAGGACCTTTCTGAGTGCATTGCTATAGGTGCTATCTTAACTAAGACAGGTGAAGCGGCAAGGGAGCGGCGAATTGGTCCGCGGGAGGTGGTTTATTCCGCTTCTCTCCTGCTGGCCGCCTGAGGACGCGCCACGTAGCAGTTCACGTCTGCCCGTGGGAAAATATGGATCAATAGAAGTAATACTTCACACGATGGAATAGATAAAATGCGTATATATACGCATCCAGGGTAGTGTTTTGGGGGTTGCAACCCCCCCATGCACATATAAACGTATGCGCATAATATATGCGAGCTTTAGCTCAACCCCCCCTGACGAAAATCCTGGATCCGCCACTGTATATACGTACTATGTATATGGATCCATGGGAGTGCTAAAGGGGTAAAAGTGGACACCCATGCATGGATTTAATGATTTTTATTTTCCAAAAATTGAGATTTGCTATTGTGCCATAGAAGAATAAATTTCCGCTTTTAATAATGAAAATCATGGAGGTCGTTCAAAATTATAGTAAAGTGTGTCATTCTTCTCGCTAGAAAACTTTTAAGAATATTTACGTCGTTCGCTTATATTGCAAAGTCGTATTTTATGCCCCAAAAATGTCACGCTCCACATTTAAGTTAGTCAAGATAACGCTTTCAATGGTTCCAATGAAAATACGCGACCAATACTTTTTCAACACCTAACCGTATTAGTAAAAAATTTCATTATATAGCCAGCTAACGTCTTCCAGGTTCTTTGACGAAGAACGTATGGCTAATATAACAAACTAAATCATTGTTTTTCTGCCTCTGACATTTGGGACTTTGGGTGACAAGTGATTTGTTACTTATATGAATATGTAATCCTTTCTGACGGATACCTTGCTAGCGAGATTTTTTCATGTTAGATCCATATGCCTAGATCTCCACCAGCACCCTAGCAACACCTTTGCTTTTCTCACCCATTCCAGCCGCTCCACCCCAGAACCCATCACCCTCAGAAACTCTTCCAATGTGGGGATTCCCCAACTCCTCCTGCAGTGATCCAGCGCTGGACAAGCCAGTATCACATGCCTGACATCCTCCACTTGATCCCCACATAATCCACAACCCTCCTCTCCACCTGTGATCTTTGCCATCCTCTGTCTCCAGTGACCCAGCTCTTGCCTGAAACAGAATTGAGCTCTCCCACATATTGTCGTAGATTACCTCCCTATCCATCTTAAACTTGTTCCCATACACCCTCAGTGTTTTCTTTGCCGTCCTTCACTCCATACTCTGCCCTAACCTCCATTCCTTCACTTTGTCCTGTACTAGTCTTTGCAGTGTTGTTGCCCCTTCCTTGTCCTCCCTGGGGTGCAGTGTAATGCCTATCTTCTTTGACATCCTGTTCACCCTCCTCTGCCAGTTGATAGATACCCTCATGTTGTTTACCCATGCATTTACCTGCCATACTGGATTTTCCTTCTCTAGTTCCCATATCCTGCATAGGTATACCAACTTACTAATCATTTCTCTCTGTTGAAATATAGACCACTGCATGTCTCCCTGTATTGCTTCAACTGCTGTAATCCTATTTCCCCCTAAGGCCATCCTACCTCAACTTCTCTGGGCTACTTCCATACAGTCCATTACCTTTTTACTAATGCACAGAACCTCGTTTCCATATGTTAGCCCTGGAAATGTTACAGCTTTCCATAGGCCCCTAACCATTTCTTATCTTGAGAATAAATCAAATGCCAGTTTCCTTATTAATCCTTCTCTGGTTTTTAGCTTACAAATGATGTTTTCCTCCATTGCTGTTAGATATCACCTATCATTTGTGAGTTTAATCGCCAGGTATGTAACCTCTTACACTACATCTGTCTCCCTTTCCCCAAGCTTGATTGGTATCTTATTGCTAGGCAGCACGTTATCCTCTCCTATGATCATCAGCTTTTTTTGTCTTGACCAACTTCTAACTGAAAATCCCTACTGAACTGTTCACAGATATCCAGTTCTTAGAGCTCTCCCTCTGTCTCTGTCAGCAGCACTATATCACATTGATTTCTTTAAAATGGCAGTACAGGTGTTCCAGCATGTTAAAGTAGATGCACTTTTAAATAAGTGGTAGTCATGCATAAGGTTTTTAAAAATTTGCATTTACACTGATGAAGAGCATAGGGGTTGCAGCTTTGTTCGGAAACCGGCTGCAGAAAAACACTGTCCATTCAGAGGGACGAGGTGGGTACCCGACCCTGACATAGGCATGAAAAGGGTTAGAAGTTGCTTCTTTTTATTTTTTTTGCTACATATACAATCGTGTGCACAGATTATTTGCTTCCACTTACGCGTTGTACTTAGATACCTCGCATAAGAAAGGCGAGCCCTACATTGATTCGTAGGTATTTGACACGTTACGTGAAGAGACGCGCATCCGCAATTATGATCTCGTCTGCAACTCATGCCCTGTGTAGGTCAACGTGTAACCCTTTTTCTACCTGTGGCAGGGTGGAGTCTGAGAGTTCTAGCCGTCCACTCACACCTATCTCCCATCAGGTCCCCGTCCACCCCACACACTATGATATCCTAATGAACAACCTGTTCCCACGCCTGCTTTGGTCTCCCCCTGCCCTGGATACTTTCAACGACCTGCATTATTGTAATGGATCTAAGGAGCTCCTCCACCCCTCTTCTCATTACATGCCCATGCCACCTCAATCTGCTTTCCCTTATTTTTTTCGCGATGTCCCCAGTCCGAAGTTACCTCTAATATACTCATTTCACATTCTATGGGGAGCAGCTTATTGCGTTGGACACACCAATTCTGGTCCGATCACTGAATTTAAGCAAGGCAACCCCAGCCAGTACTAACATGGGGTGGCCGCTTAGGAAAACTGGGTACTTTTAATACCCAATAATCGTCGTATTAGTGTGGTGTCTGTGCAGTCACTGCACTAGAACTATACAGTGGACGGGGCTCTAATAACCTTGTAATTGAAGTACCCTAAAACACCAACAAAACAGAAAAAAAGAGTCGGAATGCTATCAGCTCGCGACACCTCATCCATTCGCATCTCGATGACTTGCTTGCTATCATAACCATAAACACAAATTATAAATTTCTGCTACCATGCTATTGTTTTCGGTAGATTTTTTTTGAAAAAAAGGCATTATAATTACTTGTGCACCAATTCAAAATTATAATGGTTCAACAACTTCCGAAATTAAAATTATTTTTTGGTTCTGTCTCACATGGCAGGCCTTGGAATCTTAGCGGCAGCTTTCTTTCTTATCAGTGCTTGACTGTAGATTTCTTCTTCCCGAGTTGACAGAGTGACTTTCAAATCGTAAAAATATAACATTCCTTTCTTCTTGTTGTCTACGTGCAACAGATATCTATCAATTTTACAGACAATGAGAGGATCCGACATTTGGAATTGCGGATTGCCATTGCCTTGTTGGTTCAATGCTAGCGTGTTTAACTCCTTTGTCCATGGTTGCAGTTTCGAGGAAAGATCCAAGTGCGCTTTTCGTCGGTTGGAAAGTAGTTGCAGTGGCGTGTAATGAACTTTGGCGTCCGGGTGCAAACTGTAAAACTAGCGCCACCCCCTGGTTCTTGGCTTGTTCAAGAAACCTTTTGTTGACTTCTTTTGTTCAGCAAATACACTGAAGGTCATCGCAATATTTACTCCCCTGTGAAGAAGCTGCAGCACGCCCCTGCGTGGAAATAACGGATCCACGGCGTACTCTGTAGGCATCCTTAAGTTTCATATTTTTAATGAAAATATGGCAAATGACGCCCCCCTTTAAGATATGCCGAGGACAACTGCCTCCCCCTTGGTTATGCCACTGAATAAAGGTCCATGTGCAACCTGCACGTGAAAGAATCCTTTATGTGTGTAGAATACAAATAGAATATTTCCAGTTGTAGCAAGTCAACGGTCATACCACGTTGCAAACACCAGTTCTCGTCCGATCAACTTCAGTTAAGCAGCGTTGGGCCCGGGTAGTACTGAGATGGGTGACCGCTTGGGAATGCCTGGTGCTGTTGACGCTTTACCCGCCGCGGTGGCGTAGTGGCTAGCACACTCGGCAACTGCGTCAATAATTCTAGGTTCGATACTGGACCGAGGTGGGACGGCTTTTTTTCGGGCGACAGATGCCGCGAGTGTGCCTTCTTGTGGATGAGAAGTAAAACCGAGGTCCGGTTGGGTGTACGATGGCACTTGCACGTAAAAGAGCCCTCGCTACAACGCAACGGGTAGATGAGGCAAAATTCCCAGGTGTAGGAGCTCGCCCCCTGGCGTCGGTAGCATTCCCCAACGAACACTAGACCGACGATAAATAAGCGTAGGGGTGCAGGTTTGGCCGGCAGCCGGCTGCAGAAAAAACTATGACCAATATATCACCCTGTGTCCATTCAGAGGGACAAGATGGGTACCCGACCCTGCCATAGGCGGGAAACGGGTTAGGAGTTGCTTTTTGTCCAGTTGTAGCAGCTCGCTTCCTTTTTTGGTTTGGTTTCTTGGTGTTTTAGGGCCCTTCAACTACAAGGTCATTAGAGCTCCATCCACTGCGTAGTTCTAATGCGGAGACTGCACCGATACTACACTAATGCGACGATTTTTTGAGTATTAGCAGCACCCAGTTTTCCCAAGTAGCCACCCATGTCAATATAACTGGGGTTGCGCTGCTTAACTTCAGTCATCAGACGAAAACTTGTGTCCAACGCAATAAGCCACTCCCGGATGTTAATTCGCATAATGCTGGATATGCATGATGGTTCGATAGCTAGGATAAGGACTCCTTAGGAAATACTAGAGGTTTCCCAGTGAAGGTTCGAGTGCACAAGGTTCACCACTAAGCCCATTCCTATTCATTCTGATTATGGACGAACTGCTGACAGGAGTAGGAGAATGGGCCTCTCAGCGCATGTTATTTGCAGATGAGCAGGAAAACTTAGCGACTCCAGAGATCAAGCAGAGAAAGTCCTAAACGATATTAAAGCAACAATAGAAAAGGGCAGGAAAATGATGGTGAGATACTCTCTAGGGGCGAACTGATGGAAAAGGTGCAAGGGATAAAGTACTAAGGATCAGTGTTCTAAAGCAATGGGGAGATAATTCGGATGTTACCCATAGAATCAATGGGGGTGGTTGAAGTGGAGACAGGCAAGCAGAGTCCTGTGTTAGAGGAAGGTGGCGATAAAGTTAGAAAGGTAGTTCTACAGGGCAGTGGTTAGGCCAACTAACTATATGGATCACAGTGTGGGGTAATGATGATGAGCCACGTAAATTGAATGCAAGTAGCCAAAATGCAAATGTTGTGGTACATGAGTGGGGTGTCAAGAGCTGATAGAATTAGGAATGAGTATATTTGAGGTAGTCTGGGGGTGGGGGATGTCGCGAAAAAAATGAATTAGTGTACATTGAGGTGGTATGCACACGTAATGCAAAGAGGGGAGAAGCTCGTCAGGTCCATTTCAGGAATGCAAGTGGTTGAAAGTACCTGGGGTAGGGGGAACCAAAGCAGGCGTGGGAGCAGGTTGTCCATAAGGATATGGTATTGTGTGGGGTGGATGGCGACCTGGTGGAGGATAGGCGAGATTGGAGGGCCTTAACCCGTAGACCCGACTCTACCACTGGTGGCAGTGGTGCACTCTACCATGGGCTGCACCGGGTGGCACCACTTGCACCATGAGAAATGGGGTGACACCAAAGCAGAAGAAGTGGCTTTTTTTGGGAGAGGGGGGTGACACCATGGTGTCACCGCACTGGGTGACGCCAACCCTAGTGACGCCACTGACTGGCGGGTTTAGGGTTTGATGATAATGTTGATGGTCAGTTTGTCAACAATTTCTAGGTATAACTAACTATACAAGGGTGTTCCCTTTAAAGTAACCAATGCCTTTTTTTAAAAAATCTATAAGATATGGGATAAAATGGTTAGGAAAAAGTTATAGTTGATGGAGGGGGACATTCACTTCCTAAAACAGGTCATAAATTTTGGCAGTAGCTTTTCAGGACAATGCAAAGTTAAGCCCGCTTCACAATAACATCGGGAATGAGAGCGGCAACAGCAACGGCCAGGAAAGTGGAAAAAATTCAACTTTCCCGTTAAACGTAAGCCGTTT
This sequence comes from Trigoniulus corallinus, assembly GCA_013389805.1. Classification (NCBI taxonomy): domain Eukaryota; kingdom Metazoa; phylum Arthropoda; class Diplopoda; order Spirobolida; family Trigoniulidae; genus Trigoniulus; species Trigoniulus corallinus. The sequence continues at coordinate 19,772,459 of JAAFCE010008833.1, forward strand.
GACCAATAGGAGCGCACCTCCACCACTTGACGTACCCGTCGCTCTTCCCCTCTGCACAAAAACGCTTTACATTGCCGTTCCCGTTGCTGTTGTGAAGCCCGCTTTACAGTTTTTTCAAGAGATAGGGGTAGTTTTAACTATCGCATTGCATAGCTCTAAAAAATGTGAAATTTTGATATAACATGTTCCTATACCTAAAATTAAAATACACCCTCAAAACTGTATTATTGAGTGTGCACCAATGGCCCAGGGCTACAGAATGATGTCTCAGGTATGGAGCTCAGCAAATTGTTGCTCTTAGCTGCTCCAACTAGCTAACTTGGAGCACAAGCCAAGGTGTCATGATCCACGTTAGCTCAATCCTAGCTAGTTGGAGTGGTTAAGACCGACAATTTGCTGAGTTCCATACCTGAGACATTATTCTGTAGCCCTGGGCCGTTGGTGCACACTCATTAATGGAGTTTTGAGGGTGTATTTTTAATTTTAGGTATAGGAACATGATATATCAAAATTTCATATTCTTTTAGAGCTATGTGACGCAATAGTTAAAACTACCCCTATCTATTGAAAAAAATGTAACTTTGCATTGTCCTGAAAAAACTACTGCCAAAATTTCTGAACTGTTTTGGGAAGCGAATGTCCCCCTACATCAACTATAACTTTTTCTTAACCCTTTATCCCATATCTCATAATTTTTTTAAAAAAAGACATTGGTTACTTTAAAGGAAACACCCTGTATACAGAAATATTATACAACAGGCGTAGGACTGCAAAGAATTTGTATGGTTTCTGCACATTATAAAGAAAATAAAGGTATATAACATTTACTCAGTTTTTTAATAGAGGATTAATAACGAGTATTGTTTTGAATTCTATCGTTTATCCAAAATAGACATTGTGCTTGCAGTTACTCCTTTACAAAATTTTGTTTATCCTATATTTATTATTTTATTAGGTTATTTACTCAGTTGTGATATTTTTCTATCCGTCGTAATTTATCATAATCATTTCAAACTCTATAGGGAATTTTCCATGAATTTCGATTGCTTCGCAAATATAAGTTCTTGACTTAATGACGTGGCTTGTACTATTGTAACACTTTATTGTTAAAATGTGAATATAATGTGAATTATACGATAAATTCTAGTAGGTGGATAAGTTGTATGAATAATTGACGTATACTGAGTAGTTTGTACCTAATGGAAAAATCAACTATTTAAATACAGTACTTCAAAATTACAGAAAGTCAACCAACTCCAAAGGCAGATTAGTTTTAAGGGAAATGATTGAAAACATTGATAAACAAACTGAGTATTATTTCTCTTGTTGGCGCCAAATTGGCTTGTAGCTCCAACCTGAACCTTCACTGCGCCATTTCGGACACTCAAGGTGATACCGACTATCCCTTAATTAAGCCAGTGGTTCTCAAAGCGTGTTCCGTGAAACCACTTCAAGTGTTCCGCAAAAAAATTTAATGCAGAAATAAAGCAATAGAGAGATAATCTGATGTTACTTGCAGAATCAATGGGCGAGGGGGGTGACTGCAGTGGAGACAGGCAACCGGAGTCCTGTGTGATAGACGGATCCCAATCTAGTTGAAAGGGAAGTTCTACAGGACAGTGGTTAGACCAGCTATGCTATATGGATCAGAGTGCTGGGCAGTGAGGAAGAGCTAGGTAAATAGATTGGGAGTAGCCGAGATGTGAATGTTGTGACACGTGTGGCGTGTGGAGAGCTGACAGAATTAGGAATAAGCATATTAGAGGCAGCTTGGGGTGGTGGACATCGCCGAAAAAATGAGGGAGAATAGGCTGAGGTGGTATGGACACGTCATGCGGCGAGGGGAAGAGGAGCTCGTTAGGTTAATTCCAGGAATGCAAGTGGTCGGTAGCACCAGGGGCAGGGGGAAACCAACGCAGATGTGGGAACAGTTTGTCCGTAAGGATGTGTGGGGTGGACGGGGAACCGGGGGAGAGATAGACGGGAGTGGAGGGCTAGAACCAGACCTGACCCTGGCACAGGCGGGATAACGGTGTGATGATTATGTAGTAAGTACAGGGCCGGCTCGTGAGTTTCAGGCGCCCTGGGCAAGTGGGTCCATCGCCGCCACCGCATTGAATCTAATACAGTTCTAAATTGTCCAAGCGTCCCTCACGTGATTCACATTTGCCCCAATACCAACATTTAGAAAAGGCCCAACCAATCAGAGAAATTTGGGAACCCCAGGACTATGAACATTTTAAATGACTGATACAATGCATGGCAAGGAAGTACCTCTGAAATCAGCCGCCCCTATGAAATTTGCCGCCCTAGGCAGCCGCCTAGGTTTGCCTGCCCCACGAGCCGCCTCTGAGTAAGTACCAAGTGTAGAAGGTGTACAACCTGCTTTAAAGTTTGTTGAATTGTAAGTGTTCCGTGCTAGTAAAATGTCACAGTGTTCCCCGATTTCAAAAAGATTGAGAACCACTGCCTTAAGCCACCAAACATAAATTTTGTCGTCTACAAAGATTTTATGGCCCAATTTAAAGAAATGCTTCATTGTTTCAAGAAGTTTAAATGTGCCACTGGGCATTGAACTCTGATTAGTTAACCACACTCATAATCATCATCATACCCTTATCCCGCCTGTGGCGGGGCCAGGTCTGCGGGTTCTAGCCCTCCACTCTCGTCTATCGCCAACTAGGTCGCCGTCCACCCCACACACTGCCATGTTCCCAATTAGTTAACAACTATGTGAAAGCCTAATGCAGTATCCAATCAATATTTTTATTCAGCACTCTTTGTTATCTGTAGATTATGACTTTATATTTTAATGCAGTGTTTCAAGGTTGAACTGGCCAGCCGGCGTACTTTTCCCGAGTAAACTGCCGTTATCCGAGGGCCAACAGGCAACTATTATAAATTAGTACAAAATAATATAGTAAAGATAAAACACTCTATTATTTCCATAGAAATAATCCCGTATTTGTTTCTAGATTGCTACTACTCTTTCCCCGATGGATGTGGGGCACCCTTTTGCAGTTTTTCATCTTATCCGAGTTTAATTCCAGTCACTGCAGTATTCTTTGAGTTGTTTTCACGCATGATAAATGGCACCAACTGTATTTTAACGAATGATGTTTTTCATCTAACATTTTGTAAGCTGCTGTTTAAATGAATAAGGCCAATACTGAGTAGACGTGCTGTCCAATTTACAACGTAAGGAATTTAACTGAAGACATGATTGTACTAAAGACCAGAAATGATTTATGACGGGAAAATTTAAGAAAATTGTGACCAACTAGATCTCCGAAAGATCTTACCAACATAACTTAAAGACTAAGTAATGCTCTGAAACCAAAATAACAATGTAATTGCAGACCCGTCCCTGTCACAGGCAGGATAAGGGTATGATGATGATGACTACCAATACCGCATATAAAAAGCTCACGAAATTAATAAACGCCACACGAAAAAAAAAAAAAAAAAAAAAAAAAAAAAAACCCCCACAAAAAAAAAAAAAAAAAAAAAAAAAAAAAATACCGCCGCGGCGTTTATTGGAATAAATACCGTAAGCAGATATTTGAATTAAAAGCAGTCAACATATACCACTATCTCAGTTGGCGCCTCGATGGATAACGGAGCGGCGAGTTGCGTTGGACACACCAGTTCTCGTCTGATCACTGAAGTTAAGCAACGCAAGCCCAGTTAGTACTGACATGGGTGGTCGCTCGGGAAAGCTGGGTACTGCTAATACCCAAAAATCGCCGCATTAGTGTAGTGTCTGTGCAGTATATGCATTAGAACTATACAGTGGACGGGTCTCTAATGACCTTGTAGTTGACGGGACCGTAAACTCCAACAAACAACAATCGATGGATAACATTTTAAAATTTTACGTTGTTCGCATTTTGATATAAATCAACTGAATAAAAAAATATGCTGCATTATTTAACAACGGCTTAAATATTTATAGCTTTATTGGCCGCCCGCGATTTGGGTGTAAATGAGCGCGGATGTTGATAATGATCATTATTTTATATCAAGTTCGTTACTGTTCGTTTCAGACTGGTTCGTTTATTTGGTCTATTAATCAGGGTCGTACTAACGCAGGTTTCAAATAGAAGGTGGGTCTTTTTAATGCTCGGAATAGTTCAGAAACACACAAAAGATCGACATTTTTGAACAAATACCATCATGGAAAATCGTTTTCATATACAGTGGTGCTGTTGCCTCGGTGTATAATGGTAAAGAGCTTTTATGTTGAGATGCTCTTTAGGTAACTATGTCTACAGGACAGTGGTTAGGCCAGTTATGCTGTATGGATCAGGGTGTTGGGCAGTGAGGAAGAGCCACGTCAATAGAATGCAAGTAGCCGAGATGCGAATGCTGCGATACATGAGTGGCGTGTCGACAACTGATAGAATTAGGAATGCGTATATTAGAGGTAGCCTGGGGGTGGTGGACGTCGCCGAAAAAAATGAGGGAGAATAGGCTGAGGTGGTATGGCCACGTCATGAGAAGAAGGGAAAAGGAGCTAGTTAGGTGTGTCCCAGGAATGCAGGTGATCGGTAGCACGCGGGGTAGGGAGAGACCAAAGCAGACGTGGGAACAAGTGGTCCGTAAGGACATGGCAGTGTGTGGGGTGGACAGGAACATGGTGTTAAATAGACGGGAGTGGAGGGCGAGAACCCTGCCACAGGCGGGATAAAGGTATGATGATGATGATGATGATGATGCTCTTTAGGTAACTATAGTGCTCGCCACGAAAGATGACACATGGGAGGTAGAAAGTAAGAAAGTTCAAGTGTGCCTTCTTTCGTGTGAGAAGTAAAACCGAGGTCCCGTGTGCTGTAGGATGACATTTGCACGTAAAACAGCCCACTCTACTACCCTAATCTCAATTACCACCTATTCTTGATGAAAATGCTGACTGGGGGCATCCCAGCCAGGTGTATGGAACCCGCAAGTGATACCCCCTCAACCACCAGGATCCACTTTCCCAAGGGATTCAGGTCTCCACGCACGGCAAATACTTGGGTAGGCGTTTTCTTACGGTCACCTCCCAGAGGTGCCTACATCCACGAAGGCCAATTACGATGGTCCAAGTTGGCCGTCCCTGAGAAGGCCCCATTTAGTCGCCTTTTACGACATGTGTTCGTGGAAGGTGCCGTGTGATTATTCTAAGTCGGGCACCACGAATGGCCTAATGAAAATGTAAAATGGTTTTTCCTTCGAGGGGCTCCGCAAAATACTTTTGAACCTGGCCCCGCAGAAGCTCGCGCCGTCTTTTTAATTCCCATTGTATAACGCGAACCGGAAAATTCTACCAGTTGACGTCCTATCATTTGACGTAACCGACAAATTGTCTTCCTGCCACTTGCCGTCCTACGAATTGTGCTCCTGCCAATTGTCGCGATTCCCATTGGAGGCATCCGGGATAGAGAAAAGAATGAATGATGATCTGGTGTGGAATGAATGACGACCTAGTGATAAATAGGCTGGAGAGGAGAGCCAGAGCTCGCAAACCCGACCCTCCTGTATACGGGACAAAACTATGGCTTCTTTAAGGCCACATGCTCACATGCGATTTTTGCTCGCGCGGGTGCCGCAGGGACACCGCAACCACTCCCGCAGCAATTCAATCCACACGTGCGGTGAAATGTCGCCAGTACACATTTGGCAACAGCCCAGAAGGCGTGCCCCTTTTTGCCTACCAAATATCAAAACTTTGAAATCGCCCAAAGAAACCGCACGGATGTGTGCATCGCTGAATAGACTACGAGGTACTACGTGACCGCATGTGCGAGCGCGGCACCTCCGCGGTTTCGTAGGGAACTGCGGGCATTTCCAGACGCAACTCCGGTTTTCGGAGCCGCGGCACCGCCGCAGGTATGTGTGCACTCTCCCATTGTAACTAATGCATCTCATACCGCAATTGCGAGGCCACGCGGGCGCCGCGCGAGTAAAAATCGCATGTGTGCACCGGTCCTTTGAGATTGAGGTCATCATTTCTTAAAGGGTGAGTCTTCCTTTAAAAGAGATCAGCCGCTGTCCGTCATGTCGATGGTGTGCCCTTAATATCGTAATGGTGGAGTTTGAATTTCTTTGAAGGAAATGGTAGCAACAGGTAGTGGCGCAAGGAAGGATAAGTAACCCGCCGCATCTAATTGATTTGCTTTTAAGCTACGTAAAATGAAGCATGTAATTTAGCATGACTATGTTACGGCTGTTTCTCTTTACAAGCCCTGATTAAATGATGAAATATTAAGTAACTACGCTAAAACTTACGTACGTTAACTACTAATATGACTTTTAATATGACTTTTTTTTCTCATAAAGTTGGCCAACTGGTAATAATCTAAATTTGCAATCTAATGAATCAAGGAGATGTAATCAGGCAAATCGGAACTCTACAGTTTTTTGCCATATTGGGAGCTGGTGAAGCGTTCAAAAACCTAAACATTATAAATAAATGTTATTACCGTATTTATTCCAATAAGGGCCGCCCTCTAATAAGCGTGGCATCATCAGCATGAAATAAACAATAGACGCCGCCCTCCAATAATCGCCGCTGCCCCTGCTCATCATCATCATCATACTATTATCCCACCTGCAGCAGGGTAGGGTATGCAAGTTGTAGCCTGCCACTCCCACCCATCTCCCACCAGGTCCCTGTCAACCCACACACTGCCATATCCTTATGGACAACCTGCTCCCACGTGTTCTTCAGTCTCCCCCTGCCCTGGGCGCTTCTGACCATCTGCATTCCTGAAATGGACCCAAATAGCTCTTCCTCCCCTCTTCTCATTACGTGTTCATAATTTTATTATTTGTCCACTTTTTGGCGATGTCCACCACCCCAGGCTACCTCAGATATACTCATTCGTAATTCTATCAGCTCTTGACACCCCACTTATTTACTGCAGCATTCACACCTCAGCTACTTGCAATTCATTGATGTGGCTCTTCCTCACTACCCAACACTCTGATCCATACAGCATAGCCTGGCCTAACCATCACCCTGAAAACTTCCCTTTCAACTAGATTGGGACCCTCCTATCACACAGGACACTGATTACCCATCTCCACTTCAACCATCCACCATTGATTCTATGGGTCACATCAGAGTTTATTTCCCTATTGCTATGGAACGTTGATCCTAAGTACTTGACCTCTTTCATCTTCTTCACCAGTTCGCCCCTAGAAAAGGGCTCTAATGACCTGGTAGTTGAGGGGCCCTAAAACACTAACAAAGCAAACCAAAACCGGACCGAAGGCTCAGGCCGGGTTTGGCAAACGCGCTGAACCCGCTTCGCGCCAGCTCTGCCTCTTGGTATAACAAACACTCGATATAGCGAACGACTTGTTCATCCCCTTCGCGTTCGTTATAACAAGAGCCGGTATAACTAGTTGTTTCACCTTTGTGAGCAATATCTATATTGCATGGTATATAATAAATGATGGTGTATCTCCTTTCTAATGAATTTCCTTCGAATGGTCCTGCGTGGCAGTTCCACGAAAGCCCTTCCGTACTCTTCCTCCTCCCCAGGATGAAAATGACTGTAATTACTTAATATGACGAACACCTTTAATTAGCATGAGAGTATATTAACCCGTGCATTCGACCTTTTTTTAATTAAGTTATTAATTCACCTTCGGATCCTGAATTTCACTACTTTACTTTTTGTCTGTCGGACGGCGTACTTCAGGTCTCTCCCAATGATAGACTACCATACTACCAACCTACCTACCTAGGACGGTTTAATTAAAGCACATGAAAAGAAATTGTGCATAGCAATGCAAGTAGCGAACACAAATATTATATTCGTAATGAACACAACTACAAATGTTATCGAAAGTTACCAAACTTCATTTATCTTTTGTCAGTACCCGACGTTCCTGTGTCGGATACGATGCCGGTATTTTTTGTTATGACACCAAATAGTTAGAGCCATTTGTTTACCCTCAAATTTGTCCCAATAAGCGCCCGTTTGTCGTCGTCCATGCCGACTTTTGTTCCCCGCAGTATTCATTACGCGTGGAGCCCCAAAGAAGCTGGGAGCGGCTTATTGCGTTGGAAAAACCAGTTCTCGTCTGACACTGAAGTTAAGCAACGCAACCCCAGCTAGTACTGACATGGGTGGTCGCTTGGGAGAACTGGGTACCGCTAATACCCAAAAATCGCCGCAATAGTGTAGTGTCTGTGCAGTCTCTGCATTAGAACTACACAGTGGACGGGGCTCTAATGACCTTGTAGTCCAAGGACCCTAAAACGCCAACAAACAAACCCAAAGAAGCCCAATGCGAATTCTGCAGGTCCGTGGTTTGATGCTTTTCAAGTGAAGAAAATCGATTGCCGAGGAGTGGTTAGACCAGCTACGGTGCTTGGATCATTGTGTTGGGCAGTGAGGAAGAGCCACGTCAATAGAATGCAAGTAGCCGAGATACGAATGCTCAGGTACATGAGTGGGGTGTCGAGAGCTGATAAAATTTGGAATGAGTATATTCGAGGAAGCCTGTGGGTGGTGGACATCGCCAAAAAAATGAGGGAGAATAAGTTCAGGTGGTATGGACACGTAATGCGAAGAGGGGAGGAGGAGCTCGTTAGGTCCATTTCAGGAATGCGGGATGTCGGAAGCACCCCGGGATGGAGAAGACCGAAGCGGACGTGGGAGGAGGTTGTTCATAAGGAAATGGTAGTGTGTCGGGTGGACGGGGACCTGGTGGGAGACAGACGGGAGTGGAGAGCTAGAACCCACAGACCCGACCCTGCCACAGGCTGGATAAGGGTATGATGATGATGATGATCGATAGTACTGCATTTATAATTGTACAGTAAATGTACATTATTTTCGCAGGCAGCCGTTTTGACTGATAACTAACCGCAGTAGCAAGCCAGTAATTCGTCAATTACAAAATTCAATATGCCACATTTATCTTTTGTTACCAATGTCCGGTGTAAGTGGTAGTCTAGTTTATGACTGACATTACCTCGTCAATTTTCACACGCCCATCATCACGTCGTTTTGCTATCACACTCTGTTCAAACGTTCTTTTATTACAATTTTACTCAGTATACTGACGTAAGAGCTACTTGAAGGAAGTATTTGAGTGTCCATTAATATCCGACGGATAGCAGTTGAAAGATTTTGTGAGGGGAGAAGGAATTTCCTACTACATTCACATTTCCCATCCAATAAGCAATCGACTGGTAAGTGTCTACTGCCATATGAATGGAAACTTGCTTTCTAGAGGACTTTCTATCACGAAACAGTTTTCATCGTTTTTTTGTGTGCAAATTTTAAAGCACTCAAATTTGAAGGGAAACGTTATTCCCAAAAAATGGAAGGTTGTCTTGGTAATTCAGTGAGTTTTAACCCGTAGTTGCGGGTTCAACCTGCCGATTCTGACTTAGGTAGGTGGCTTCTTTTGGCAAGGCACCAGTACTCTTATAAATTGACGCCCTATAAATTTTCATGCACCCATTTTTCGAGCAGATCTTAAGACACCGACCTTGTGTCTGTGGAAATCAATTTGGGTTTATGCCCGGCTGGTCTACCATCGAACCGATCTTTATTCTCGGACAGATGATTGAGAAGCATAGAGCACCCAAGAAAGACCTTCATGAAATATTCGTTGACCTGGAGAAGGCATATGATAGTGTCTCTAGACACGTAGTATGGTGAGTTTCAAGAAAGAAAAGGGTTGATGAAGGCCATATTAGGATAGTGTAGGATATGTATGATGGCCCCATTGCTAGGGTGAGAACAGCATGGGGAAACACTCCATGCTTCAACGTGCAGGTTGGTTTGCATCAAGGGTCATCACTGAGCTCTTGTCTATTCACTCTAGCAATGGATGAGCTGATGATGGGAATAGGGGAATGGGTCCCTCAGTGCGTGGTATTTGCTGATGATATGGGAAGGCTGAAGGAGTCCAAAGAGGATGCGCAATAGAGCCTACAAGACATTAAAACAGCAATGGAAAGAGGGGGCCTGGGTAGACTGAGTACAGTAGAGTCCCGGTTATCCGATTAACCGATACCCTCTGGGTGCGGTCATCCTTTGTACTGTTGGCGCGATATTGCTGCCAGAAAGAGATGCCAATGGGGAAAACAAAGTGTGATAACAAATTTCTTTAAACATTAAACATGCATTTACATGTATGGATGTGTAATTAAATGATAGGAACAATAAATGCTTGTTTTGCTATCATTTTTAATATATCCATCTATGTAATAACAATTATTTTATGCATTTCGGATTATCCGACTTTTGTAATTATCCAACATAACGCCTATCTCAATTAGGTCGGATAAGCAGGACTCTACTGTACCTAGCTTTCAATTTTAGTGGCCAGGGGCAAGAAGGTAGATTTGTTGTGGGATACCAGCGATGAAAGTTTCGTAATTTAGGATCCGTTTTCCAGAGCAATGGGGAGATAGATTCTGACGTGACCTATACGATTAATGCAGAATGGCTGAAGTGGAGGCAAGCAAGTGGGGCCGTGTGGGACCGCCAGGTCCCAATAAAGTTAAAGGCAAAGTTTACAGAACGGTCATTAGGCCTGCTATACTGTATGGCTCAGAGTGTTGGGCAGCTAGGAAGAACCATGAAAGGCAAATGCAAGTGGCTGAGATGCAAATGCTGCACAACATGAGGGGGTGCTATGAGCCAACAGAATCCGAAACGATTACGGTAGAGGTAGCTTGGGGGTGGGGGACATCGCAGAAAAGATGAGAGAGCATCTTTGGAGAGGAGGAACTTAGTAGGTCCATTATAGGACTGCAGGTAATTGGGGGCACTAGGAGTAGTGGAAGACCAAAACGGACGTGGGAGCAGGTGGAGCAAAGGTACAAGGAGGCATGAGGGGTGGAGGGGACTTGGGATGTAGGCGGGAGTGGAGGATTAGAACCCGCAGACCCGACCCTGCCTAAGGCGGGATAACGGTGAGATGATGATGATTAGAATTGGGTGAATGATCAGCTTTCTCTCTGATACTAATTGGCATTAAAGTAGATGACGGCGATTTTGGCATTGATGTGATTTAATATATGTTAGGTTAGTTCTCCCTAAAATTTCATGATTCACCTCTTCTCTTTTAATGAAGCTACTTTGCCCTTTTCGTTAAATATACTTGGATGATGCGTATTTTTATTAGCTTGCTGTTTGCGAAGCAAGCTGTTTATGTTATTTTGGCCTTGCAATAAGCTCAAAAATTGGAGCTTAATGCTTGGGGAATATTAGTATAATAATGGCCCTTTAGATGTCTGCAATAATTTAATTAGCATATGCATATGTATATATGCAACGCATTTAACTCCCAATTTCGTGTCGAACCTGTGTTGCCTCATAGTTGTGGTCTGGTAGTAGTAATATTTCAGCTGTTCCCCAGTTGTTTATAACATGTCTAGATACAGTTAACATAATTTCTCTTTGGACGGCGTATATCGAGTACGTGTATGGTAAAGTGCCCAAATATCGTCCCCCTAAGCAAAATCTTCAATTCTGAGAAAATTATTTGCAGGAAAAATAATCTAAAAGCCGATTTAAGTTTCTCAACTTCTTACCTACTTGTATGGCTAGTGTGATACTATTAAATAAAACTTTCTAAACAACAAAAAATTAAAAACTCATAAGAACGCAGATTTTGATTTTTCTAAAAAGGTGTCCTAATTCCGTCCCCCCTTTCCAGCTAACATCTACTGAATTATTTTTATGGGAAATTTCATTAAAACACAGTTGACATCTCTCATAATAAATTTCTTGAGAGAAAACTTTTTTATTCACTGTTTAAATAAAATAGCCTAATATCAATTTTGGAATGATATTCTTCATAGAACTTCAGCTCTACTACATTATAATAATAAGGCATAGAGGTGATAAACACATTATAAAAAGGTTAATAATTGATCATATATGAATCTATACTAGTCTAAGGGGTTGGGAAATTATAGAATATAAAAAAATCCGTCCTGGGGACGAATTTGAGAATTTCAGGGGGACGGATTTAGGATCCCAGCAATAACAAAAGAAAAAGTCCCATCTCTTGAACAAACAACCACATCTACACGGTTCTGACAACTGGAACACAATATTTAAGGAGTAATCTTTAATTGTCAATTGCCAAATGATGAAAAAAATTAATCGGAAGTGTCAATATAACTGTTTAAGGTTCGATTCCACAATGTAGTCAACTCACACAAAACCTATTTTTACAGTAGTTTAATACAGTAGTTAAAAACAGAACAAAGCAACTGCATCAGAGCCAGTAGTAAACTAGATGGTTCTGAAGGCTTCCATGTGCTGTTGTGAAGGCTACAGCCCTCCCCTTGAAAGTTAAAGGGGGGACGGATTTAGGACAAGGGACGGATATTGGATACTTTACTATATATCTTTTTTTTAAGCCACATTATACGACTTTCTTCAATGATTCGCAAACTATAACTCCACATTTTTTGATACTTGCCATGCAATGTAATGAATGATGTTCTCGTTAGCCATTAATTTTTAATGTCCAAACTATGAGTTGTATTTTATTCAAATCAATAAATATTGTGAACTTTTTCGTTTTTTATTGAATTCAACTGTGTAGAGTATTACCACTACATTCTTCATCACTTAGTTTGAGTTTTATTAGTTCCTTTTATGGCATACTGAATTGTATTATGAATACTTCAGTTAAGAGAATCCGCATATCGATTTTTTTGTTAGAAACACGTAAGTATTGAATTGTATGGCGGTGAACGTCACTTTAGTGTTCTTGCAGCAGTCTGACAGTGCTTCAGCCAACAATTTCTTGAAGGATGAACCACTCAAGCGTTAATCCAGTTTCTTAAAGAAGATCTTTGATTTCCGTTTTTTTGTTTTGTTCCCTTAAGGATAGTCATTATAATGTGTCACTTAGAGCTAAGCTATACATTGAGGTTGTGTGCGGTTTTTTTTTTAAAAAAAAATCTCTTGATAATAGGTATTTCTAGGCAATTGTAGTCAAAAAGTTTAGTTATGCTATTGTTAATTAATGTTTCGAAAATTCTGATGTTTGTTTTAGGATAGCATCTTAGTTTCGGGTTCATTTGCTATTTATACAGATTTAATTGAACAAGAACCATTATACCACCCTAAACAGGGGGTCTAGAACCTATTGTAACTTCAATTCCTATTTTCTATCTGCATTTGGATATCACAATGGGGAAAGGGATATGTGCCTTCTTTACCTAGCAAGTAACTTTGAACACTGGATTTCAAGCCAGAAATGAAAGCGCAATGATGACATAACATCGTGCAAACCATAGAAATGCAGTGCATAGTAATTTATAAAATAACTACCACAAGTACAGTATAAGGAACTGATCTCAAAGAACGCACCTTTTCATTCCTTTTAAAACATTAATTACGAAATTTAGTCTTTGATGAAATTTTCCACTGCCTTGAAATATAGGCCTACCTGACATTGTAAGCCAGAAGGAAGGAAACCTTATAGGCCTACATATGACCTACATGTTCATTTCAAATTTAGCAAACTTATTTGAAACTGACGTCGTTATGATGTCGACATACTGAGTATAGTCATTTGAATTCCTGTTGTCAAAGATGTTATGAGATTTGTAAAGATGCATTCCTTCCATGAAATTTTCCCTGCCATTCGGTTTATCTGAAAGACATTAGGGATTTTGCAATTAGTCGGGACGAACGAAACGCAAAGCAGGTCTCAACTCATCCCCTTGTATTTTGTATTTCGTCTCGGCTATCGTTTGGTAGCATTGCAATTATCCGTTTTCGTGCATTTTGTGCCACCCGCCTCCAGTGGAAAACGGGCAATCAGACGGATACCCCGTCTGGAGGGGGCGTTCTCGCCCACGTTACGAGTAATCCAAAAATCCCTATTACCCTTATCAGGGCACGGGTACAAGCTTCTATATATGGAGAGTCCTATCAAGGTTACAAACACTATTTCAGATGCAGGTGATATTGTAGCCTACATGCAAGCCATGGCTCTACTTCCCATTTGACATGCGACTTTCGGGGAATCAGAATTGGACTTTCTTACTGAGCTTTTATCATCGAGCTGCCACCATCCGAGGGCAATTGGCTGTTTATTACAAGTTATTACACGTAGCACAAATTTGTTGGAATTCTGTGTTGGATTATCATATTTACAAAACCATATTCATTTCTTGCTTGTAGTTTTCTATTGTATTTTTTACCTACCTATCCGCCAGACCAAAATTTTTGCTCATTTGGATTTTACTTGGAGTTGCCCTTTCATCAAAAAGAAATTGTGACACAATTAAAGACAAGTGGAAAAATAAAATTGTGTATCACGTTAAGAGTGCTGCCCAGGCGGCTGTGCGGCTCAACTATTCTGCTTGTACCCATAATTAACATCTCTTGTGGTTTTATGAAATGACTGAATATCTCCCTGTTGGTTGGTTTTAAATATGAGGAATGCCATCACCATCATAATCCTCTTTTCGTCTTTGCCTCAAAGCCAGACATCTCTTTCTTCTTATATACTACTTATTCATTTCTATTATCCATTGTATATTTAGTAATCTATTAATCTTAAAATTAACACAATGTCTGCTGAATTCGGACGAATTAATGTGATACCACAAATAGAACATGTCTCTTTGATAGATAACCACTCCTCTTTAACTCATTTGCAATAAATAAGTGTATCTATGCCTGTACATTTTATTGAGTGGACAAATTAACAGGAAAGATTAATTTTTAGATGCTAACTTGGGTAAAACCCTTATTATTAGACGTGCAATTAAGAAACTGAGCCGAACCGGGTTGATTATATAAGCTGGAATAAGCAGAAAAAAAGAATTGAAAGGCATTTTATTGAACGTGGTATTTTGTCCATCAGATCATATAATGTCCTATCCACATTACTTGAAGTGACTACTAGCAGTTGAAGAATGCTTTGATTTCTTCTTGTATTGGGCTATTATGAGGTCAATGCCTGTAGTAAAGAGTCGATATATATACTATCAATAGTAGTTAGGCTTGCCATTCTGAAGAGGGAAACAGGCTGGTAATAAAATCAAAGCATTCACAGAAATTCTTTTTCTTAATGAAACTATTGCCGGAAAGCAATTCAAGCATTGTGTTAGTTTATATATCTAATAACGATGATGACTTTGGTGATACCAAAACAATGCTTCAGAGAAATTCATTGGGATGTATTAATGGTATCGTTTTACAATGTCACATGCTCGGTTTATGAAGCTTTTGTTTCACATGGCGGAGCAATTTGATTGTAACACTGCAAAGTCAATGCTAATCTAGACAATACTATATGAAGCAACACTGTATAACAAAGAATGTTGGGAGCGGCGAGTTGCGTTGGACACACCAGTTCTCGTCTGATCACTGAAGTTAAGCAACGCAAGCCCAGTTAGTACTGACATGGGTGGTCGCTCGGGAAAGCTGGGTACTGCTAATACCCAATAATCGTCGCATTAGTGTAGTGTCTGTGCAGTATATGCATTAGAACTATACAGTGGACGGGTCTCTAATGACCTTGTAGTTGACGGGACCTTAAACTCCAACAAACAAACAAAAAATGTTGCAGAAATAACCTTTCGATTGGCTGGTGTTCACCAGGTTTTAGAGTTCCATTTTCTGATTTGAGGTGCCATGCCTTCCGAACACACACGCTGAAAACGCCATCCATCCATTATACCGTTGTCCCACCTGTGGAAAGATCGGATCCGTGAATTCTAGTTCTCCCCCCTGCCTATCTTTCACCAGGTCCTGCCACCAATGCAACCTGCTCCCATACTTGCTTAGGCCTTCCAATAACCTGCATATCCGTGGTATGCCTAATAGTTTTCCCTTCTCTCTTTGCATAACATGTCCAAACCACCTCAATCTGTTATTTCTCATCTTTTCCAAAACGTCCTCTACTCTCAAACTACTCCTAATATACTTAATCCTAATTCCACCTGCTTTATCACCCCAATACCGCTGTACTGCTCTTCGGCCCTGCCGAACACTCCGATCCATATAGGTAGTCTGCCTAACAACTTCTCTGTAGAGCAGTGGTCTTCAAACTGTGAGTTGCGCAAGTCAAAATAAAAATTCGAAAAAAATTGTAAAGCACTCACACAAGTTATATTCGAAAATTAATTAAAAATTGCCAAGTTGGGTTGGACACACCAGTTCTCGTGAGATCACTGAAGTTAAGCAACGCAAGCCCAGTTAATACTGACATGGGTGGTCGCTCGGGAAAGCTGGGTACTGCTAATACCCCATAATCGTCGCATTAGTGTAGTGTCTGTGCAGTATATGCATTTGAGCTACGCAATGGACGGGTCTCTAATGACCTTGTAGTTGACGGGACCTTAAACACCAACAAACGAAACGAGATCACCGATGTTAAGCAACGCAAACCCACGTTAGTACCAACATGGATGGTTGGTAGAGAATGTTGGGTGCTGCAAATTTCCCCTTTGCTACATCCTCTACACCAGTGGTCTTCAAACTTTGTCGACTCACGGAACCCTTAGAACTATAAGATGTTTTGGGGAACCCCATCCCACCTTTAGAAAAGTATATCTTGCCGCTGCTAAAGAATTTTCATTTTGACTCGCGGAACCCCCAGAGATGTATTTCGGAACCCTGGGGTTCCGCAGAACAGTTTGAAGACTGCTTCTCTGTACCTACCTCCTCATCTCACGCGAGCAGCCTCTAAAGGGTTCAGCCAGTTATGGCTGCTTGGCTTACTCCCCAACCCATTAGTGTGAAGCAATGCAAAAGCTTCATGTGTGGACTGCCAATTCACTTGCAGCGGCGAGATGTTTTTCTAAGGATTGAATGGGGGTTCCCCCCAAAAACCGACAAAATTTGAAGACCACTGCTATAGAGCTTCCTCTTCAGCTTCATTAGGACCTTCCGAACACACAAGAGTCAGTAATATTCATTTATGACATTTTAAAAATATCATAGGTTGTTGTAACTGGTAAATTTCATCATAGATCCCCTATGACATGGTTATTCCAACTGAAATGGAGGAGTTAGATCTTGTTGCAAATCGAAAAGTTTAATATTATTATGCCGGTGGCATAGATAAAAACTTTGAAATAATCCTTTTCAAAAACAAGTAATGAATCTAATGCAGTAAGACTTGAAAGGTTACCGAATCCACGTAAATAAATAAAATATAGATTATTTAATTTATTAAAACGTCATATAGGTACATAAGGACTTACAGGGCCATTAGCTTATTATTAAAGGACATCAAAAGGATTGATTTGTAAAGAGATGAATGTTAGTGAATTACACATGTACTTTGAGATTTTGCGCAGATGTGACATTCGCAGAATCACTTTCTATGTAGTGTTGGGACTCTGGGAATCAAAATTCTCGTCGGAAAGCATCATTTCGCACTTCAAATGAAACCGTTCTGATTATACACAACTGAAGCTTGTATGTCGCTTTTTCACTACCATTCCATTGGTGAGTAGAGTAGGACCTAATCGTCAACACGTATCTCTTCAAACTCTTGCATTTGTTTGTTCAATTGGTGAGCATTCTACAAAATGAAATAAAACCGTATCTATGTTGGCCTCCCATTGTTAGTTTTTCAGTTTATAGTGTGAATAGTATCAGAGAGGCATGAATATTTTTATGGTTGCCCACATTCTATATATTGCTCACTTTTTTAGGTTTCAGCTTTCATTATTTTATCCCTTTTGAGTTTCCAAGGTACACTATCGCTCTAGGATCGTGCGAGGAGACTGAAGGATTGTGACGTCATATGTCACTATTAACAACTTTTTCATTTTCTTGCCCTCCTCCTCCGTCTCCGCCTGGAGCTCATTGATATGATTTTTCTGTCCCACGTTTATTACCATCAATCACAGTCAGTCTCTCTCTGCCTATATCTGCCTAGTGTTTACTTTCTTGATGTCTTGAACTCATGAGTGCGCGACCTTGCCCCAAGCCGGAAATATGGTAATGACCTACGGAATTTAAAACTGTTTAACAGTGTTACTGTCTACTTATAAGTCTAGAAAACTATTGCTTGAGGATGAGCGCACTAGATGAATTGTGACCGATTTGATATTCCGGCATCATCAAAAATTCTAGACGTCATGCATGCAATAAAACATTATACAAAGATGTGAAATAAAAATATACAGTGAAACCGAACCTCAGAACTTTGCTGTTATTACAAGAATGTGGTCTGTCTTAGTGGTTAACTGGATGTGTGCTTGATTCATGAGTCCAGGGTTCTTTCAGGTGAGAGAGAATCTCCAAGTGCGCCTTTCATCGGATAAGAAGTAAGTCGCAGTCCATCTTCATGGTCCCAAATTATGAAGCCAGTTCCTGATTGGCTAAACAGCAGTCAAAACTCTCTCTCTTGATGTCCAGACGAATTTTCGAGTGACTTCACTGATTGCAAATGATTCCGCAGCTCTCTGCGCATTATATATCTGCAGTACAGCCATTTCATGTCCTGTATGTCGTCTGAATGGCAATAATCACAATGCAGTTCTTAATTGCAACAAATCTTTCTGAATTTGGATCAGTATTCAACAGAAGGGTTCTGCAGTCAGTCATGAAATTTCTTGCAAGTGCTATTTTGTATTCATATGGAATTGTATACGTCAAATACCAGATTTATATCAACGTTTGTACCATAATTTTTCTCTAAGTTGTGAGATATAAGAAATTCTACTCGTGTCGTTCGTTAAAATCGCCTACCCTACATTTTCAAATTTTAGCCTCAAACTGCTATGTAGTTTATGAGGAGCTTAGATGAATTTTTTTCTTTACTACAGTCGAATAATTTCAGCCGTGGAAACCTTTAAGCGAAATAACTGATTGTTTGTACTTTATTTCATCATGTTACCATGTTTGCTGTTGTTGATTTGACTCGCTGCCCCCTGCCACCTCTCTCAATGTTATATTGACGAGAATTTGACTCAATGCCATTAGCATTCTCTAAAGGAGTTTATAGAGCTGTCAGGGTGTGTTGAATTTGTTGTTTAAGCTGAATGTTTGAAGCGCTCTACAGGGGATGAGGGAGTGGTCTCTAAGGGAGTAAAGGATGTAAAGTAGTAGTAGTAGCAGCTGTTATCGTTTGATCAGTTGTAACAGATAAAATGTCACCCGATTTATGATACATTGAGCACCACCAAAACATCATCAAGAAAGAGGAGAAGGAGAAGCACAGTGCTGATAGCATCATCATGTTTACCATACCCATTTATCACTACAAATTAGGGCATTTGGCATTAAAATTCTGAAACTTTTAAGTGCTTGGGAGGAAAAGGAATCAAATCAGGACGTCTGAGATCCCTAGCAGAAGCTGAAGTCATACAACCGAACGGGCTTCATTCACGTCCTCATTCTGCTCATTGAACATTTTCTTTACATTTTCTTATCTGTTGTTCGCTGCCTTTCCCCACAAGAATCTCTGACGATAAGGAGTGAGAAGGTAGTTGAAGGAATTTCAGAGCATTAAATCATAACTTTAATCAGAATTGAATTTAAATTGAGATTGTCGGTGAACGAAGGAAGAAACATTGAGTTGCTAATAAATTCTTAAGTTGCCTGCAATATGGTACCAATTATTTTACTAATTCAGCCCCAGAATTCAATCCGAAGCTCACAGTACCAGAGATAATTGAATATTAAATGCTGCTTACGCAATGGGAGTATCATTTGCCAGAGATACGACTTTTATTGTACCTCTCACTTTCTTGAGGTTGCATACAATATACCTGATAACGAGTAATGAAAAGTCGATAACTCCCGGGCTTTGCCTTTTGGATAATAAGGAAACCCAAAGCACACATTAAAACAAATTAGAAATAAAGTTACCTCCCTACTTGATGTGCACCACGTCAGATTTATAGTTTCCTTAGTTGAAAACCTTAAATTAAGCAAGACAAACACCCAAACCCATCCATCCTCGGGTATTGAGTTGATTTGTCTTCCAAGTGAATGAAACTAAAATTATTGGAGAAGATCTCTACCCCTTGTGTATTAAGTTCACGTCATGGGGATTAGCAGTTTAAATAATGTCTAGACTTTTTTATGAAGCACCATTTATTTCCAATCAATATCTTATCTTCCCAATTAAAATATTCTTAACTAGTACTGAAATTAAAATCCCGGATTTTCATGAAGGGGACGGTCCTGTTATTAACAGAGTACAGTATTTTGAATATTATTATTAGTGAGTGTTGTTGCAGTTTTTACAAGTATTTTCAAGCAGCTCCTTCGTCTTAAATATAGATTACTACCTAAATAATTAGAGAATTTCTTTCATGTAGAGTGGCAGAAAATTATGTATGCAATAACCTTATTCTGCACTATATAATTGTAGAGATATAATATTAATAAGAGATGCACTTAAATTTGTGATCCCGAAATACATTATTTCATCAATCATTGGAGGTCTTTTCCAATCCTTTACATTGAGAGATTCCTCTGCAGTTCTCAAGTGTCCTTTACTTAAGGGTAGAGCACTAATTGCAGGTGTTAAATGTACAGAAATCATCATCAGCATCATCATACCCTTAATCCGCCTGCGGTAGTGTCGGGTCTACAGGTTCTAGCCCTTCAATCCCACCTATCTCTCACCAGGTCCCCGCCCACCGCACACAATACCATATACTTACGGACAACTTGCTCCCACATCTGCGCTCGGTCTCCCCCTACCCCGGGTGTTTCCAACCACCTGCAATCCTGAAATGGATCTAACGAGCTCTTCCAACCCTCTTCTCATTACGTGTCCATACCACCTCAGTTAAATGTACAGAAAATTAAATGAAATAAGTGGAATTAGGACATTTTGATACAGTTTTGAACCTGTTACACCGAATTATTCACTTCACAGTGGACCCTTTTGGACACTCGTTATGTTACTGCAGGCTTTTAGCGTATTTTTAATTCTAATTATAGTTCACTGCAAGCAGCCTCTGTAGCAATTTGGCAGTGAAGAGACTACATAAGAACTTCTGCTACATAAGAACCCAGAAAACTTCTAAGACTCTAAGCTATAGTTGCTGTGGCCTTCCCTTTTAGTAAGCCCTCCACTCTATTTTCCCCAAGGGTATTCCATTGTCGAATGGTCCTTGGCAAGAAAGACCAGTAGTATGAGTCTGTCTTTGCCCTTAGTTCCTTAAATTTATATGAATAATACTTTCTTCCCTTATACCCAGCCAGGGACACACTTCCTGCGAAAGGTCCATTGCAGCCCATCAGCAACAGTCTTGTGAAAAGAGCAGTGGTGTGAGATAAACGCCTCTGGCTCAGTGTGTCCAACCCTAATTCCCTAATCATTTCAGTCACACTTTCCCTGAGTGAAAATCTGTGAAGCACAATTCTTGCTGCCCTCCTTTGGATTCTTTCAATTTCCCCTGCCTGAAGGGAGACCAAATTGGGCTATAATGCTCCAAAATTGGTCGCTCCATTGAAGTATAAGCTGTTTCTTTAACCTCCCTTGTGCTGTCCCCAAGAACCCTTCTAATCAGGCGGAGGAATTGCCCAGCCCTTTAAACCAATTTGCCAATATGATCCTTTAGTTACCTTTACTATTTAAAATAAGTCCAAGATGCTTATGGGTTACCTCTACTATTTCACTACTGATTGTGGCAGAACAACTTGCTTAACAGCAGTTTGCTAGTTTGTAGTTTATAAAAAATGTGATGAACTATACTTACTACTGGATTATTAATTTAATGCTTGAGTGGGTTATAATGAACATAGCGACGTTGTGTAAATTTAAACAAATGTAGCGATAATAAGGTTCAAGGTGCGAAGTATTTTACTTCATACGATTTCACAAAAAAATGTCAGAATTAAGAAAATGCACAACAATTCATGATTAAGTTTTACATTTCATTATTTCCCACATTTAAAACTTTACTGTTTATTTTGTTAAGAGATTTAGTTAAAACAAATGTACTAAAAGAGAATCAAACAAAAAGGCCACTAGTATTAACCCAAACCACCTTTGTTTATTAGTTAAATTTCTACTCTATGCTAATGAAACGTAAAATTTATTTCGCTCAACACAATTATTTCACGGAAAATTAATTTTTTAAAGCTGATATCAGCATGTTCTGAACTTTTGTCACCCAATTAACAGCTGTGTCACACATGGTTTACAAATCCTGTCAATAACAGTTCCTTTGATGGCAGATTATGGCCTTTTTCGATCAACATAATGCGGTCCGAGTAAGTTTTATAGCAAATAAATGTTCATTTGCTAGTCACCCGTTTCTTTTCAACATCTATTCATTACCTGGGGCATAGTGCGTGATGTCTTCGTAGCCCACCATTGTACCTGAAGAAGCAGTGTTGACTTGAAGAATTTCCAATTGTTGTAATTTCTCACTCAGTCTCTCTGTCTCTCTCCCTCTCTTCACTTCTAACACCGACAGATGGTCTCCTGAGATTAGATGTCGATATTAAATAATGCAATAAACAAGCCATGCGCATCTCTTAATCTGTTTAGTTCTTCAGTGTGGTATAAAGATCCGTCACTGATTGAGTTCAGTGGTTTCATTCTGGCGACAGAAAGTGAAGGGTGTCTTTCGGCAGGCTGAAAACAACTTGAAACTTCTGTGTAGGAGTACAACGTCACCACTATACAGATGAACTTTGAAAATACCTTATTTTGGTCAGAATCTGACGGCAGTTGAATTGGTGGCTAGAGGAGCTGAACAGTGTGCAATGTGCGCATTGCACACAGGCGCCCAGGGTCCTCTACTTGCTTTTTAGATCCGGCCTCCTGATCTGCCATAGCCAGTTATAAGAGAGAAGTCACTTTTTTCATTCGGGAGGGGGAGATAGGGGCGCCAACTTAATTCTTGCACACAGGCGCCAAACACTACTGGTCCTCCACTGACTACTAACTCATTTAAATACAGAACAGAGAAGCAATTTGGGACTTTGCTGAATTTTAACTATTTGACTAGTTTCTGTTTTGTTTTGTTGGGGTTTTAGGACCCATCAAAGTCATTAGAGCCCCGTCCAGAAACTACGTTAATGCGACGATTTTTGGGCACTAGTTGTGCCCAGTTTTCCCAAGAGAACACCCATGTTAGTACTAGCTGGGATTGTGAATTTTTACTTCAGTGATCAGACGAGAACTGGTGTGTCCAACACAATAAGCCGCTCCCTACTTGACTATCTGACTCCTGACATGTTGCAGACTATACAGAGATAACAAACATACAGTATTTAGTCGAATATATGTACACAAGAAATCTCCACTCATGTGCAACGCTGCAGGTTCTCTGCGAGTGCTTCACGATTTTTCGAATGCTTTTGTAATGTAATGCTAAATTAAGAACACAGACTTTCTACAAACTTCGTGACATAAGCCTCAAACGAAAAGGGGGCAATTATAGCTGTCTCAAGCATACGAACAAGGACTTGCAAGGGTTCTCTTAGTAGCTTTTTATTAACCACTAATGTACTAATTAGCTGTCATAGTACTAAAATGGACAAGCTCATTTAGACGGCTAGAAACAATCGGTAACAACGTTTTAGAATAACGACACTGGCTCGATTGAATAGGTAATTTAAATACGTCACCTACTCCGGTTCTGTTGCATAATCTACCAAATGACTTTCGCATTAATAAAATTAAAGTAACGGATCGCCTATCCCATTGTAAATGGACTGAAAGAAAGTGATAACCTTGCTAACTGACAAGCTCTCATTTTATGATCCTATCACCTTTATCAGTAAAGGATACGTGTACAGCAAATTAAAAGGCCCATTGCCACTTCCCTATTCATGTTGTAAGACTTTAAGAGGTATTTATTCTGGTTGTGGTTTGCCAAATGAACCGTCGTCGTGTCGTCGCTAGAGAGCCAGCGGGCCTCTATTAAAAATTAATGCAAAGTAATAATTTCTCTTGCTTGTTGTTTCTCTTTTTAAGGATGGATGCTTTTCTTGGGGCCTAATTTTTTCTTCAGTTTAGGTCCTCGATGCTAGCAATACGAACACGTGAAACCTCAGAGTACACCTTGCGAATGTTATTATTGATGACTTCTTCGTAGAGTTGTACCAATCTGTCACTCTAATGATATAAATTTATCTTTCTGTCTTCTTTAAATATCAGAAGCTCATAACCCCAGCTCCATTTTTATAGGGTAGTACTAGTTGATAATTGATGGCTTCTCAGTGAACTTCAAAAATGTACTTAGTTTGGAGTCATCTAGCAGCATTAGGTCTCATAATATAGTATTTTGGTTATTTTTTTCTTCCAAACTAATGACGATATAACACTTCGAAATGACAGAATGATTTGAATTGCTACTCTACCTATTAACTATTTTATTTTTATGCAATGCAGTATAATAATGTATATTAAATGGTGCAATTATTGCGAAGTATATTCGTCCCTTAGAGATTATTTTGCTAAGGTATTTATTTATCAAGTATGGAAGTCATTAACATTCAGTATAGAAATCGTTATTTCATTTGAATCATACTACTGTAGATTACTGTCAAGTTCTCAGATTTTCATTTTTTTAGCTTTTATTGAAGGTAGGTCTCAGAGGAAAATCTGTTTTTTGCAATGATTTTGACTACTTCTAAGTATCGTATCACAACTGAAGCTAATACTCGAAGTGTTCATGGGTTTAGTAATACAGAGGGGAGGGGAAAAGGAAGTAGAATCAAGGATATCGAAAATTTAAAAGCTAACTTTTGACATTAGTTTTAAGGCATTTTTATGGATTTATAAGCATTAAATGAAGTCTCCTAATAACATCAATTTCACTGGTAGCTATGGTGGTCCCAGAGTAAATAAACCTATGCAGGTTATTAATGCACTGGTTGATATTAACCTTCGTGCCACAAGGTGGAGTCTCGGCAGACCCCAGACCCACAAAATTGTGTCTACACATGTAGAACTTTCTCCAATCTTAACCAACCTTTGAGTACCTGTTCTCCGATGTTTTCTTTACCTATCTAGGGAAGTTGGTAGGTCTCCTAAGTAATTAGCATATTTTATTTCTGGTTAAGCAATGCAATCCAAGTTAGTACCAACATGGGTGGCTGGTCAGAAACACTGGTTACTAAAGCAGAAATGGGAGCAGGATGTCTATAAGGATATGGTAGTGTCTGGGATGGATGGGGACCTGGTGGGAGATAGGCAGGAGTGGAGATGATGATGATGATGATGTCTTGTCTTGTTGGGTAATATAGAATTTTTACAGCATGTTTCCAAATTATTTTCATTGCTAAAGCTTTATATGGATGGTATTTAATTCAATATCTGTAATAATGCTCTTAATCTGAATATTTAAGCCTTGAAAATCAGTCTTTTTGGGGTCATCACAGACCCCTGTAGTGTGTGCCAGAAATCGTCACCTTGTGGACGGAAGGTTAAGTCAGTAGTCAATATAGTAAATAACGTGATTTATACTTTATTTAGTCTATTGTGTGATCTAAATTCTACTTTCCGTTTCTGGAGAGTTTCAAGAGAGAGAGGAGAGAGATAGAGGGAGACAGAGAGCGAGATCCCAGCGAGGCCAGCGCGCCTTCCGGGAGCGGCGAGTTGCGTTGGACACACCAGTTCTCGTCTGATCACTGAAGTTAAGCAACGCAAGCCCAGTTAGTACTGACATGGGTGGTCGCTCGGGAAAGCTGGGTACTGCTAATACCCAATAATCGTCGCATTAGTGTAGTGTCTGTGCAGTATATGCATTAGAACTATACAGTGGACGGGTCTCTAATGACCTTGTAGTTGACGGGACCTTAAACTCCAACAAAACAAAACAAAAAAAGCGCGCCTTCCGTCGGTTGGGAGCACAGGCGGCTCATGGGGCAGGCAAACCTAGGCGGCTGCCTAGGGCGGCAAGTTTCAAAGGGGCGGCTAATTTCAGAGGTACTTCATTGCCATACAGTCTAGCGGTCATTTAAAATCTTCAAAGTCCTGGGGTTCCCAAACTTCTCTGATTGGTGTGGCCCCTTTGAAATGTTGCCTTTCTCGGCGCGCCTTGTAGCAGTCATAAGACGCCCTGTGACGGACAATGTAGAACTGCATTAAAGTTAATGGGGGATGAGGCGATGGACCCCCCCTTGCCTAGAGCGCCTGAAATTCACCAGCCGGTTGTTGTTACTGGTTGTTGTTACGATGCCACTTGCGCGTAGAAAACCTGTACAGTCAGGTCTCTTTTTACGCGGGGGATATGTTCCTCAGAAAATCGCGTGAAAAGAATACGCGTTAAAAAAGACTAAAAGTCTATGGAAAAATTCGCGTAACTCCAAAATTATGAATTAAAACTAATGTAAAACCTCATAAAAAAATTTTGTTGACCTTAAAAAAAATGGGTCTCTTAATAAATTCCTTTGAGAAGCTGAAAATAACTTATATAAATTCTTAAATAAAATTGCATTTAAATACAACTCGTTTTATTTTATAAGAAAGTAATATAAATTTACATGATTTTAATCACTATCACTATCTGATAAGAGTATGTACTGTTTGTGAACAGGTTCCAAATCACTTTCATCATCAGAAATAACTGTTTCTGCAATTGATCTCTTTGGTATAGGTGATAAATTTGTGCAACCTTCATTCTCACTGTAGGCTGATTTTCCTTTTTTAACAATGTAATCCATTATTAAACTTTGCATTGATGATTCTACTAATTGTTTATGCAATTCATGATATCCAGAAACACAGTTCTGCAGCTCACGTTGGAATTTAAAGGCCCTTTCAGAATTGGGGTCATTAACAAGAAAATAATTTTATAATTTGCTGCATAGATGAAGACCATCTTGAATTATTTTTAAAGTGAGAGGGGTTGGGGTTGTGGTGTATGTGGTGTGTGCCCCCTGTCGGGGTAGCCTGCATGGCAGATTAGCCCTAAAGAATCCAGAGACCAGTGCTGTGGTTTGCTTAATCCTTTAGTATGTGAACGTTACACAGAAATACTCAGAGATCTTGCTGGTCAGAGATCTGGCTGGTTGGAGAATTCTGACTTCTCCTAGACATGAGAGCAAGACTGGTGAGAGTGGAGAGCAAAGAAGAAGGGTGAGAGGAAGTTGTGTCTTCCTTTTATCAACTTTTGGCACCTTCACCAGTGACCCCAGGAAGGGGGAGTAGAAGGAGAGAAGAGGTCACCAGATGCTTGACCAGATAGCACCATGATATTATACAGTGATGACACCATGGTGCTAATATATGGTCAGCATCTGATTGAATGGAGAGGGAAAGCGATGACCTTACTGGGACCTTTAACTCCTTTGTTTTGGGTTCTTGGAAAGAGTGTGGGACAGGGACCCCACAGGGTTTTCCTCAATATCACTTTCACTTTCTGAATTTGCTGCATCTAAAGCTAGTGCAACAATCTCATCATCATTTAAAACATCATCCACCAGCAGTGCTTCTATATCATCATGGTTGAAATTATTAAAACATTCTCTGCCAATAGCATGTGCCAAACTTATAATTTCCTTCCAAAGTGTTGATGTTTCAATGATTGCATTGCTTGTAATACATCCTGGCCAAACCTTTTTCCAACAGGCATTTAGAGTTGCTGGTTTTATTTCAGCAGAAGCAGTTGCAACTTGAATTATACAAATATAGAATATTGTTTCCACACGTCTTTTACTGTCAAGGACTCATTTTCTAATTTATTCAATATGAAGTTGTAAGTCCGCTTAATGTAATATTTTTTGAATGTTGAAATTATGCCTTGATCTAATGGCTGAAGAAGGCTTGTTGTGTTGGGTGGAAGAAATACTATTTGAACATTTGGAAGTTCTA
The DNA here is from genome assembly GCA_013389805.1 of Trigoniulus corallinus. Lineage (NCBI taxonomy): Eukaryota > Metazoa > Arthropoda > Diplopoda > Spirobolida > Trigoniulidae > Trigoniulus > Trigoniulus corallinus. Next base: position 19,800,203 of record JAAFCE010008833.1, read on the forward strand.
ACTGTAAATTACCTGGTGCATTATCAATAATTAATAAGACTTTAAAATCAAGAGATTTTTCTTTCAAATAGATTACCACTTCTACTTCTGGTAGAAAGCAATTATTGAACCATTCTGTAAAAACAGTTGTTGTCACCCAGGCTTTTGGGTCAGCCATCCAATGCACAGGTAATTGTGTTAAATCTTTACCTTTTAGGGCACGGGGTCTAAGAAATCGATTTATTATGAGTGGTTTCAACATTCGATCTCCTGATCGCATATATACAGCACTGCATACATATTTGAGAAAAAAAATTTTTAATGAAATGCAAACCGCGTAACTTGGAAATAACGTTAAACGAACCCACGTAAAAAGAGAGCCAACTGTATTAGTTTGCTAAAATTTCCAGGTGGGGGCACGAGCATAGGGGGTTGTAGCTTTAGGTCGACAACTGGTTGCGTAAAAATGTCGTTCAAACGGTTCAATAGATCGTCCTTGTGTCTCAATGGGACAAAATAAGTAGGGCCTACCGGGGGACGCGCGAAACCTCGCCTTCACAGCATATGTAGGTACATAGATATTGCACACATCTACGAAAAACTTGGACTTTTCTTAAAAAAAAAAAACACATGTTCAGCGATAAAATATTAAGAATGTCATGATGACGCCAAAGAAATTTACCCCTTTCAAACTCCGAAATTCTGTCTTGTCATAGATGATCCCTTATTCCCATACTGGCATGGGATTGTTGCTGAATATTAAAGATTCATGCGACTCTGTTAAATGGAATCTGGATTTTATCACAACAGTTCTAATACATGTTCCTTGATTTTCAGTGAAATGGAAAACACGATTACATTGCAAGCAACATTTCATAACGTGGACCCGTTGAAGTGCAGACATTTCCAGCATTCCGATCATTTTATAGCAGGGGTTGCCAAACTTTTTATCCTAACGACCATAGATCTGGATGGTACTATAAAATTCCCCGCCTTGAATGTTTTTTTAGTCTAATTTTAGTTAAATTTAAGTCTCTGCATACAGTATATACTCGCCTCGGTGGCGCAGTGGTTATCGTACTCGGTAACTTCGACAGAGGTTATCGTGCTCGGTAACTGCGTCAGAGGTTCTAGGTTCGATACTAGACCGAGGTGGGTTGGTTTCCTTCGGGCGAGAGAGACGCCTTGAGTGCGCCTTCTTTCGGATGAGAAGTAAACCCGAGATCCTGTGGGGTGTACGATGACATTTGCACGTAAAAGAACCCTCTCTGCTATCCTAATCTAAATTACCACCTATTCTTCATGAAAATGCTCTGCCTGGGGGCAGTTCTCAGGTGTAGGAGCTCACCCTCTGGCGTCGATGGAGTGTCTCAATGAACAGTAGACCCGCGATAAATAAGCATAGGGGTTGCAGCTTTGGTCGACAACCGGCTACGGAAAACCTGGTCCAATCAGTACCGGAGTACCGGAGTACATTCAGAGGGACATAATGGGTATCTGACCCTCCCATAGGCGAGAAAAGGGTTAGGAGCTGCTTTTTGTATACAGCATATCGGAGTCGAATTAAAACTCGTAATGCTGGCTTTCGGCATAGGTGGGAAACGCAAAATAACAGAGAATTACTAAAGTAAAAGTGACTTTGGGAATTACTGACCCAAGCCCAAAGGCATATGGGAGATAATCTGGCAAACCCCCCTTGTTAACTGTTACCAAGTCTGGTACCTGGCAATTCATCTAAGATTATCTTGTCACCTCAGCATCCAAACTGCTTGATATTGAATGCTGATATGAATGAAAATCGTGAGTCTTTTCAAGGCGTTGCAAGAAGTTCAATTCCCCAGTTGTAAAGACATTGTAGTAGTGGTGCTGCTCTTGTAGTCCTTGAACTGAGGTATGGTAGTTCAAAATTAAATGGGAAATTAACGGATAATTTAAAGCAAACGTTGACTTTGATCTTAATATGAATTTTAGAGTGCTGTTTTACTTTGAGCTAATTTAATCTAAATATTACCCAGACGCTGTCTATATTTAGAAAATTAGGATGTGTTCGTGTGTTTAAAAAGAAACAAATAGTAACGTCTTTAACATGTGGCATTCAAATCTGCATGAATATATGCCACAGATTTTAGCACACCGTTGAAGTTCAAGTCTCAATGGTCCGTTTATTTCAGGAGTGATTTTGAGGTCTATTTAAATGCTTTCTACATTCACTAGAGGATACATCAAATCGATAAACAGTGAGAACTGCGAAGCGGTTTCCTGCGAAGCAGATAGCACTAGTCATGGTGGCTTATGCTCTGATCATGAGTGGTCATTGAGGATTGCCGAACTCAAACGAGCTGTAGCACAAATCAATTTTATGTTCATGCATAAACCAGTAGTGGTTACCTTAAATAAAATTTGGAAATTTAACTCTAGAGAAAGCTTGTCGAATTATTGGCCACAAATGACACATACAATGGAATGGTGGTCCTTTGTTGAACCCATGGGGAAATTGACATGATACCAAAAGGGACTACTGTAGGTTTTAATCATTCTTTTGCAAGATGCACTTTCTTATCCCTGCTCCTGTAAGTCGTAAAAGGTGGCTGAAAGGGTTATGGCACTCTCGGCATCTACGCATCATCCAACAGGACATCTGTGAGTTCCCCTCTTCTTTCCCCTATCTCAGTGCTCCGCAACCGGTGTGCCTTGAGCCGATACAGGTGTGCCACAGTCAAATAAGATAATTTTCTAACTAAATAACGTTTCACTAGATTCGATAGATCAAACACAATAACGAGGATACTCGCAATTAAATATTCTCGTTTTAGCTTTCAAAAAGCTTAAATTGAAAAATAAATTGGAGTTCATGTTGTCCAGGGCGGTGAAAAATTTGATGCTCCAGAGCTGAAAGAAATTTTTTTTTGCACCTCCTCAAGGAACAAAAAAAGGAAACTACCATAGTTTGGTCGCCCCTAAATACCTGGCGCTCGGAGTGGGACGCGACCCCACTCTAGCTATGCCATTGCTATATATTTTGCTTTTGATGTGCCATGGAATTCTAGGAAGAACTTTGGTGTGCCATAGGTGTGAAAAGGTTGCGGAGCACTGCCCTATCTGACGAAGGTTTGGTTACTTTTCTATTTCAATTTAGTCCTTTCAAACTCGCGAATGTCCTGCATTGCTTTTGTACAGGAAGTGGTCTTGATATATTTGAGTTACTATATGAATCACCAATAATACGTGAGGTGTAATTGTTTCTTGGAGTCCAGTTTTCAATTTCATGCGTGTTATAAGGTTTGAAATGCATAATGCCTTTTGCTCCTCCATAATTGCTCGACATCCGATATTCTACTCTTGTTTACATTCGGGCGTCTTATTCAACCAGTTTAGCATAATAGGGCCAAAATAGTCGCATAGTAATTAAAAGAATATTATTCGTTAATAATTACGAAATATAGTATATGAGACCTGTAATGATCTTTTTTCTCAATTTTCAAATTAATTATACCATTGTTGCTTTAGATCTTTCATAGGAAACGGTACTTTTATTTAAAAGTATAAAATTCGGATAATTACTACAGCTACAGATTATTAGATGGCATAGCTTTGGGCCATAACATATCGAAATAGGCGAAATACATTTTGGGTGCCTTGTCATTTCTGTACCCCGTTTAATATACAAATCAGATGCCATTCCTGTCATAGCTGTCAGGCGAATGTTGATAATGAGACCAGTTCTTCACATATTAACGACATAGGAAAACTGGGTAGGTATGTTCAGTAGGTTGTAAGTGTGAATTTCGTAGGCTGTTAGTTGAACGACGTATTTTCTTCAACTACGACCAAATGTTAAAAATGAACAGTTTTCTTTCCTTTATTTTTTTGGTGATCGATTCCTTGATCGTCGTACCGACATTTATTTTCTGATTCTGCCTATTATTGATTGAGATGTCCCATCTTTACTGTAAGGTGATATTCAAGGGCAATATTCCGTTCACACTGTTATCATCATCGTACCCTTTTCCCGCCTGTGGCAGGGTCGGGTTTGCGGGTCCAATGAACATGCTCTGACTGGGGGCACTCAAGCCGGGCGTCTGGAGCCCACAGGAGGCGGCCTATCCCACTGCTCCAACACCGCATTACACAACCATCATCATCATCATACCCTTATCCCGCCTGTGGAAGGGTCGGGTCTGCGGGTTCTCTCCCGCCAGTCCGGTCTTTTTAACACCATGTCCCTGTCCACCCCACACACTGCCATGTCCTTACGGACCACCTGTTCTCCTCCTACCCCGGGTGCTACCGACCACCTGCATTCCTAGGATACACCTAACTAGCTCCTCTTCCCCTCTTCTCATGACGTGGCCATAGCACCTAAACCTATTCTCCTTCATTTGTTTCGGCGATGTTCACCACCCCCAAGCTACCTCTAATATACGCATTCCTAATTCTATCAGCTCTCGACACGCCACTCATGTATCGCGGCATTCGCATCTCGGCTACTTGCATTCTAGTTATGTGTCTCTTCTTCACTGCCCAGCACTCTGACCCATAGAGCATAGCTAGCCTAACCACTGTCCTGTAGAACTTCCCTTTCAACTTGATTGGGACCCTCCTATCACACAAGACTCCGCATCCCTGTCTCCAATTCAATCACCCCCATTGATTCTATCAACACCGCACTACACAACCAAAATAGAAATTGAGGGGGTTAGAATCAAAACAGGAATTCTCCATTTTTGACAAAATTGAGATAGCATCATATGCGGAAATATCAAACTTCAAGCAATCACTTCAGGACTTTTTCCAGTGGTTTTCATAATTTTGGACCCTAAAATTTCCAAAACTATCACTACATTTTGCATACATGCTGGCAAAACTCCAGAAGGTTTTTGGCGATTATCTCAGAATGAGTTTTTGGGAGAATTCCTGTTTTGATTCTAACCCCCTCAATTTTTGTCAGGTAAATTAATGCTTTGTTGGTTATAATATTGCATGGTGTCTGACCCTTTGGCACAATAACTACAATGCAACAGGAGTCAGGCTCATGCCCAAATATTCCGTTCACACTAGACTACCAATTAATAAGAGCGTATAAACGATGAGGTAAACCAAAAATTACTTATACAAGCCTCGGATGTAGTATAAAAACATTTATTAATGCGTGTGGAGAGAGGTTCTCTTCATTGAAATGCATTGAAATTCAAGTTTTATCAGCATCGTGATCGAGATGCCATAAAAGTTCTTTAGATTCAGTCCAATATACTGTAAATATCCTGAAGTAGAAATTGACATCAATAAAACGACATTTAGAGTGAGTCAGAAAGTGTGACAGATGAAAAGTGAATATTAAGACCCCGTGACTTTTTAGTTGCCACTTAAGATCCTGCAAGGATACTGTGGGACTGTTCCATCCAGGAGCTTTCATAAAGGGTTGAAATGTTTTATTATGGAATAAAAGGCGTATTTCACTTCACTCTTCTGTTTTGAGTCATTGAAACGTTAACATTTGGAATTATTTTCCCCTGAAATATTTTTATAAATGCCACAAGTGATGCTATTCATGGAAAACAAGCGATTAAAGAAGTTCATTGTCGTGCAACGTGAATTCTACATTTATTAGCAATAAATTTGAAAACTAATTCCTAAATTATGAAGAAATGTTTGGTCTCGGTGTTTGTGACATATATCTACTTCAGCTGTCACGTTGTTAATTAACTGAACTTTGGAGGTCAATGTAATGGTTCTGTTATGCGCATATACAATAACAAAGTGCGGTCTTTAGGTTATTGATATCGAAAATTATACGTTGGTGCTCATTGAGTTGGTATTATTTTTAGATACGTAACATGTGGATGGTGAACATTCTTAAAGCTTTCAAACTTGAATAGTGCTGCACTAATTGAATAATGTTTTTCTCCTCAGTCACATTTTACCTTAATTGAGGTTCGGCCAAAGTAGAAACTGGGAAGGGCAAGTAAACGTACTTAATCGTTGAAATTGCCGAGGAATATAAAATTCACAAATTCGAGTATTGAACTCATATAAGTTATTTATAAATAGTTAATTTGCGCCTTCACTCACTGGAAAATCATTCATCGTATCGTATGTTGATTAGACACTATAGGGAAATAGGACTTTTGTTTTTAGCAAACTACTGCAAAATTTGCAAAATATTATTTAAGATTAAAAAATTTGTTATGCATTCATTCATTCATTTGCATTTTCAGAACGCATCAGTACCACCTGGCTGTATTTGCATTCATACACATTTCTGTAAGACATCTGCTCTTTGAAATTGGCTCAGTTATACTTTGAGGCTATGAATAGGAAATTTGGTTGACACTTTTCATTTCAGGAGACTACAAAGAGTTTCTTTAAATGTAATTAATAACGACAGATCTATTTTAGGTTTGTATGATCTTCTGAAATACGTCATCTATTAAATTAATTTCTATATATGTATAATATCATTTTGCTTTGCTGTCTTAGTTGGCTAAACAATAGCATTTTGTCCTTTCGGCTAATGCCGAGAGGCGAGGCATCATATAAATTCTCCAGAAACTCACCTCTATCCACTAGTAAATCGATGGTTAATGTTCCCTTTTCGCTATGAAGCCCCGAGGTAGTTGGCTTCTTTCTGTCGAGTGTGACAGGCCTTAAGAATGCCTCTATTGAAACCTGGATAAATCATCACCATGCCTTTTTTCCTACCTGTGGCAGGATCGCGTCTGCGGATTCCAGCCCACCACTCCCGCCTATCTCCCACCAGATCCCCGTCCACCCCGCACACTAGCATGTCCCTACATAAAACCTGCTCCCACGTCTGCTTTGGTCTTCCCCTGCCCCGGATACTTTCAATCACTTGCATTCCTCTAATAGACCTAACGAGCTCCTCCTCCCCTCTTCAAATTACGTGTCTATACCACCTCAATCTACTGTCCCTCATTTTTTTCGCGATGACCTCCACCCCAAGGCTACCTCTAATAAACTCTTTACTAATTCTATCAATTCTCTACACGCCACTCATGTACCGCAGCATTCGCATTTCTGCTAATTGCATTCTATTTACGTGGCTCTTCCTCACTGCCCAAGACTCTGACCCATACAGCATAGCTGGCCTACCCACTTCCCTATAAAATTCCCCTTAAAACTTGATTGGGACCTTCCTATCACACAGGACTGCACTTGCCTGTCTCCAATGCAACCATCTCCCATTGATTCTATGGTCACATCCGAGTCTATCTTCCCATTGCTTTGAAACGTTGATCCTAAGTACTTTACCTCTTACACCTTTTTCACCAGTTCGTCCCTAGACGAACACATATGTAGGGGCTTTTGTGGGGCTATATGTAGGGGCCTTTTGCCTTCTTTCGGATGAGAAGTACAACCGAGATCCCGTGTGGTGTACAGTGGCATTTGAACGTAAAAGAACCCTCTCTACAACGCAACGGGTAGATGAGGCAAAATTTCCAGGTGTAGGAGCTCGCCCCCCTGACGTCGGTGGAGTGCCCCAAATAACACTCCGTAGACCGACGATGAATAAAACATAGGGGTTGCAACGTAGGTCGGCAACCGGCTGCAGAAAAACAATGTCCAATATCGCCCATGTGTCCACTCAGGTAAATATAGGTAAATAAAGGGTTTATCCTTTTATTTCTTAATGTTACGTTAATTTATAGTTAAATATGCTATTTATAAAAATAACTCAAAAGAACACCTAATAGAAGTTAAATGAGGTTAATAAGCAAACATGTCTCTTTTATTGCTTTCAATGGATGATCCAGTATTCTTTATGTGTGCTTAGTGTTCCTCTGAAAATGGCTGAAATTTTTACACCTATGTATAATACGCACCCAGACTTTTACCCAATTTTTTGGGGAAAAACCTGCATATTATACGCGAGATAATACGAGCGTATGATACTGCGTATTATACGAGGTAGTTACAGCCGTGTAGTAAATGAAAAGTGCATGTATCAACCAGCTTTCAATCCCCTCAATACCGTTTCTATCTTCAATTGGAACTTGATTATAATCATATCGTTTTATTGCACACGTGTTTGACCCATATCATCATCATTGGAATTTTTTTAAACAAAATTTGAACGGAATAATTATAATCTACCGAATTGCGGAACCCAACCCACCCATGTCACACTATTTCTGCTGACTTCTTGTCTGCGGTTAGTGTCAGGGCACCGTCCAGGCGGTACTTCCCAGTTAAATGCTATCCTATATGGAACGATCTTCCATTCATAATCAGGTCCCGTGTTTTCCAGTGCGCCCTTTTCAAATGTCGCAATCGGTGTACCCATTTCCAGCGGAGCCTCTTCAAATTCCTGCTTTCCCAAATTGTATAGTTGTGTTTGTTTGTGTTAATACTGTACTATTGTACGTTTAAATAAATAATAATAATAATAATTTAAAGATGGTCTGACTACTTTTCTTGAAAGTAATTGACCAGTGGTCCTACATGGTTTCTACCATGGTTGGGTGTTACTTGGAGGACCGTGTACATATCTGAAACGTCAAGAATTCTGATATCAAAATTCTTAAGCCCTTCTTAAGTTCTGGGCAGCACTCTAGGCGGGAAAATCAATGTCTGAGCCGGGCCTGGTTGCTTTATCAAGTTACTAACTGAAAACCCACATTCTGGTTTTAGGTTATTTATAAAATAATGAAATGCTCTATTAAAATATAACAACATATACTTTGGTTTTATGCTGTATAAAGTAGCATCTGTGTTCACTAATCATGAGCCCCCAATGAAGGCGTAGCAGTTATTTGGCTACTATTTTCTTACATGCCAAGACTTGCTAAATGGTAGACGATAAATATGAATTTGCTCTACAAAACGTGATAACTGCTGGATGCCAACTTACTCCGCGCCAAGCAGTAAATGCGTTTATGAAATATAAACACCTTGACCTTGGAGAGTCCATGATGTTCTTTCATATCATCTCTACTTTACAACTTGAAATCGCCACTTTCATGTCTACATAGCAAGTCACACTTGGTGTGTTAAACATGTTGGTATATAGAAGAATACCAAAAAAAAGAAAAAAGGAAAAGGATTTTCATCAGCAGTGGCTATCTATTTAGGCAAATAATGTGGCTATGGACACCTCATGACGCAAATAAAACAAAAAACTCCGGCTTTGGCAGTCTAACTCGATAGAGCTCATATCCTTTTGTTTCAAGATATATACGCTTGGTCGCTGCAAACTGAGATTTTCTGATGAAAAGGTTTAATGGAGAGCAACTTCCTGTTAACCAAGAAGTAAATCTCTAGGTGCTGTAAAGTTATACAACGTCTTGTTATATTATTATATTATGTTGATATAAAGGCAATTTTCTTTGCTAATATAGGCAGAAAGTCTGTTGCTTTGAAAGACCACACTGATAATTTACCGAAGGCCTAGCATAGGATTTAGAGGTAATCGCGACAACTGTACTGACGCTAGGTGCTCAAAGGGCTCACTAACACTGATATTTAAGATAGGCTCTTTAAAGTGTAAAGCCAAGATTGTACAAACTAGCAAGATAAAAATCCATGAGCCATCATTATGCAAATGAATCCATGTCTCCTACGTGTGATGTGCTTAAGCTAGGAATATCTGAAAGTTCACTTCCTGATTTGTCGAAATACATGGGTCATCGGATATAAGGAGCTTAGGACCCACTTCTGTCTAGGAGTTCCAAAGCCTTAACACCAATTTTCATTACTCTTTTGAGACACAGGACTGTTTTGATAGAGCTTTTATACATTTCCTTTTACCAAAAAGAAATCAGTTTTGGTGATATTTAAAATAGATGAAACCATAATCCTTTAAGGGGCCCAAATCGCCAATAATTTCAATTTAGTTTAACCTAATTGGCTTTTATCCAACAAAGGCTTTAAGATTTCACATAACAACATTATTATGTGAAATTTGCAACTGGGATCTTGTTGATCGATTTTTTTTACGATTAAACGTCTTTCATAACGTGGTTTTTAGGGCACTTTTTATACACCAAATGGTGTATTCTTCTTCAACCTTGCGCTGTTGTATTTCTTAGATTGTAAGCTAATATTTAGTGAATAAACCGATAACAATAGAAGTCATATAAACTTTCCATAAAATGTTGCATACTTATTTTCACCCCGCAGTAAAAAAAAGTGGCTTATGACTGTTTTTTCGGTCATCATATGTCTTACCGATTGTTATCGGAAGTTCAAAATTTGAGGAAATTGCGGTTGATCGATGTTGTAATGAAATTCAGCAAATCCAAAAACAGAGGTTAGGCAAATTTCTGTGTGGATGCATTTCGCCAAGATAGTGTCTGATCACTGAAGTTAAGGAGCGCAACCCCAGCTAGTACTGACATGGGTGGCCGCTTGGGAAAACTGAGTACTGCTAATATCCAAAAATCGTTGCATTAGTGTAGTGTCTGCGCAGTTTCTGCATAGGAACTATGCTGCGGACGGGGCTCTAATGACCTTCGTAGTTGAAGGGCCCTAAAACACCAACAAAAAATCAAGATGTTGTGCTATGCACTATAATGGACCATTGGTTTTCTATTTCAGAAAGTCCATTTGAGATTTTTTCGGTCTCTCAGAAGCCACCGCCCTCTCAGAGAATTGTAACTTATATGCAATATGCAAATGAAATTTATCCTCATGTGGTTTTAGAATGGATTTAATTTCCGGTTTTCAGTAGCAGTCTTTGATGACAGGTGCTTTCCATTATACACGACTCTGTTGACCAGTCTAGGACTAGTTTAAATGTTTTCAGAAATAAAATGAAGAAAAAGGCAGTAATCTTATATCTTCCATTTTACGTTGAGTTTTTTCTTTAGTTTTGTAAGAAAGGATTGTATTTTATTAAGTAGTGGGCTATTCCTTTTATATTATAGACTATCTTGTATGATACATTGAGAATTGTACCCGAAAATGTGATACTAAGCGAAATGTTGGGCCAGTTGCTCTCTGTTGACTGTGTTTTTGAGATCAGCTTTTCAAATGTCAATCACATTTCCTCTCAGAAAATTATTTCAATGCAATTTCATTATATACGAAGGTAACTATCAATAGCTGCGTGATAGGAAAAATGATATTTCAGTAGTTAAATCTGGCGAAATAGTAATACAGTGCAATGTCATGTGACTGGGTAAATAAAGTAGGCGTTGGTAATCGTTTAGTCCGTTACGTGGACCCGCTGTTAAGTAATGGTTAGTAACAGCTTCACCTGACAAAGACCCTCCTGAGACTTCAATGGCATGAACTCTTGTTGATTGTGGCCATATCTCCAGAAGGCTCAAATGCATTTTTGTACTTCATTCATAGGAAAGCCCACTTCAGTAATTGAAAAACCTTGTCGGGTTCTTACAAAATTTTTACATGTCTTTTTCTTCTCTATGATTGTAATGTCATTGTCATGTCAACGACCCCATCATCTTCAGTATTTAGGGAAATCGACTTGGAATCACCCCTTCATATGGCATATCATTATATGCCTAAGACCCTCAGTGCAAGGCTACGAAAATAATACGATCCGCATTTGGATATACTCATCATCGCCATCTCACCTTGTTGCTGTTGGTGATGATGATCCCGCCTCGGTGGCGCAGTGGGAAGCATGCTCGGTAAATGCCTCAGTTTTCTAGTTTCGATACCGACCAGAGGCGAATTGGCTTCCTTCGGATGAGAAGCAAATCCTAGGTCCTGTGTGGTGTACGATGGCATTTGCACGAAAAAGAACCCGCTCTACTATGCAATGGGAAGATGAAGCAATATTTCCAATTGTAGGAGCTGGTCCCCTGGCATCGGTGGAATACCCCAACGAACAGGCGTACGGGTTGCAGCTTTGGTCGGTAACCTCCTGCGGAAAAATACTGTCCAATACAGTATATCACCCTTGTGTCCATTCAGGGTAGTTGTGGGGAGCCGCGAGTTGCGTTGAACACACCAGTTCTCGTCTGCTCAATGAAGTTAAGCAATGCAAGCCCAGCTAGTACTGACTTGGGTGGTCGCTCGGGAAAACTGGGTACTGCTAATACCCAATAATCGTCGCATTAGCGTAGTGTCTGTGCAGTCTATGCATTAGAACTATTCAGTGACGGGTCTCTAATGACCTTGTAGTTGACGAGACCTTAAACACCAACAAAAAAACAAAGGGTAGTTGTGTCCATGGGTACCCTACCCTGCCATAGGTGAGGCAATGGTTAGGAGGAGTTGCTTTGCTGTTGGTGATGATGCTACTGGAAGCCCTAATCTCCAACATACGCGAAATTTGGACGCGCACTTGCTGGAAATTTAAGAGTTTCAATTTATATGCAAATGATCTTGTTTAACTGTTTGTTTTATATTAATCTGACTTCATCAAGAAATAATGACATTGGTCGTTTGATTAAGATTGAAATCGTTTAGTCGGATACAAAATTAGTTAACCGATTCAATGGCGCAGCATGTTTCCACAGTTTTAATTATACTGTAGTTTGTCATAATTAAGGTGACACTAATACCTTGATCTTTTAAGCATTCTGAAGACCTACCTTCACTTTTGCAGCTTCAGGAGCGATTTCTACTTGTAGTCACTCAAGCTCACCTTCACCAAATATGTGGGACATTATTTCTATTGAAAATGTATTACTAATTCAGCCTAAACAATGGCCTTCCAGTCTATTTGTTATTCCTACATGACAGGCAGTGGTTTAACTTGTCGGGGCAAGAGGGTCAAATTGCCCCGGGCGCCGGACAAAGCGCCACCTTGGGGGCGCCTTGTCCTCCTTGCTGGAAATCAGCTGCCGCGACACAATGTCTGTGCGACGACTTTATGGCAAATAAAAAGTGCCCACTTACGTTTACCATGTCTGCTCAGGACAAGCAACCGTGGAGGCGGGTGGGTTTTTCGAATGCCTCTTGGCCAGGGGGCCACAACTGAAGTTACGCCACTGATGATAGGTCTGACATCTGATAATGTTTCATTGGTGTTTTAGGGCCCTTCAACTACATGGTTATTAGAGCCACATCTACTTCATAGTTCTAATGCAGAGACTGTACAGACTACACTCTGACAACTGAAATTGAAGATTATCTTCCCGGGAATTAATTAGGTGGCACTGATCTCATCAGTGACTAGTATATGTTACTATCTTATGTCATATTAAAATATAAGCTTACCATCTGAAATACAGAAATGTTTAGATCTTACTTGTACGCATCAGCAGTTCCTGTCAGGATCACATTGCAGGTGTTGAGTAGCAGAAACACTCTTCTGTCAGCTCTATTATATTATTTTAACGGCAAATGGATGTATAAAAAATCAATAGGTTTATTTAACGGTGTCATTGGTCATGATATAGAGAATCCTATATCCCAGATAAAAAAAAAACCGGCCTATGCTGTAATTTTTTTTAAAGAGGACAATCTAGCGATATATGGCGTTACACCTTATTTTTTCCCCAAATTTAAGAATTATCCGTAGATTAACTTAAACTATTTGACAGCCTCTTTTTGATCAGCAAAGAGGTTTTGTGAGCTAATTGTTAAATTAACTTCAATTTACTACCCTGTATTTTGCTATTCTAATGACCCTCACCTCGGTACCAAAGAGATAGTTCACTAATCTACTGCGCCAGTGGTCTTTTTTTTCGTTGTTGTTTTAGAGCCCTTGAATTACAAGGCATAGTTCTAGTGAAGAGATTGCACAGACACTACACTAATGCGACGATTATTGGGATTTAGCAGTACCCAGTTTTTCCAAGCGGTCACCGATGTTAGTAGGCTTACTACCTGGGGTTGCGTTGCTTAACTTCAGTAATCAGACGAGAACTGGTGTGTCCAACGCAATCAGCCGCTCCCTGATTCGATATTAACTGAGGCAAGAGCCATAGAGAGGAAGAAAGGCTCCCAGTGCTCCTTTATTTGGATGAGAAGTTAGGCTGTTGCTTCATGATGTCACCTGCATGCTAAAGAACTCCTTCTACGAGGACTACAGACAAAGTGAACGTATAGGTAGGGTGACCAGACGTCCCGATTTCAGACTTCATGTCCCGCCGTCCCTCTCGAGAGTACATAGAAGTAGGAAATAGTATATTAGAGGTAGTCTGGGAGTGGTGGACATCGCCGAAAAAATGAGGGAAAGTAGGTTAAGATGGTATGGACACGCAGGGCCTGCTCTAAGGGAGCAACCACGACATTTGTCCGGGGCACGAAAACGTAAGGGCGCCATTTTAGTTGTTTGAGAACAGAGCACGCGAACAGCGCTGTTTCAAGGGACGCAATTTGTCTTTTTATGTCCGGGGCGGCATAAGTGGTAAAGCAGGCGCTGTGGACACATAATGAGAAGAGGAGAGGAGGAGCTCGTTAGGTCCATTTCAGGGAGGCAGGTGGTCGCAGCACCCGAGGCAGGGGGAGACCGAAGCAGACGTGGGAGCAGATTGTCTGTAAGTCTATGGCAGTGTGTAAGGTGGAGGGCTAGAACCCGCAGACCCAACTCTGCCGCAGGCGGGATAAGGGTATGATGATGATGCATCCTGTGCTGAATGGACACACATTCAAGCTATAAGGTACAGCAGGTACGAAGTCACAAGTTTTATTCTTTGCTATTCAGGAAAGCATGTCTCACGGCCCCTACTTGGGGGCACTCACCAAAAGCCACCGTCCCGCTTTGCCCTCTGGAAAATCTGGTCACTTTATATAGTATAGTGATAATTATGGGATAATTTGACTTACAGTTGCTAACTGGTACCCGATTACCACACTGCTATTAGATACAAGAAATGCTGAGGCCAATGGTTTTTATTACGATGTTTTAAAGTAGGTTGCAATTTCATAGCAGGAAAAACTGATATCGCTTCTGTCATCATCCGACTATTTGTGGGGCGAATTGTGTTAAGAAATGCGGTGAGCGGTGAGTTGCGTTGGACACACGAGTTCTCGTCTGATCATTGAAGTTAAGCAACGCAAGCCCAGTTAGTACTGACATGGGTGGTCGCTCGGGAAAGCTGGGTACTGCTAATACCCAATAATCGTCGCATTAGTGTAGTGTCTGTGCAGTATTTGCATTAGAACTATACAGTGGACGGGTCTCTAATGACCTCGTAGTTGACGGGACCTTAAACTACAACAACAAATGTTAAGAAATGTTAAGAAATGTACGTCTTTCGTGTTGTTTACTTTCAGACGTGTCACCTTAAGTCTTAGCTGTCTTCTAATGTCAGTTTATTTCCTGTCTAATTCGGATTATTTCCTGTTTTTTATTTTCAAGCAGAAATCGTCTGTTGTTGACCAACAGAAGGGGAATTTCGGGAAAATTTCCACAAATACCTATAGATACACATAGAACACAAATACATATAGATCGAAATAACTCCTGTAATTTCTTGGTATCTTAGGCAATGCAACTTTCGGAATGTAATTTCGATCTTATAATTATTATCTAGAGAAATACTTTTATTATAGGCACCGATTTCTTATTTCTGTCCATATAATTCGATCTCTTTGTCACGCAGCAACCATTACCCTTACTGATATTATCAAAGATCCTTTAGAAAGAGAGGATACACGAGGGAAATGCTATTTTCATAATGTTAGGCAGTTATTTAATAATTTTTTTCGTAAGACCATTGTGTATACTGTATATTAAAATATCTCATTTATATGCGTAAACTAAAGTTCTGTCGGAATCGTCGCTAATTTCAAAGAGTATGAAGTACTCCGGAGCATGTGTGAGGAGCCATACATTAAAAATGAACAAAATTGGGAGTTAATGGTTTATCTATGTAACTCTAAATGTCCCAACGCGCTTCATTGTGCTAAGCCACATCACAGAGGCACAAAATGATTTAAACTGAACACCTATTGTATCGAATAATTAAAAGTTCTAATGTGAATTATCGCTATTGTTAAAATCTAAATAGGTTGGAGAAGCGCAGCATTTCAAATTTTAAAACATAATAGTAGTGCTTTTCAGTCCGCATGTGGGTGCATTGGATTGCTAATTGTTATTGTGCAATAGATCAGACACCATGCAATATTATAACCAACAAAGCATTAATTTACCTGCCAAAGTTTCTATTTTGGTTGTATTATGCGACGTTGGAACAAGTGGGGTAGGCCGGCATCCCCCACAGACAATCCAGCCAATATTCCTGCAGGTTCCAGGCGCCTGGCTGGGGTGCCCTCAGTCAGAGCATGTTCACTGGACCCGCAGACCCGACCCTGCCACAGACGGGCGAAGGGCATGATGCTGATGAATAGTGCTCTTCAGTACAAGGTGGAAGTTGCAATGCAATGGTTTGAAAGGAAAGAAACGTGGGATTCAAAAAGCATTGGTCTCGAAAACTACCCTCATTCGAAGGCAGGATTTTTCATAACGTCCTGTCCTATTTAACTGGAATATTCAATTTTCTACTGCACTTTAGCCAGCTTTATATTAGATTCAACTAGTCATATTTATTGTGCTTCTGACATCATGCAGATTAGAAGAAAGCCAATATAACATTTTCGGTAGCATCTGCTGAACTGTAACGCTATTTGATATGTGCTTACAAAATCCATGATGAGACTTAGCATCGCAGAATCAACATTATCTTGAAAGTTTCAACGAAATATTCAATTAGGCAATTGTATCTTAAATAGACAGTTTGTTACATAATAGAAGTTAATAATAGAATATCTGTTACTCAATTATTGCAGAAAAGTGACTTTTTCAAATTTAATCCAGAGTATTTCTGAACTTAGGCATGCATTTAGATGCATACTCTAATTCAAAAGACCCAATAAAAGCATTTAGCAAAGTCTTGAACACCATTTAAATCTTGATAATCATTTAATCCAAAAGAACGATTTTAAAACTATCAATATTGCAACGCAACCACGCGGAGAACTGAGCTTCACTATTCAATAGAATTATTTGAAATAATAGAGGGGATTAATCAGTGGCGTAACTTCAGTTGTGGCGCCCGGGGCAAGAGGCATTCAAAGCGCCCTCCTCTCCCCTGTTGCTGGCCCTAAGCAGACAGGGAAAACACATATGTAGGCACTTTTTATTTGCCGTAAAGTCGTCGCACTGACATTGTGCTGCGGCGGTTGATTTCCAGACAGCCGGACAAGGCGCCCCCAAAGGGCGCCCTGCATTGCCCCTACAAGTTACGCCACTAGGATTAATATTAATTGTGAAATAAGTTGCTATGCAGAATAATAAGTAAATTTTGCTGCAATTAACAGTCTTTGAAGGGAAAGGTATACCGTCAACTACCTGACCATAAGAAAAAAAATCCAAAAACTTTGGGCAAGACTAGGTAAAAGATAGACGTAATGTTAACATTTGGGCATTTTGTTATTTGAGCACCATGCAAACCTGTGGAACTCTGTTCTGAGTGAGAATGTAAGAGTCGGGTTGCATGTTTCTCAAAACCACCAGTGGTTTCCCCATCTCCAAGAAGCCTCAGAAATGCTAGTGTAGTATCTTCAATGAGGATATTATGAAAACGGAATGTACTTACGCTGAGCAAACGGATTAAATTTGCACATAAAAGCTCCAAGAACGTACTGAGAAGTTATTTCGTTGATGAGGTGAGGCCACACGCAACAGCAGGTAATAAGAAAGTCGGCAACTGCTAAATTGGCCAGATAATAGTTGATGGTTGATCTCATACTCTGATTATAATACACCACTAAAATGACTAAAGCATTTCCAACTAGTGCACATATTACCATCAAGGGATAAATAGCAATTTTCAAAATCACTCTCCAGGTCAATTGTTTGAAAGTGTCTGTACTCGCTGGATAATCGTGATCACTAAAATTAAATAAACTGATGTCATTAATAGGGCACATAGTGTTAGACATTTTTCGTTCACTGAGGTCACGTGAGGATGTAACTGATGAATAATATGACTAAATGTGGTATGGTAATCCTTTGAAATGTCACAACGATGATTTTTTTGAGGTACTATGATTTGTATTTTTTCTCAAGTCGGGCACTAGATGTTTAGTTACACGTAAGCCATTTCTTTATCCGGAAACGACAATGTTGAATAGAAAGATCCAAAAATATATGTGCGTTTGTAAGAATGAGTGTTGTTGTCGTTTATGACATTAGAAGATGTTTTTCGTCGTAAAAATATTTGGTACAAAAATGTTAAAAATGTACTAAGTGTCGTCGTCTTCATCGAATGTCTTTTTAAGTAAATATTATTTCGGTTAATGTTACACGCGATACAAACTTTTTCTTTGCAACTAACACGGCATCACTGGTTAATTTTAAGAGTATACTTTAGAGTTGAACATTTTAAATGTCTCCAGGCTTTAGCATCGACGCAAACTAAAACTCTCGAGATATTTCAGAGTTGTGGATAGTTTTATAAATCTTACTATTTTCATTCCTTGTTGGTTATGTGTGTTTTTTTTTATATTACGTTTACAGAAAAACTTTTATGTTTGGTTGTTGCTTCGAAGTGAACCAATAGATCTGCATTTCGTCAAGAATCAAACTCTTGGGTATTTGATATGTCGTTTCCGTTTTTCCTTTGACTTTTCCAATTGATATCGGACGTATGTCAATAATATAAGAAAATACACTTTTCTTTCACGTAATGGCAGATTGATTTCTTCGAAATTGTGCGAACGTATATTTGAAAGTTTAGAAATAGCCAGATTCTTAATAGAAAAGAGCTGGCAAACATAATGACTGGACTTAACTTGGGATTTTTGGCAGTTTTTTCTCCTTTTACTCCTCTATCGATATTTTATGCGCATCACGGATTCGTCGTTGTGCTTTCATCATAGAAATGTATGACGACATTGGAATCAACCTAAGAGCATTTCAAAATGCATTGAATACTTTTGTTTCGAGTGTTGAATGCCATTGCTTTCCTTAGTTTCGATTCAAAGTCATAGCAGCCGGTTAGTATTTCTTAGCGACAAACTTTTCTTGTTGCTCGTGTACACCGAGCTTGATAGAGAGGGAGCATCCAAATGATGTTGCGAAGACTCATGCTAAAGATGTGAAACCATAGAATGAGTTTACTTCTTCATCGAGGACGCATCCATGTTGCGCAGAGAGCACAGGCAGAAATCATTGCTTTTATATGTTGCTGATATCAAATGAAAGTTTCAAAGAATTTTGCACTTAATTTCAAGTCCCATAATATTATACTACATTTTCTGATTCATCCGTCTTTAAATAACTTATTAAATGAGCATTCAGTCGGCGAACAATATTTCAATGACTTGTATTATTGACTTACATTCACATGCTGCTGCAATGTCAGAGTGGATAGTTTTGGAAGTGCCCTCAAGTGACATACACACATGATCCACAAATCTTTCTCCTTGGTTTCAACCTATTCATCTTTCCATCAATGAATACAGTTTTCAGAGCTCATTTTCTCCCTCCCTTTTAAATGTGCTGATGAAGAAAAAGGCGCGGAAACCATTAACACTGACCATAAAAAAACATATGCCCTACAAGTAGTGTTAAGCATATGGTAACCTTACATAAGAGGGGTTATTTGACATAAAGTTGCTAACAAAAATAGTTATCCTTTCCCTCAATGACTGTCTGGAAATATTTTTGTCTTTAAATGAAAGAAGTGGAGAAATAAAAGATCCCTTAAATAGACGACTCGAAGTAAAATATTTTTATCATAAATTAGATCAGTTTTACTCCTCACCATCCAAATGCTGCTTTTTCAATGTTCAGCCAATTTCAAGCAAGTTTCAACCATCTCAGCCCAAACAATCCCTCTTCTGTTTTTCAATTTCATCGACCCACCTCGGTGGTGCAGAGGTCACGTGGATCGATCCTGGAACGAAGTGGGTTAGCTTCTTTCCGACAACTGAGTGACAGTGACTGTGTGTGTATGAGAGAGAGAGAGAATAATATCCCAGTGCACTTTCAGTTGAATGGGAAGTAAATCTGTGGTCCCAAGCTGTGTGCCGCGAGATTCATGAAATGTACCACCACTGCGAATACCCATACATTTGTGACGTCAAACAAGTACCGGTAGTTCAATCAGTTCTGTCTTCCTAGGAGGGAATGGCTGAACCGAAGGGCATGAATATTACAGTTCTCACTACTGCCTAACGCAGCTATGTAATAGTTTAGTCTATTAGTCACTCGCCTGATGAGTGTATACAGCTCGGTTACAAGTAACTTCTAACCCTCTACCCGACTTTGGCAGCGTCGGGTAACCATCTTGTCCCTCTGAGTAGACACAAGGGAGATATATTGCAGACAGGGAGGATATAGGTTTCTTGGGGCCCAGGGCTTATTAAAGTCCAATAATGTTACATTGATTAAAATTAAACAAATAATTCTATAAATCATCATCACACCCTTGTCCCGCCCATGGCGGGGTCGGGTCTGCGGGTTCTGATCCTCCACTGCCGTCTATCCCCAACCAGGCTTTCATCCACCCCGCACGCCACCATGTCCTTCTGAACCACCTGCTGACCCATAATATACCGCGTGAGCTCCTCCTCCCCCCTTCGCATCACATGCCCATACCACCTCAACCTATATTCTCTCATCTTCTACGCAATGTCTCCCACCCCCAAGCTGCCTCTAACATACTCGTTGCGGACTCTGTCAGCACGCGACACCCCACTCATGTAACGCAGCATTCGCATCTCGGCCACTTGCATTCTCCTGTAGTGGTTCTTCCTTACTGCCCAGCACTCAGATCCATAAAGCATGGCGGGCCTAACTGCGGTCACACACCACCCAGCCATCCACTTTAGCCATCCAGCATTGATTCTGTGGGTAACGTCAGAGTCGATTTCTCCGTTGCTGTGAATCACTGATCCTAGATACCTAAACTCTTTTACTGCTGGTAGCACCTAATTTCCACAACGAACTTAACCCCCTTGGTCCTGGCCAATCCAATTGAAAGCTAAGTACTCTGTTTTCTTCATGTTAACCTTCAGGGCCCCCCCCTTTGCCATTGCTGTAAACAAATAATTCTATAAATAATCATTATTATTATATTATTAATATTAACTATTTCTTACTTTACGATAAGTGCTCATTGTTAATCAACAAGTATTAAACATTTATGATAATTCTATTTTTGGGGGCCCTTCACACTTGGAGTCCAGGGCTTCAGCCCTATTAGTCCCTATGTAGATCCGCCCCTGATTGCAGAGGTGGCCAACCAGTCGATCGCGAAGCCAATTTTGGTCGATCACTCGCGATGTGTTGACTTAACACCCGCCTCGGTGACGTAGTGGCTCAGTGTTTCTAGGTCTGCGTCAGTGGTTCTAGGTTCGATACTGGACCGAGGTGGGTCCAGTAGGCGGGAGTGGAGGATCAGAACCAGCAAACCTGACCCTGCCTCAGGCGGGAGAAGGGTGTGATGATGATGATGAATATTACAAATTTTGCTTCACGAAATATTTAAGGATGATAGTGTGTTTACTACGAGAAAGGTAAGTTCGCTGTTGTCTTTAACTGGTTTGAGAATGTTTTTATTTCGTTCTGGGTAATAAAGCAACTTTCGCAGGTTGCCTCGCCTATATATCTCGACAAGACCGTTCATGTTGTTCATTAAATATTATTAACTGCATAAAAATTAAATCAATCACTTGAAATATTGTACCGATTATGTATACGTAGTCACTCGACTCTACCAAGTGTGTTTCTGAATTTCGTTGTGTGAGACTAAGGTGGTAAAACTACCAATATTAGCAGTATATTTGTTAACATGTCATGGGGTGAGGAGAGGTTCCTATTGTTGTATTATTGAATTCTGAATTTAGAAATTCCATATCGACGAAAGTTGACATGCTTGTAGCATTTTAAAATATTGACGGTTAAATGTATCGACAAAGTTATCGATTTTTTTTTTGGTTGCACTTAAATAAAAATACGAGAACAAACCCCTTGTAATATTTTAACAGGAGTCTGAAAAAAAGGCTTAACCACCAAATTGGATTAAAAATTCAACGAATGGTGTTGCATTTTTATCGGAAACTTTAATACATTATTTCTTACCGAAAGCTGACACTTTCTTCCTTGTTGGTTTCTTATGTGGTATTTAGAAAGGACGTAAGTTAAAAAAGAAATAATACTTTATGCTAGCTTATGGTTGCAGATTTGATCCTGGCCGAGGCGAATTCCTTTTTCTTTCGGGCGAGATAGAAGTCTCATGTGCGCCCTCCGTATCCTTTTCCTATCCGTTCCTTTTCCCGCCTATAGCAGGGGCTGGTACCGATGTTCCCCTTAATTTTTTGCAGTGTTTACACAAAGGCGGATTTCCGCACAGGCCCCTGGGGCCTCATAAATCAAGGGGGTCTAAAAACCCAACTCTCAAATTGAAAAACAAAATATTTTATCTAATTATTACTTTTTTCATAATAAAAATAATTATTTAGCTGTATTCCCTAAATTAAATTAACAAGTGAATACCGCCAGCCAGAGTAAAATACGTGTGTAAAATGCACATTGTAGGGTGTAGGACTAGTGAAAATATTTAGAAGGGGTCTCAAAATTGAATTGTGCCTAGGAATCCGTCGCTCAGTGCTCAGAATGTTGCCTTTTTTTGCAACGTATGCGCAGACCTATCAGTGACGCACCTTGGGCATTTTGCACCCAGGTACACTTTTGTTGACCGTTTTTTTCTACTTCTAGGTCTAGTCGTATATTCTTAAAATCTTCTTGTACCCACATTTTTCTCCACCGCTAGGTATAAAACGTTTGTGCGCGATCTCACGCGCACAGCTTCAGGGAACATTTTGCCCTTCTGGTACCCACGGTCGATCTGTTAGACGGTATTTTAACTCAACCGGCTGCCAACCTAAGCTGCAATCCCTGTAGGCCTACTTATTTATCGTCGGCCGACTGTTAATTATGTTACTCCACTGACGCCAAGGGACGAGCTCCTACTCCTACACCTGGGAATTTTGTCTGTTCTCATAGGTGCAAGTAAAGACCTACCTCGGTGGCACAGTGGGTAGCACTCTCGGTAACTCCGTCAGTAGTTGTAGGCTCGATACTGGAGATACGTGGTCGGCTATAGGTGGTAGAGGCTATTGGTCGCCCTTGAGGCTATAGGTCGGAGATAGGTGGGTCGGCTTCTTTCGGGCGAGTGAGAGGCCTTGAGTGCACCTTCTTTCCGATGAGAAGTAAAACCGAGGTCCCGTGTGGTGTACGATGGCATTTGCACGTAAAAGAACCCTCTCTACTATGCAACGGGCTAATGAGACAAAAATTGCGAAGTGTAGGAGCTCGCCCCTCGTGTCGGCGGAATTTCCCAAAAACGAGCAGTAGACCGACGATAAATAAGGATAGGGGTTACAGCTTTGGTCGACAACCGTCTGTGGAATAACACTATCCAATATATCGCCCATGTGTTCATTCAGAGGTATAAGATGACTACCCGACCCTGCCATAGACGTGAAAAGGGTTAGGAGTTGCTTGCTTTTAGGTGCAAGTGACATCGAACACACAGTACCCGGGGCCACGGCTTTACTTTCCATTCGATGGAAGGGCATTATTTTAACCTTAGTATTGATATTAAATGCAGTAGGGCGAAGTGATTTATTCATTCTTCACAATGTCATCTGCACGCGTTTCAAGAATTAGCAAGAATTCCTGGATGAGGTGGTTTGTCTTCCGTGAGCTGTGGCCCCATGAGTTTAAACAAAACATTATTACATGGAGTCCAATGTACATGAAGTACATGAATTCCAGGTGGAAGAACCCCTGTTAGTAGATTTCAGTAGGCTGGCAATTTGGCGCATGACAATTTGGCGTATGGCAATTTGGCGTAGTCAATTTGGCGTACATACACATTCGGCGTATGACAATTTGGCGTACGGAAAATTTGGCGTATGACAATTTGGCGTACATACAAATTTGGCGTACGACAATTTGGCGTACATACCGATCTCTTGGGTGCACACATTTGTTCAAAATTGCAACTGTCATAACCAGTGGCAGATCCAGGATTTTCGTCGGGGATGAGTTTAGCTAATACAGTGGGGGTTGAGCTAAACCTCACTTATTATGCAAATATAAGTTTATATGTGCATGGGAGGGGTTGCAACCCCAAAACCCCATCCTAGATCCGCGCGTGGTCATAACAGTCACTGCAACGGTCCCGTATAACACAGTTGGGTTTGTTTGTGTTTTAGGGCCCATCGACTTCAAAGGTCATTAGGGCCCTATAACGCAGTTATGGCAGGCATTCATTGTTCTATTACCTTGCAATGACTGTTGAAATATGATGTTATGACCGTTGCAATTTTGAACAAATTTGGGCACCCAAGAGATCGGTATGTACGCCAAATTGACGTACGCCAAATTTGTATGTACGCCAAATTGTCATACGCCAAATTATATATGCGCCAAATTGTCATACGCCAAATTTGTATGTACGCCAAATTGTCATACGCCAAATTGACTACGCCAAATTGCCATACGCCAAATTGTCATGCGCCAAATTGACGTAGACCCTAAATAAACATGTGGCTTTCAACGTTAGGTTCGGAGCCGGCTGCGTAGAAACAGCCCAACACATCGCCCAACCCTTTAATGACTGCAATCAATCCTTCCATAAGTAGGCTAAAGGTTAGTGATGATTGAATATCCATCCTCAGCACTGTAGTCTATCATTCAGCGTATAATGCTGAGATTCTCTGCTGCATAAAAGTTTCGAATTTGGCCTTTGGGCTCTGGTAAACTTTTTAGCCCAATTTCGAAATGCGGCCTATAGTATTCTATTTTGGAATCTTTGTAAACCGCTCAAAGGCGCCCCAAGGGAGATCGTGAAAAAAAATCAATTCTGAGTCCATTCTGTGTTCAAACATCAGATTTCACTTTCTACCAAAACAATTGCCATTGTATCAATTCAAAGAAACAGTGACATTGAATGTTACATCTTGTGGCTTACAGAGATCTCACCAAACAACTCTTTGCCACTGTTTTGTTTAAAAGCAAAAAAATAAGAAGACGGCTCGAAACAAAATTTCGTATGAATGCGCATTCCAAGCCAGCGGACGACTTCCGTCATCTGTGCAAAAGCAACTGTTAACCTTTTTCACGCCTATAACAGGGTCAGATTTTCGTTTCGTTGGTGTTTTAGGGGGGCCCTTCAACTAACTACGTAGTTCTAATGTAGTTCCCGAGCCGCTGCTTAACTTCAGTGATCAGACGAGAACTGGTGTGCCCAACGCAATACAGCCCTCCCAAGCATGGTCGGGTATCCAGCTTTGTTCCTCTGAATGGATACATGGGCGATCTGTTGGAGGGTATTTTTATAAAGCCGGCTGCCGATCATAGCTGCAATCCTTATGCTTCTTTTATCGTCGGTCAACAGTTCGTTGGGGCACTCCACCGACCTTAGGGGTTAGCTTCGACAGCTGGAAATTTTGTCTTGTCTACTCGTTGTGTAGTAGGGAGGGTTCTTTTGCGTGCAAATGGCATCCAACGGAAGGCGCACTCGGGACCTCTCGCTCGCCCGAAAGAAGCCTGTCCATCTCGATCCAGCATCGATTGTAAAACCACTGATGCAGTAATCGAGCACTCTGCTCCCTACGCCCCCGGTCCGAGTCTACTGTCATATGTACAAATGGCAACTCCTTCTGAATTTAATGTCTTACTGCTTTTCCGCAGGAGTCTTACCACCGCTGTCTCGTTCTTGTAATGTGGGATAAAGACAGTGATCGTGTTGCTACATAAAAACAGGAAAATCCAAATCTCTGAAATCACTTACAGCTATTACTTGGGGAGAGAGAGCATTTTGGAAGCTCTTTGGATGTATGAGACATTTTGTAGCTAATTTTGGCGCCCCACATAAATGCTCTTTTCGATATTTTTTATATATTATTTATTTTTTGTATTTGTTATTGATGCTAGGTACTCAGCAAACAGTGGGTCTCTTGATAGTTTGCAGTTCACATATTTCCTCTGTTTTGATCCTATTTCTTGTACAGTAAAAATGTTGACATTTCATGATTTTCGGATTCTGCTTATTACCCGATTAGGATATTTAGGATTCGTGAATGGGGCACTTGATGTGTCATGAAACACATATGCCGACTGTAACTTCATATAAGGAAACGACACAGCACCCCGGTCGTGCTTGACTCCCACCAAGCCCAATTGATGGCACCACCTATTTTCATAGTAAACAATTTCTTTTATTTGTTATATTGTTTCTGTTTATTTCTTTTAACATATAAAACCAAAAAATAATGTAGTAAAAAAACTACTGAAATTGGAGACAAAATGATACGTCATTTTGATATGTCAAACCAGGCCCTCTAGCCAATAAGTGCACATCACTCACGAGGTGTATCCTCTGCATGGAGCAGGACAAGGTAAGCCACGTGCCTGCAGGACCTACAGAGACACCTGGGAGGAGGCGAGTAAGGATTCGGGTCCTGCAAGCAAATCTGAAAAGGTGCGAGGTGGACACTGACCTGCTTTACCATCTAGTATTTAAAAGTAAGGCAGACTTACTGCTCATCAGTGAACCGCATCACAATCACGACTGCCGTCACTGTTCACTGATGCGTCCAACGATGTGATCCTTTTTCTGGGTCACATGTGAAAGGATGACATTCTTCGGTTGTTACTTCACGCCAATTGATGCCATCCGGGACTTCTGGGATAAAGGGGTCAGGCTTGAGGATGAGATCCTTGGGAGACATGGTGAGGTGGTGATTACTGGCGACTTCAACACAAAGGCGGTGGAGTAGGGCAGGCTGTAGCCAGCTCTTGGGGCATGTATGTGGTTGATATGGTGGCCAGGGCGAGACTCCTCATCCTGAATGTCACCATGATACCCGACAGAAAGGCTGGCACCAAGGATTGAGGGATGGACTGTCATCAAGGATTACACTGGTAGTGACATCAATACATCTTCTTTAGCGTTCGTGGCTGGCAGCCCCAACCTACATCTTCAGTGAGAACACCCAGATGGAATCTTGAAAGGATGAATAAAACAAAATTCTGGGACTCCGTAATGAGTGGCAGGGTATGAGCAGACCCGAATGGCGACTGGCAAGACCAGGCCCAGACACGTGCTACCTCCACAATGAAGGTAATTGAGAGGACACAGAGGAAGATGAACCGTGACTGACTGCCTCACCCAGTTTCTGGGCGGGCATCAGGTACATCACCACAGCCTATCTGCATGAGGTACGAAAAGCGAATTCTGCCGAAGTGCCCAACCTGCCCAACCTTCACTTTGACGCTATAATACATTTTTCTCTTGTGGAAGATGGACCATGTGTCGTACAGAGCTGAAGGCAGACCTGGGACACCTGGCCCGTGACACCATCATGAACAACATACTGGGGGAAGGGACATGGATTCTCAAAATGTCGAAGACATGCTACGTGAAAGGAAGAGTGAACTGGACCAAGAACGTTCCAGGCTCATGATAATAACCAGTGAAGTCCTAAGGGCAAAACAAAAGGCCTAGTTGGAGGTAATGTGTTAAACATTTCCGGTCTAGTGTCCAGAAGACAATGGTACAGTAAGTGTTTTAGTCGGTAGTCTGGCAACGGGGGTCCTACACTCAGTGCGCAAGTACAGAGTATTGAGCCACCCAAAGAATGCCGTTGTAGTACAACAGCCTCTGACAAATGTATCTTTTGGTAGTGCATCCATTCTAAGAGTGAAAATGAATGTATTGCTTATACTACTCTATTTCTTTTGATCTGGGTATAGGTCAGTGCACCGTGATTTCAATTTTATTTAATCCACGCAATTTGTGCTACTTAATCTCGAGTTATTTATTACCAGTAACAATACGCTTTTCTGTACACGTGATTTATGGATATCTGGCTGGAAAATTATGGTGTTGCTCACCTCCTTGTAGATGTTTGTGAGGGTCGCTTGTTTGTATGAGCCTAGTATTGTGTCCTATTGACGTAGTTGTCTGCCTTTACGTTATTTATGCTCTACATAGATATGCCTTGGAAGTACACATTTACTTCTTTTTGTTGTGGCATGTGCTTCATGTTGGAGAAGTGAGTCGCGAGTTAAGTGGATAATGAACTTCAATATGTATGAACCACGTACTTTATATACCTATCAGCTGCATTATTAAATGTCAATATCCAAATGAATAACTACTCTTTGAGGAGGAATTTTCAAGCTATAAGTTCAGAGTTGGCATGTTGGTCAGAAATGCATGTTTTACTTTAAAAATGCACATTGCAATTTACCAAGAATTCCATTAATCTTCAAGTTTAGCCAGCGTTTCACAGTAAACTGAACGCATGTCCTTCAGTATTCATTAGATCAAAACGACATCCAGTACGATCATAATCTTCATAATGAAACTGTTTAAATGAGCCTAAAGTGAGAAATTAGTATTTTAAAAGATATACTAAGCACCACAATGATCTAGCCTCGGTGGCGCAGTGGATAGTGTGCTCGGTAACTGCGTCAAGAGTTCTAGGTTCCATACTGGACCGAGGTGGGTTGTTGGCTTCTTTAAGGCGAGAGAGATGCCCCATATGCACCTTCCTTCGGATGAGAAGAAAACCCGAGGTCCCGTGTGGCGTACGATGGCATTTGCACGTAAAAGAGCCCTCTCTACTATGCAACGAGTAGATGCAACATTTCCAGGTGCAGGAGCTCGCCCCCTGGTTTCGGTGAAATTCCCCAACGAACAGTAGACCGACGATAAATAATCATAGGGGTTGCAGCTTTGGTCAGCAACCGGCTGCGGAAAATCCCTGTCCTATACTGTATCACCCGTGTGCCATTCAGAGGGACAAGATGGGTAGCCGACCCTGCCATAGGGGGAAAAGGGTTAAGAGTTGCTTCTTTTGCTTTAAACAGTTTTGCAAAATATCTGATAAGTTCAAAATTTTAAGTCATTTTTGTTACAATTCATAAGGCACTTGTTTTGGTCAAGATATTGTACTGTAACTAGCAGATGTGGATGTTTCCTCATGTGGCACCGCATTTTCCTCAATAAGTATCATTACATACTTTAAGTTTTCCTTTCTATAAAAAGTTTTGGTTGTGCGTCCCTCCTTGTTCCCTGTCCCTACATCAGAGGGCTGGTAAAAAATCTACTTAAAATGGTTAGCTGTTAGTCCGCTTCAGAATGAAGCATTAGATTAGGAGGAAGTCCTCTTGAAGAGGAATGTATGCAACAATGTGGAAATAGTGCAGATTCACGCTGTTAATACTCAGACATACAGTACCTATGCTAAACGTGGGGAACTACGGGAACGGTTATCCTGAGGGCGAGTTCTGAATGCAGTAATTGAAAGCCGGGACCTGAAGTAGATGACATTTGAATTTATGTTGATGGTTGTGGAGACAAGGTATATCTCAATCGAATTGAAGAGTGATGAATGCTTATAAGTGTTAATATATAAAGAGTTTTTTTACACTAACGAGATTTGTAATACCCTGTTTAACAGCTTGAATAAGTGACATATGATACTCATTTGAAGCAGTAACATTAGCCGATTGCATAGCCCATATTTGAACCTAAAGTTGAAAGAATGTAATAAATTATTCACGGAATGCTAATAAATTCCGACAGTACTAAATATGCAAACCATGAATGGCTTCTTAAGCTATTAATGCAAACTAATAAGGGTTTAGTCATGGGGATCTGCAAACGCAGCACTTGTTAAGACTTAACAATATATCATATGGATTTTAATGCCATACACAGAGTACCATATACTGTATCTTTCCATTGGAAAGGACAGGGAAATAATAGTGACAGTGGTCTCCCTAGGGTTGGTGTTATCCAGTGAGGTAGACTCATGGTGTCACCCATCCACAGCCCTCATGGTGTCACCCCATTCGTCTGGGTAAAATTATGCACCTAGCGCCCCTGAGCCCTGTTGATGGAGGTAAAAGTAAAATAAACTGAAGAATCAGCACAAAAGTTAAAAATGACCCAAATGCCTGATTAGACCGAGCTGTCTGCTCTGTAAACTTTTCATTTTTCGTATTGGTGTCACCCCTACACTCTGAAATTAGTATACAAGATTTTGATAAAGAATTACAGGATATATTCTCAAAGAACTGGAAAACAGTAGCTCAGAAGCGTGTTTCCTATTTAATG
Organism: Trigoniulus corallinus; assembly: GCA_013389805.1. Lineage (NCBI taxonomy): Eukaryota > Metazoa > Arthropoda > Diplopoda > Spirobolida > Trigoniulidae > Trigoniulus > Trigoniulus corallinus. The sequence continues at coordinate 19,830,211 of JAAFCE010008833.1, forward strand.
AGTCAGACATATCCAACTAGAAGAGCAAGGGTTGCTGAATGTTTGACAACAGTAGGGATATCTGCATTGTTTTCATTCTTTTTCCATTGTTTCCATTATTTTCACAAAGTTTTTACTTTAATATTTAGATACTTTCATGTACCTCAACTGTTGCTCTTCATAGATATTATGAATATGTGAAAATTGTTCCTAAAAGTCTAAAAGTCCGCCAAATAGCATTTTCAATACCAATCAAGGCCTTGTCAAAAAAGGCAAAGAATGATTTGAATAATGACAAAGACTACTTGATAACCCTGATTTGGGCTTCTCAGGCAATTAGGAAAAAGAAATCTCAAGTGCCAACTGATTTCAAACAGATTTATATTTTTATTATATAATAACTTGATTTTACCCTGTATAAAACAGATTACCTATGCATGATTATTATTTACAAGTTGGTGACATAATAGATGACACTAGTGGAGAAGGACACGCACTCTTTTTAAGAATTTATTCCAAAAATAATGACAAAATTTCTGAAACCTTCATCTTAGCTGATAAAAAGATTTGCATTCAGTCAACACAAAAATGCTTATTTATGCACTAGATACTCTTTTTGCTTGCTATTATGTCTTTGACATCAGATATCCACCTGAGTACCATAATTTTGTGTTTTTACAGCCAGCATTTACTGATTTTCCCCTTCAGAATCAGAATTTGAAGTGCATGAAATTAACAACTCTATTAAAGCATTCAAAACCTATAATGATTAGTACTTTTAATCTTTAATTCTTTATATTAATGGTTTAGGTATATTATTCTTGATACATATGCTTGACTTTTAAAAGTTAGCAGAGTGAATATTTAAAACTTGAAAACAAAAAAAAATATTGGCTATTTGCAATTTTTTTCTCCTTTATGGCCTAATTGCAAACTGGCAAACTGAAATATTGCAATTGAAGATATGTTTTCTGACTCATAGACTCGTTCATCAATTTAAGAGGAATGTAAGCATCTTCCTATGAACCACTGAAAAAGATGAAACACTGCAGCTTCCAAATAGAGGCAAGATAAAGATGCTGCATGTATCTTTAAAAAAAGACACATGAGTTTGGAGTGTAGAGACGGCACTGCCAGGTGGAGTTTCAAGTACCTAGGATCACCGGAGTTCTGTGTGATCGTTTTAGGTGGAGGACATCGAGGAAAGGATGAGAGAGAATAGATTGAGGTGATATGGGCATGTGATTAGAAGAGGGGAGGAGGAATTGGTTAGGCCCATCACAGGGATAGGTTATTGGAATAACCATGGGCAAAGAAGAGCAAAGCAGGAGTGATAGCAGGTTGTACAAAGGAATATAGGTGGATGATAGGTGGGAGATGAGGGCCAAAACCCGACCCCCGCCACAGGCGGGGTAAGAGTATGATAATGATATTGATTTACGCATAAAAATTTTCATATGGTTTTATATTTACGATAATTTCTTTGCACTAAATTCTCGAGTACCTATGCACGGTGGTGTTCGTGATTAGAATAATGATTAATATCTTTTCCCGCCTATGCAAGGACAGCTGTTCATGTGTTTAACGGTATTTTTATGCAGCCGGCTGCCAAAGTAATGTGGCAACTCCTTGTACTTATTTATCATCAGCTGATTTCTCTTTGTGGGGCGTTTTTTTCTCCACCTACACCTGGAAATTTTGCCGAATTTAGTTCATGTAGTAATGATTGTTTCTGGTGCAGTAGTGACATCGGCCACACCATTCGGGGGCATGGGGTTAGTTTCAATTTTGACAGAAGATGATGACGGGGAGCCTCACTCTCGCCCAATAGAAACCAACCCAAGATCGAACTCTTGAGTCAAGGCAGTGGCGTCACTAGGGTTGGCGTCACCCGGTGCGGTGACACCATGGTGTCCCCCCTCTCCCTAAAAAGCCGCTTCTTCTGCTTTGGTGTCACCCCATTTCTCATGGTGCGAGTGGTGTCACCCGGTGCGGCCCGCATCCCCCTAGTGACGCGGTCAAGCTCAAGATGGTGTCCATGAAGATTTCAGAAATTATTATAACAATACGACAATCTTGGGTGCAGTAAGGCGCAATAATCGCGATTTTTGCTAAATGACAATGGAAGTATTCCACCAATGTGTCTTAAAAAGTCGTGGTTATACATGAATTTTGAATTCTCGTGAGGGTCTTATGCCAAATGTTGACGTACAATGTGGTGCAAATCGACAGAGAAGAGTATCGCATTATGAGATCGCTATTATAGTTTTTATCTGCTTTTCCATTTGTCAAAATTTCACCAAAGTGTACGTCGCCCAATAACTCAGCCATTAACGCAGTTGTGATATATTGTCTTTTCATTGTGTGAGATTCCAATTCTGTAAAAATGTTAGCAGATGTTTACGGGCAATATGGTTTTAGAAGATATATTCCATCAAGGAAGAGAGTTATTTTTATTTTCAGGGTGAGTTGCATTGTTTTACTTCAAAAGAATCGTTGTTATTTTTATAACTGCTTGTCTCTTGAATTTAAATTCAACTTTATTCTTTTTAACGAAGTGTATGTGATCTAGAAGAATGTATCCTTATGTATTATTTAGTTTGTCTAAAAATACATTCATGAGATGTTTGTTTCAGTCTTAGGTATTAGCGTCATTTATCAAAAATGCACAAATGCTTTTCCAATATCCATAATGATTTGACCTTCTCCAATGCAGATTGATAATACCGCAGAGAACCCATTACTTCAAGAAAAAGTTTCCTTAATCACTGTCATTATCCTTTATCCGCCTTATAGCAGCGTGAGATCTGTCATCCACACACTGCTACGAACTGCCCATCTCCGCAGTGTCACCTGTTGCAGTGTCCCTGATCATGTTGCAGTGGCATACAGCAGTAGGTAATTCATGTCTCCGCTTATTAATTTTGTAGTCATACTCCACTGTTCATAATTTCTGCTCGAAAGCACATGAAATGCTCATTTCTGCAATCAGCAGTCTAATCTCTGCTGTTGCTCGTAGTCCAACACCAGATATTATGTCACTGCAGAACTGTAAGGCAGTAACCACACACCGAGCTACTCAAAAGAAACTGATCAGTGACGCCACAAACGGCGCTACTTGTTACTTTACTAACCAGTGAATAACGTTTAGAATTGAGTAACGCAATTTCTCATCCGGTAGTTACAAATTTACGACTTTTCTTGTTTATTTCTTTTTCTATTTATTCACGAGGAGTGTGAGAAGTAGAAACACATGCTGCGATTGACTCATGCTTTTGTAAAGCATAGGCCTACTTATCATCATACCGTTATCTCGCCGTTGGAAGAATCGGATCTGCGGGTTCTAGCCCTCCACTCCCACCAGGTCCATGTCCATCCCACACACTAACATATCTTGTGCTTCCAGTAACCTGCACTCCCGTGATGGACTTACCCAACTTTTCTTACTCTCTTCTCCTCCCATGCCCATATACACCGCCACAATTTGCTCTTATCTTTTCCACGATTTTCCCCACCACTAATCTACCCCATATATGATACGCCGTCTGCCCTACCTGACATCGGTGGCCCCTTTCTAGCAAGAGAGAGAGACCCCGAGTGCGCCTTCCGTTGGGTCGCACATACAGCCGTGGTCTCGTGTGGTGTTTACGACGTCACCTGCATGTAAAAGAACACCTACTACAAAACAACTCCTAACCCTTTTCCCGCCTATGGCAGGGTCGGGTACCCATCTTGTCCCTCTGAATGGACATAGGGTGATATATTGGTAATAGTTTTTTCTGCAGCCGGTTGTCGGCCAAAGCTGCACCCCTACGCTTATTTATCGTCGGTCTAGTATTCGTTGGGAAATGCTACCGACGCCAGGGGCGAGCTGCTACACCTGGAAATTTTTGCCTCATCTACCCGTTGCTTAATAGAGAGAGTTCTTTTACGTGCAAATGACATCGTACACCCACACGGGACCTCGGTTTTACTTCTCATCCGAAAGAAGGCACCCTCGCGGCCTCTCTCTCGCCCGAAAGAAGCCGCCCCACCTCGGTCCAGTATCGAACCTAGAACTACTGACGCAGTTGCCGAGCGTGCTAACTACTAGTAAAAGAATAGTGGCGAGTAAAAGAACACCTACTACATACATTGTGTAAAATTTACATAATATTCGGCAAAAGTTCCAAGTGTAGGAGTTCGCCCCCCCACACCAGCGACAGTAGAGGAAAAGTGCCCCAGTGAAGAAAAATAGGCCGACTACTGTATAAGTATAATGGTTTCAGCTTTCGGATAGTACCCGGCTGTAAAGCAACTCGCTCATGTTTTCAGTGAGACAAAACAGGCATCCAATCCCATCACAGGTTGGAAAGGGAAATCATCAGGGTCACGACCACTTATCCCCGCAAATTTTTTTTGGAGAAATGCATCTCACTTCCAAGAAGAGTGTTGTTGCCATGGTGAATCTCTTAACAGTTGAAGATCATGCCCTGAATTTCACCGACGAATTTCAGATCCTGATCCTCTTGCTCTTATGTTGACCAGTCCCATTATTTCTACTACTGGAGGCAATAGGGTACATGACGTCATCTCTGAAATAGCATGCATTATGGTACTCATTTCTTTACGCTAATCTGGAATTTGCTGTCCTATAGTTTTTTGACAATGAAATTGCATTTCAGCAAGGACGTAAATTACTTGAATAGCATCCTTAGGCACATTCTTTATTTGTTGTTCCTTCTTTTCTTCTAAGTAAAAGATATTTTAGGCGGAGTAATTCATGAAGTAAACAACTGGGGGATATTTTGTAGATTAAACCTATATCAATAGACAAAGGATGCATCCTTGTTTTAATTTACCATTTTGCTCTTTAGTTTGGTTTGTATTTCGCCCACCTGTTACCACTCCTCTATAGATTACCATGTAAACAAAATGATTCCTTATAGTTCAGTGAAGACGTTGTATTCATGTTTCAAGGCCTCATGCCTCATTTCACTTTTTTCTTCCTTTTCTTTCCTGTACAACAGCCGTTTCAATATGCGGCCTCTGGTGCGGCCCGCGGAGAATTTTGAGAATTATAGGTACATTAGAATAAAATGATCATATCTTCACCTTTATTTAAAAATCACGTAAGTCCAAAAAAGCAAATTTTACTGGAGAGAGGAAAAGGAGGTGGAGGTAGAGATAGATGCAGATTCGCCGATATACGCGTATATCAGCAAAATTTCCAGGTGTAGGAACTTGCCCTCTTGTGTAGGTGGAGAAAAAGTGCCTCATAACAATACTGTGTCCCAAATTCCCATTAAGACAAATTGGGCACCCGATCCTCCCATAGCCGAAAAGGGTTAGAGTAGGGCCCGCTCTAAGGGGAGCGGCGAATTGCGTTGGACACACCAGTTCTCGTCTCATCACTGAAGTTAAGCAGCGCAACCCCAGCTAGTACTGACATGGGTGGCCGCTTAGGAAAACTGGGTACCGCTAATATCCAAAAATCGCCGCATTAGTGTAGTGTCTGTGCAGTTTCTGCATTAGAACTACACGGTGGACGGGGCTCTAATGACCTTGAAGTTGAAGGGCCCTAAAACACCAACAAAAACAATTTGGCTGTAAGTGTGAGAACACAGCACGCGAACAGAGCGCTGCTTCAAGGGGCGGCAATTTGTCCTTTTGTTCGGGGCGTCATAAGTGCTTGAGCAGGCGCTGGTTAGTGATGATGTGTTGGAAATATGTTTGAAATTGACTATCGACATGGTGACAGGTTACGAAGCGTAAAATGCGTTTATTGCTTCAATTTTCCATATTTTTTTGCATCAATAATGAATGGTCGTATAATGAGGGCAAGGACATCATACTCCACCATAACTGCAATACGAGTTGTCAATACGTGGCCATCCTCCGAACTTTCATGTTACTCTGGGGTAACTTTCAAAGTCGTAGACACCATTACTATCACTATGGCACCAGTTGAAATCATAAATTGATTCTTGCAAAATTTTTCTTGCCAATTTAGATTATTTGATTTTGTCTCTAACCATAAGGGTAAGACAATTGTCATATACAGTTGTCATTAACACTCTGCCCTTCGTTTGAGTTTTTTTTTTCTGACAATAATGGTCCCCATCAATCACAAGAATGCTATAAATTGTATTCGTCACTCAACACCAAATCATGAATGATGCATTCAATTACAGTTTTGTATAATACAGATGCATCTAATAGCACTTGGCATTGGCTAAAATTCAAATTGTCATAACACCAATAGAAATAAACCCTCGAACTTTGGTATTAACCGGTCTCCAGCAAGCACTACATTTACCATGGTAAATTACATCATCACACCCTTATCTCGCCTGTGGCAATGTCGGTGCGGGGGTCTAACCCTCCACTCCCGCCTATCTCCCACCAGGTCCCCGTTTACCACGCACACTAATGGAATGGGGATTAGGGCAGTGGTGACAGAGCATGGAGGGAAGGGTGACAAAGAAAACGCTGAGGGTGTATGGGAACGAGCTGAAGATAGAGAGGGGGGAGGGGTAATTTATGGCAATATGTGGGAGAGCTCACTTCTGTTTCGGGCAAGAGCTGCACCAATGGAGACGAAACAGAGGATGGCAAAGATCACAGATGGAGAGGAGGGCTGTGGATTGTGTGGGGATCAAGCGGAGGACGTCAGGCGTGTGATGCTGGCATGTCCAACGCTGGACTACTGCAGGAGGAGTTGGAGAATTCCGACATTGGAAGATGTCCTGGGGTGGTGGGTGTTGGGGTGGAGCGGCTAGAATGGGTGCGAAGGGCAAAGGTGTTGCTTGAGTGCTGGTGGAGATCTAGGCATATGGGTTTAGAATGAAAAATCTCATTAGCAAGGTATCCGTCACAAAGGATTACATATTCATACAGGATATTCATATTTACATATGTAAAAGCTTCTCCTACGTCTGCTTTGGTCTTCCGCTGCCCCGAGTACCTACAATACCCTGACTGCCGACCTAAGGTGCAACCCAAATGCTTATTTATGTTTGGGGACAGGGGATGACCTCCTAGTTTTCTTAGTTTTGCATGATCATTTCGTTACATAATAGAGAAGGGTATTTCTTTTAGGAGCAAAGAACCCTCTCTACCAGTGACGTCACTAGGGGCAGAGGCGGCTCATGGGGCAGGCAAACCTAGGCGGCCAAATTACAGAGGTACTTCCTTGTCATGCAGTCTATCGGCCATTTTAAATGTTCATAGTCCAGGGGTTCCCAAACTTCTGATTGCTGGGTCCTTTTCGAAATGTTGGCTTTCTGGAAGCTCCTTGTTGCAGAGCATTAGCAATGCATTGGCACAAATGCCAAGGGCGTGAGGGACGCTCGTACAATTTAGAACTGCATTAAATTTAATGGGGGCGGCGATGGACCCACTTGCCTAGGGCGCCTGAAACTCACCAGCCGGGCCTGCTAGGGGGTGCGGGGGTTGCAGGCCGCACCGGGTGATACCACTCGCACCATGACAAATGGGGGTAACACCAAAGCAGAAGAAGCGGCTTCTTTTGGCAGAGGGGTTGACACCATGGTGTCACCGCATCGGGTGACGCCAACCCTAGCGACGCCACTGCTCTCTACTACGCAACAAATAGTAAAAACAATGCAACTTCTCATCCCTTCCCCGCCTATGGCAGGGTCGGGTACCCATCTTGTTCCTCTGAATGGACACAAGGGTGATATATGTGTGGACATTGTTTTTTCCGCAGCCGGTTGCCGACCAAAGCTGCAACCCCCTACGCTTATTTATCGTCGATCTACTGTTCGTTGGGGAATTTCACCGCCGCCAAGGGGGCGAACTCCTACAATCGCATCTACCCGTTGCATAGTTGAGAAGGTTCTTTTACTTGCACATGCCACCGTACACCACACGGGACCTCGGTTTTTACTTCTCATCCGAAAGAAGGCGTACTCGGGGTCTTTCTCTCTTGCCCGATAGAAGCCAATCCACCTCGGACCAGTATTGAATCTAGAATAGGGTTGCCATAATTGTCGGACCACCGACCGGGACATCCCCCCCCTTAAAAATATTTTTTCAACAAAATGGCAAGAATTCATATTATAAACATTCATAGCTTTATTAAAAAATTCCATAATCCTTTCACTAACGCATTGAAATATAAAATATTTTAGAGGGCCCAAAAAAAAACTTTAGGAACAATCAGTGGCGGATCTGAGTGGGGGTAGAACTTCAAAAAATGTGCGCCCCAAATATTTTTAAATATTCATAATCCCTGAGTATACATCTAGCTAGCAATTACAATAAGGCCCTCTCCTGGCCCATTGACAATGACCTATCTTCAGTGGTTTAGCCAACTACAGATTGGACTGCAACTGTTGGACTGGCAGTATAGAAATGGGGATAGCAATGCAAAACTGCTTCATCAGTTGCGCCCCTTTCAGGCAGTGAGGGGGGAGCAATTGCTGCATTGCCCCTCGTCTGGATCCGCCCCAGGGATCAATGGTGGATCATTCCCGAACAGTCAGTTTCACTGGCAAAATGTGATGTGCTTTCATGGACGAATCTGTACCAAATCTCTAGACATGTACTGTATATGCGCAGTACTGAATGCAATGATATTATCAGAAAAAAATTGTTTAACATGCGAAAATTTTAAATCGACCGGGACAAATGACTGTCGGACAGGGACACTGGGACACAGACCTCAAAACCGGGACATGTCCCGGTCTACCGGGACGTATGGCAACCCTAATCTAGAACCATGCGGAAACCTTCGTAAAAATACCGTCCAATAGGTCGCCTATGTGTCCATCCCGAGAGACAAAGATGGGTGCCAGAACCTGCCATAGACGGGACAAAGGTTAATAGTTGCTTTTTCTGAATGACCGAACTACTTCAAACTGTCGTTTACAATTAATCTGGGGGGAAAATAACTTGAGGATAATCTCAAATGACGTATTAAAATGTAGACATCTATCTGCATATGCTAATGAAATACATGACCAGGGAGTTTTACTACAATTTGTGCGTAGAACAAATTATTTCAGTTATGATCTCTTCTGAGATTTCGGCAATGATGAGAAGACCCCATGGACTTACGCCAACTAATATTGTGTCAATTGATGCAATGAAAGTTTGAATAATAAGATGGGTGTGTTCTGAAGAAGTGGCGGGATAAATATGCAAAAATGTCAGTTGGGGCAAAAGATAATAGATAAAATCAGCCAAGATTTACTGATTAAATTTTACGACAAGTAATAATAATATACTTTTCACTGCTATTATAATGGCGCTGCTTGCAAAGTACTCTCGTAATTTCACCACTGGAACCCTGAATATGAAAGACTACACGTTGAAGTTTAACTATGACTGTAATGAGAACGTTTTGAATTACTTCAGGGAAATACTGGGGCAATCTCATAGCCCATGATCGCACACCACGCATATTTTTTTTTGGAAATTGTGAGGGTTTTAGTTTGGCGGAGGTCGATCGTTACGTTTGAGTAGCGGGGAAATGTCAAGTTCACATTTCAGTCCAAAAGGGATAAAGTTTTTACTTCGTTTAATACGTCACTGACACCCACCGGTAGAGGTGAACTGCTGCGTGGTCTGTCCCTAGGTGGCGGATAGGAGAGTCCTCACTGTCAGGGCCGTAACGAGGGCGTGGCGAAGAAGGCGGCCGCCACGGGCGCAACTAGGTTTGGGGTGCAAAACGTTTTTTGTCATTATTGCGTTACGGGCAAGCGAAAGTTAGATTGTTTGTTGGTGTTTTAGGGCCCTTCAACTTCAAAGACCATTAGAGCCCCGTCCACAGCATAGTTCTTATGCAGAGACTGCACAGACACTACACAAATGCGACGATTTTTGGGTATTAGCAGTACCCTGTTTTCCCAAGCGGCCACCCATGTCAGTACTAACTGGGGTTGCGCTGCTTAACTTCAATGATCAGACGAGAACTGGTGCGTCCAACGCAATTCGCCTCTCTACGAAAGTTAGACACTTGCCACAGGCGCTTCACACCCCTGTTACGGCACTGCTCACTGCACATAGAGGAGGTTGGTTTCCTAAGCGACAGATCCTTGTCTGGGTCGAACAGAGGCGCGAAGTGAGATAGCTCCACGGAATAAACACCAAGGGGCGATTTAAAAATCCAAGAAATTAAAATATTAATATTCAAAGAGGAAATTTTATGGCGCAAGGAGCTGGATTCCCAGAATCTCTGGTCGTCAGGGGCGAGTACATCCTCATTACGATGGGATGGTGCACTTGGCTCACATGAGATAATGAATCGAGTGTCTTATGAGGGATAGGCTGGCATTCCGCACATACTGTAAATTATAACCTGTCCAATATTCCTGCGGGTTCTAAACGCTTGGTGGGGTTCCCCAGTCAGAACTTAGGGTCCCCACTTCCACGTCTCTTACCTAACAGGGAAGACAGGGGAGTTTTTAACATCCAACAGCAGAGGTCTCCAACAGTTTTGATCGGCGGGCCGGATTAGGAATTTGTCTAAGGCCGACGGGCCAAAACCGACGATTTGACGGTCTCCTGAAACTAACTAGGACCTGACGGGACTGTCATTTGCTCTTGCTCAGTGGCGTAACTTGTAGGGGCAATGGGGTCAAATTGCCTCGGGCACTGGACAAAGCGCTTTGTCCGCAGTCTGAAAATCCGCCGCTTCACAATGTCTGTACGACGACTGTACGGCAAATAAAAGGTGCCTACATACGTGTACCATGTCTGCTCGAGACAAGCAAAAGGAGAGCGGGGCTCGCTTCGAATGCCTCATGCCCCAGGCGCCACACCTGAAGTTACGCCACGCGGCCACTGTTCTTGCTCGACGGCTTATTTCTGTTTAATACCCACACTTTACCACTGAGTTTGGAAATTAAGGAAATTTAAATACATTTATAGAATCCTTCCGCGGGCTGGATTGAGTCGACTGGCGGGCCGCATTTTAGAGAGCCTTATTCTAAAGCAGGGGTTCCCAACTTTTTTCTAAGATCGACCCCTTTTAAAAGTATGCGCTTAGTTCACAGACCCCCCCCTCCTTACATTTTTTTTTGGGTAGCATGCTCGGTAACTGTCAGTGGTTCTCAGTTCGATACTGGGCCGAGGTGGGTTAGCTTCTTTTCGGGCGAGAGAGATGCCTCAAGTGCTCCTTCCTTTGGATTAGAAGTAAAACTGAGGTCCCATGTGGTGCAACGGGTAGATGAGGCAAAATACCCAGGTGTAGAAGTTCGACTGAGTGCTAAATGAATCAAAGGCTAACGCTATATAAGTATTGGGGGTTGCAGCTATGGTCGGCAACTGACTGGGGAAAACATGTCCATTCAGGGGGACAAGATAGGTCCCCAACCCTGCCATAGGTGGGAAAAGGGTTAGGAGTTGCTTGTTGGTCCTCAAAGGAAGTAAAGAACAATACATTCAAATGTTTAGATGTCGACCCCCAATCGACCCCCTTTAAAATTCCATTGACCCCGTTGGGAAACCCTGTCCTAAAGCATAGGAAGGTTAGTAGTGAAGCTTTTGTGTGATGAGATGAGGAAAAGAGGAGCTTATTAGGTCCATTAGGCCTACGTGGGGTGGAAGGGGACCTGGTGGGAGGTAGTCGGGAGTGAAGGATCAGAACCCTCAGACCCGACCCTGCCACAAGCGGAATAAGGACACGAGAATGCTGATAAATTACTTCCTATAATCTATAGTTATTCTATTACGGTCGCAGCGACATCTAAGGCAAAGAGTAAAACTACGCATAAGGGTTCATTCTAGTGATCATTTTCAAGTATAGCCATCACTGCCACCTATTGCTGTGAACTGCAAATTGAACATCACACGGCACTCCAACTAGCAGACATTGATTCGCTTACAGATTTTCGGGTGCAACCAAACATCGAATTTTTACTTATTAGGGGACCATACTGCCATTATTGTCCTAAAAGGATGTAGTTCAATATGTCAGTGGCATTTAATTATTTATAAGCCTATTTAATTCTTTAATTCAACATTTCAAGTTTTAAAAATGTTAAAATATTAAAACTCCAAACTTAAAAATAACACGGTGTAAATGTGTAGGAGTGCACTGCATCAGCAGGACTCCGCGCTGCTCTCCTGCTTATGTGCGTTTGTTGAATACACGACCAGACGAAATTTTTCTCACCTAGGACTAAGGGTCAGCGGTGGTACTCGCTTTTTTAGCGTTCTACTCGTATAACTTGCTTCAGCCCCGCCTGTAGGGTAATGTGACCTAGTGCAAGCTTCTCAACAATGACTAGCCTTCTTGAGGTTCACCAGGAAAGCAAAGAGGAAGCACAATATTTTAATTAAATACCTGGGAATGGTTAATCGAGGAAGTTAGATAAATATGATCAGATGTTACCTACGGCTCATTACTAGTTGGTGGAGGCAGCAACGTTGAGCGGACGTGTATGCAAATGTCGGAGGGGGTCTTGATGATTAATACAGTCTTTTGGGACAATTTGCACGTCTAGCCGTCGGCATGTCACTGGACAGCCTAACTTAGGCTGCACTCACTGTTATTCCGAGTGCTACTTCAAACAATTGAAAGGTAAATGAACCAATATTGCATTGTAATATGTAATTTAAAATGGTTTTGTCTATTTTAATATACGTACAGTATATATTATGTATGAAAGGAAAAGTCATTTCAGGAAAACAGTTTTATTGCCTATATTTGATTATCACTTTAATCAAATCTCGTTTGTTAGTAGCAGAACGCCCAAGGCACATTGTGATTCTCATATGACTTGCTTTGATTACGATATCTTATATGTAGATCAGAACAATAATTGGAAGAGGAAGTCAACATGTTTATGAAAACTCCATTACAATTCACATTTTTCAAATAGGGTTAAACAATAGAGTTTTTAGCTCACCGATTTGTGAGATTGTTGCCCCTTGTGTTCAGTTGGCCTACATACTGGAAATATCCAAACACATTATTCTCAAAAAGCATGTAGTAGGCCTATTAGGAAGATCAGCAACATTTTTGTGACTACCTCCAAACTGTTTTATGCTTTATACTTTTTTACGGTTAAAAATTACTGTAACCTGAACTATCAACTTTTGCAATTATTAATCACATTACACTCTCCACTCCTCTTTGGACTCCTCAAGCCTTCCCACATCATCAGCAACATCTTACAGAGCACCCCAGCAACATCTGACAGAGCAACATCTTACAGAGCACCCCAGCAACATCTGACAGAGTACCTAGCTTTCACTTTTAGTGGCCAGGGGCAAGAGGTGAGATTCGTTGTGGGGGTGAGAAGGTACCAGTGGTGCAAGAGTTTCGTTATTTGGGATCAGTTTTCCAGAGCAATGGGGAGATAGACTCCGACGTGACCCATAGGATTAATGCAGGATGGCTGAAGTGGAGGCAGGCAAGTGGGGTCTTGTGCGATCGCCGGGTCCCAATTAAGTTGAAGGGCAAAGTTTGCAGAACTGTCGTTAGGCCCGCTGTTATATACCTCAGAGTGTTGGACACTACAGTTAGGAAGAACCATGAAAGGCAAATTGCAAGTGGCTGAGATGCAAATTCTACGTTACATGAGTGGGGTGTCACGAGCCGATAGAGTTCGAAATGATTACGTTAGAGGCAGCTTGGGAGTGGGAGACATCGCGGAAGAGATGAGTCCATTATGGGACTTCAGGTAATTGGGGGCACCAGGAGTAGAGGAAGACCAAAACTGCCGTGGGAGCAGGTGGTGCAAAGGGACATGTTTGTTGGTGTTTAAGGTCCCGTCAACTACAAGGTCATTAGAGACCCGTCCACTACATAGTTCTAATGCATATACTGCACAGACACTACACTAATGCAACGATTATTGGGTATTAGCAATACCCAGCTTTCCCAAGCGACCACCCATGTCAGTACTAACTGGGCTTGCGTTGCTTAACTTCAGTGATCAGACGAGAACTGGTGTGTCCAACGCAACTCACCGCTCGGGGGACTTGGTGGGGGATAGGCGGGAGTGGAGGATCAGAGCCCGCAGACCCGACCCTGCCTCAGCAGGAGAAAGGTGTGATGATGATGACTCTCTAGTGCTCTAAAGCTTATTTTCTTGGAGCAGTTTCTTTTATTGACACCAGGATGACTTTCCACATGCGAATTCCATGTAGAAGGGGGTTGCCCTTTTACGTGTAGGTAACATTGTAAACACAGCTCAAGGTCACAGTTTTAATTTTCATCGGACTAAATATGCACTTGGAGTTTCTCTTACCCCTTCCACCAATTGATGGCAATAGAGCTCACCCCGATGTGAGGCGGTGGAAACATTCGAACATATTTTGGCTCCCACTTCAGCTTGCCCGATGGCAAATCAACTCCCTTAAACTTTAGGCAATGTATTGCGGCTTATTGATGTGAATGGGCTACCCCCTTTGACACCTGGCAACCAATATTTTTAAACTAGTCCTCCACTGCCTTAGAATGCCCGTGACTTTCACATTCTTGTAAGGAATGGTGTTATATACAGTACATAGAGATTAACCCTCTCCCCGAATTCAAGACCACATGTGGTTGAAAAGTGATCATTTGAATTTCTACATATTTCGCATCTCATCCATCACCTTCTGTTTATCAATTTGTTTGGATATTTAGATCTTGGAGTTTACTTGCCAAGCAACGGTAATGACCCGAAGTACTGCTAATACTAACTTGGAAATACTATGCCATAATCATCGCCCATTAATTGTTGACATCAAACACTGGATGGCCCAAGGCTGTCGACAAGGACGTTTTTACGCATGAGATTTTCTGGAAACAGTGCAGAATGGCAAGTCAAAATTTAGCAAAGAGGAAGCAGAAAACGTAGCGCTTAAATTGAATGAGATAGGGCAAGAAAAGAGCTCACTTTCCCTGCGGGTGAAGTTGTAGGCCATGTCATGAGAGTGAAATTCAGTAGTAGTACTTCTGCTCTGTTATTCTATAAGGCAAATAGTTTCGAAATTGGCATTGTGCGTGAGCTACTTTGTGATAGTATGTAGGTCCCAAATTACGGTTAAGGAAAATTGTTTATAGGACAGTAGAAATATTAATTGAGTTGCTAGTGTTAGATAATATAATACTAATCATCATCATCATAATTTCCCCTTCCACTGTTGCTGCATTTAGCTCCTGAATCCTCTCAAATTCAATGAATTTTGAGTTTATTCTAGCACATTTTCGGTTTTGAAGACATATCACGAAGGCCTCACAGATAGCCCTAGCTAGCCGTAATTTGCCCACCCTAGGAATCAGGGCCGGATTTTTTTTCAATTTTAAGGCCTTTTCCAAGCCATTTTCTTTAGTTTTGAAGCCCGCTAAACGTTGAGGCCCTAGGCTTCAGCCTACTTAGCTTAGTGGTAGTTGTTGTTGTTTGTTGGTGTTTTAGGGCCCTTCAACTGCAAAGGTCATTACAGCCCCGTCCACAGTGTAGTTCTGATGCCGAGACAGAACAGACACTACACTAATGTGACGATTTTTTTTTTGGGTCTTAGCAGTACCCAGTTTTCCCAAGCGGCCACCCATGTCAGTACTAGGGAAGTTGAAAAATAGTTGTAATTAGCACTACGAATCACCAATACGAATGATGAACTCATTCGTATTTGTAATTGTGAAGGGACGTTGAAATGCAATGTCCAAAGCGAATGTCGCCACCTAGGGAAAAGCATCTAAGACTCATTGGAAAAGGCTATGTGCTACAGTGCAGTGGGATTTTGCTAGCACGGTGTGCTAATCCCCTTGCACATTGTTGGGATATCATTTTTTCATCCAATTTAAAGATTTTAATTGTTTCATAATTGTAATTTAATAATTTTACTTTTAAACTTTATTTTTACTCCCTTGAATTATTTCTGGATTTGGTATTAGTGATGATTTTCCCACGTGCAACATCGTTATAGACCAGACATCTTCGTTTTTAAAGATGGCTGCCTCATGCTGATGTTGAAGCTTCATTGCACATGCGCGAGGGTGTGGCCTGTTCATTGCCTTCTGAATCGTAACTGGGGAAAAGTTATGATTCTGGAGGCTTCTAACCGTTGCCAAAGTCGGGGGGGGGGGGGGGTCGAGTGGGAGGCACAACTACGCTCAACACACTCATATTTGTAGTCGGAACGCTCAATTCGTTCCTCATTTCAACGTCCCTACTAGCTGGGGTGATCAGACGAGAACTGGTGTGTCCAACGCAATTCGCCGCTCCCAGCCTAGTGGTAAATCTGGCACTGCCGGATACTATTTGAAGTTTTAAGGCAAATTGCACTTTTTTGTTGTTCATGTTAAAATGATGTGGTACAATTTCAAGTAAAGGACTTCAAATTAAGGTTTGAGGTATTAAAATGAGAAGTTCATGAATGAGCATTTTGATATGCCACTCTATCAACCGTTGAAACGTCAATATTAAGGTTATACTGTAATTGTTATAGTTGAATTATAAACTTTTCAATTTTGAAAGTACTGTACATGCTTGAAATATGGTGAGACCTAGAAGTAGATTTAGATTTCTAACAAACAATTGTAAAGAGCCTAACGTAAATCATGAATTAGAGCACCTACAGCTTCCGGTTTCTCCTTGGTGACAAATAAATCCATCGATAAAATTGTTGTCTCCCTGTTTTTAAAAATCTTGTGAATCTAAACTATTCCCATATACAGTACTGTAGGTCTATTCCAAATCCTTTTCTCCTCACAATTGTGAAATATTTCAGGGCCTAAAAGGCATCCATGCAGCAACAGCTCTTTTACATTCAGATAACATCGTCCGCATAACACGGGATTTCAAACTGGGGAGTGACTATTTCGCCCAAAAGTAGCCAAACCACATAGAACCAAGATCGAACCTGGAACTACTGATGTCGAAGTTCAGTTCGATACCTCTGTAGATGATTATGTTATTTATATACCAAAATTATTGGCTAATAACGCGGTGTGGGATGATTAATGTGATTTGTCTGCGAGTTTGGAGCCTTAGGTGTTAGCACAATTTTGCTACTGAATTCCTAATTGCAAAAGCCAATTTTATTGGCCAACAAGTGCTTGAGGATTATTGTCCGAGTTTAATTCAGGATGACCTTGCCTAGTTTCATTGCCCTTAATTTTCAAAATTTGTACAATTAAACGTTAGACTGCAATTGAAATTATTAAGGCTAAATTGAGACAGTAGACAATAAAGCACAATGCATGGCTTGACTAAGAAATGAAAGGTCAGTACTGGGATTTCTTTTTCGGACATTTAATGGAAATGCAATTTACACAGCAATGAGAAAAATATTATTTCTTTCTGTAGTAGTTGACCCAATTTAATACTGAACGCCGACAACGTGCACTTGAAAGACTGACATTCAACTTTCTTATACAGCAGTTGAAGCTTTATTATGAAACTGGTCATAAAAAATATTTGCTGGGAAAGTTGTTTTTATGTAAAAGTTCGCGTGCTAACGTCATATTTAATTGTAGATATCGCCACATTTCTCTCGAAAAGGAAATCTTCGTTAGCTTTTTTTTTTACAACGGTAGTGAGGTCAGTCAAATTTTCCCCGTAACCCACTTTCTTTTTTTTTATGTTAACTAGCGAAATGAAGGTATAAGCATTAGTTTGCATTTAGATGAGTTAACGTATATGCATCGATAGACATCGAAGTTGTTCATTTCGCTTTCAAAAAATAATCACATATTTTGAAAACCGTAGACATGATGTGACATAATTTTTTGTGTGTGGCTCAGTTTTTGTTAAATTTCTTTCGAAATTGTTAGTCGAGGACTTCATTTATTGCGTTAAAGTTGATGCAAAGCATCTTTGTGTCACTTTATAAATTTCATATACTTTTTTAAATGATACAGTGCAGCTCACAATATTTCATAGGATTGTACGAAGATGCTAATCGCAAAACTGCATTATTGGACTGTTGTAAGTAATAGTTGTAAATTTCGATTATATTTTATTATCTAATTTGGAACCTAATTTTTTTATTTGAGAGGACTTCAATACAGTTTTGCATGTGAAATTTCGAGATGCTAGTCCTATTTAAAATAATGGTCTTATCGAGAGTAGAAATTCTTCAACAGAATATGCATATTTTCCTCTCTTAAATTTTTTGTGCCACAATGGGGAACTTAAACTGTCTCAGTGGAGCAGAGATAACATGTTGACTAGTGTATCGACGGTTCTGCTTCTATCCTGGCTTTCGGACGAGAGGCCCAATTATGCCTTCCGTCCGATTGCGAAGTAAGTCGCAGCCCCGTAGGATGTGTATGATGTCAATGTACTTGTACAAGGGTGGATCTACATAGAGACTAATAGGGCTTAAGCCTTGGTCCCCAGAAGTGTCAAGGGCCCACAAAAATTGAATTATCATAAATTTTTAATACTTTTTCATTAACAATAAGCACTTATCGAATAGTAAAAAAATAGTTAATATTAATATAATAATAATATATAGTCGTATTAATTGTTTTATTTAATCAATATAACATTATTGGACTTCAATAACCCTAGGCCCGAAAAACCTAAATCCGCCCCTGTATTTGTAGTTCGGCAGCATTTCCAATGTAGGTGGAAGTGTCGTAAGGAAGAAAATCAGCCAATGTAAATAAGCAAAGGGTTGCAGCATTACGTTGATTACCAGCCGGCTGTATAAAAATACTATGTATTTCCAGCAAACCTTTTGGACAAATGAGTATCTGACTCTTACATAGGTAAGAAAGGGCTTGGAATGAACGTGAAGATGATAATGCGAGGAAACTGCTCATCTGTTCCTCTTTTCGCCTGTTTTCCTTTGCTCACTTCCATACACAATTCTGTTAATGTTAGGTGAGGTAAACGGAAGAAGTCTAAGAGGTGAAAGTACTTTTGATATGTAAAAGGCACGTAAGTACTCGGTCTCAAAAGTTCTGTTCACCATATTTAGGTCCACTTTTTTACTTCTACTGCGAACTTCCGGGCTAATATGTAGTTCCCCCCATTCCGTTAAAAGGACAAATTGAATTAGGAAGTAGGAATTGACGGAAGTGTGGAGTTAGATTCCAAAGGAGTGTATAACGGGTAACGAATGGTCGATACAGTAGCCACTGTGCCGCGAGATTCATGAAATGTGCCGCCACTGCGAATACCCAAACATAAGTGACGTCAGACAAGTACAGTAGTTCAATCGGTTCTGCCTTCCTAGGAGGGACTGGCTGAACTAATGGGCATGGTTATTACAGTTCTCACTACTGGCTAACAAAGCTATGTAGTAATTTAGTCTGTTAGTCTCCCGCCTGATGTGTGCCTAGGTTACAAGTAACTTCTAATCCTCGTCCCGTCAATGGCGGGGCTGGGTACCCATCTTGTCCCTCAGAGTGGGCACAAGGGCGATATATTGGATAGTGATTTCCCACAGCCGGTTACCGACCAAAGCTGCAACACCTATGCTATTTATCGTCTTGCTACTGTTCGTTGGGGCATTCCACCGAAGCCAAAGGGCGAGCTCCTACACCTGGAAACTCTGCTTCCTCTACCCATTCCATAATAGAGAGGGTTCTTTCACATGCAGATGCCATCGTGCACCACACATGAACTCGGTTTTACTTCTCATCCGAAAGAAGGCGCACTCAGGGCTTCACTCTCGTCCGAAATAAGCCAACCCACCACAGTCCAGTAGAACCAAAAACTACTGACGCAGTAACTGAGCGTGCTACCCACTGCGCTACCGAGGCAAGTTTTTGCATAAGGTGAAGTCACAACTTGTTTATTTTCTTTAGCGTTTGTGTGCGCCAAAATGTGTCATCGTTAGTGTGCCGCCAAATTTTTATAATATTAAGTGTACCGTGACGAAAAAAAGGTTGAGAATCGCTACAGTAGACCCTTGTTTATCCGTGCTATTTGGTTCCGGGCAAGGAGCGGATAATGCGAAAGAACAGATAACCGAGGGTTCATATTGAGGCACATTTAAATATGTAGTATAAATCAGATCGTCAAATGTGTATTGGTAAATATACTGTAATTTTATTTGGAAGTAGCATATATGTTTGCATACAGTTTAAAAACATTTTGAACGAAAAGAAAAAACGAATTTAGGAATCACTTTTACCCTGTTTTGAAAAAATCCGTTCATTAAGCGAATATTTGAACGGGGCGATTAAAAAAAAATGAAATGGTTTAAACGGAGGGACAGTTAATTGGGGACGAATAAACGAGGGTTACAGGTGCCCGCTGACGATCATGCCAAATGGAGTGGTGAGACAGTGGAGTAGAGTGTCAGGAGCGGCTGGAGTGAAGAGAAATGTTGTGGGGTCATTGACGGATGATCACTCCACTCCAATGCATCACTCCTGAATTGACAAAAATTGAGAGACGGCTTGAGTATGTCATATGGGAGGGGAGAAGAGTTAATTAGATGTATTTTGCAGACCTCCGACCCTGACATAAGCGAAAAAAAACTTGATGATGATGAGCATGTTGGCTTCCTTACAGTGAGAGCTGTATCACAGGCCTCACTTGTTTTTGTAAACAGAAATATCTGATATATTTGACACTATAAAATCAGACATTTGTAGTAGAGGAAGAGTTTGGAGGTTAAAATATCCTAGGTTTGAAAGCTTTAAAATCCATTCATCATCTTCACAAGAAATACCAGCTCCGTTGAATTACTTTTACATTTTGTGGCATTTTCCAATAGTACTTTCGTCCGCAATGCGCGTATGGGAATTTATCTTATGCATTATCAAATATTAAGGCGATATGTAAGCTTCAGAGTTGTATTTACTTTGCACACTCATGACAACCGTCCTTTACTCGGGACCCCAGAATGTCTCTTATCTTAGAAATCATATTTAAATTTGGTAAATATGATTGAATCAATATTTACTTTGACAATAATAAGAATGATTATAGTGTTGGGTTTCAGATTAAGACAAACTTTCGATGTTTAAAAATTAATAATGGACTCCAACTGAGTATATAGACACATCATAGCTGTGCTAAATTTGTACTTTCACTATCTACCCTTTTGAACCCCTAGAATCATTGACATCCCTTATTACACCTCTTATGATGCCCCTTCTCCCGAGCGGAAAATTGCGTTGACACATCAGTTCTCATCTGATCACTGAAGTTAGCAACGCAACCCCATCTAGTACTGACATGGGTGGCTGCTTGGGAAAACTGAGTACCGCTAGTATCCAAAAATCGTCGCATTAGTGTAGTGTCTGTGCAGTCACTGCATAACAGTGGATGGGGCTCTAATGACCTTGTAGTTGAAGGGCCCTAAAACACCAACAAACAAACAACAAGCCCATTCTCCCACAGCGTAAGGGAGTGACTATATTGCATTGGACATACCAGTTCTCGTCTGATCACTGAATTTAAGTAACGCAACCCCAGCTAGTACTAGCATGGATGACCGCTTGGGAACACCGGGTACTCCTAATAACCAAAAAATCGTCGTAATAGCGTAGTGTCTGTGCAGACTCTGGATAAGAACTATGCAGTGGACGGGGCTCTAATGACCATCGTAGTTGAAGGACCCTAAAACTCCAAAGCATAGTTATCTGTTGATATCCCCAAAATTAAAGACTAGATTCTTAATGATTCCCCGAACGATTATGTTTATTTAACTCCTAAGGCTCAGGGTATTTAATTACCTTTATGCACGTTTTAAACAATAGCTTCTCATATTCAAATTGCCAGTTTCTCAGTGAAACTATTAATTGAATGCGGCGTCTCACTTCAATTGAATTTGCATTACTATCATTGTAGTTCAGGAATTATTAATGCACAGTACATTGTTCAATAAATTATCGGTTAATTCATTATACATGAGGTATAACTCGTGTTTCATGTATTAATTAAATTGTTTTAGATTTGCATCAGATTTTTAAGTCAAAATATGACGTGGGTAAAATATTGTATGGGTGTGAATTCGCCTTGAGATGGGATTAAATGGTTTTATATACTGTAGGTCGAATGGCAGATACTGTACATGGTAGATAATGGCTGATTGCGTTCAGTTGGTAATACCGTAAAATCCCACGTAAAGTCCGCAGCTCAAATATAGTCTGCACCCGTTTATAGTCCGCATTAGCGATGGATATGTTTCAAATATAGTCCGCACTTTAAAATTCCTACTGTAGCCAGTGGCGCAACTTGTAGGGGGAATGGGATCAAATGAATTTGAACATGAAATGTCAGATTGCCCTGAAGATGAAATTGAAAATGTGAAAGATTTTATATTGCATTATCATATAAATAAGAACGTACTGTTTAACATTGTGTTGTTATCATCATCATCATCATCATCATCTCACCCTTCTCCCGCCTGAGGCAGGGTCGGGTCTGTGGGTTCTAATCCTCCATTCCCGCCTATTTCCCACCCAGTCCCCCTCCACCCCACACACCTCCATGCCCCTTTGCACCACCTGCTCCCACGTCCGCTTCGGTCTTCCTCTACCTCTGATGCTCCCAACCACCTGCAGTCCCATAATGGACCTAATAAGCTCCTCCTCTCCCCTTTGCATCACATGCCCATACCACCTCAACTGGTTCCCTCTCATCTTCTCCACAATGTCTCCCACCCCATGGCTACCTGTAATGTAATCGTTTCTAATTCTGTCCGATCGCGTCACCCCACTCATGTAGCGCAGCATTCGCATCTCAGCCACTTGCATTTGCCGTTCATGGTTCTTCTTAACTGCCCAACACTCTGTCCCATACAGCATAGCTGGCCTAACGACGGTTCTGTAGACCTTACCCTTCAACTTTATTGGGACCTGGAGGTCACACAGGACCCCACTTGCCTGCCTCCATTTCAGCCACCCTGCATTAATTCTATGGGTCACATCAGAATCTATTTCCCCATTGCTCTGGAAAACTGATCCTAAATACCTAAACTTTTGTACCACTGGAATCCTGTCTCCCCACAGTGAAGCTCACCCCCTTGCCCCTGGTCACTAAAATTGAAAGCTAGGTACTCTGTCTTCTTCATGTGTTGTTAAGTGTAATAAAATGTTCAGAAAATGATGAGCAGTTTTCATTGAGAACCCTGGGTTTCATTTATAGTCCGCACCCATATATAATCCGCACTAAATGACCCTATGTTTCGCGTATAATCCGCGGGCACTACGTGAGATTTTACGGTATCTGTGGGAGCGGTGAGTTGCGTTGGACACACCAGTTCTCGTCTGATCACTGAAGTTAAGCAACGCAAGCCCAGTTAGTACTGACATGGGTGGTCGTTCGGGAAAGCTGGGTGCTGCTAATACCCAATAATCGTCGCACTAGTGTAGTGTCTGGCAGTCTATGCATTAGAACTATGCAGTGGACGGGTCTCTAATGACCTTGTAGTTGACGGGACCTTAAACTCCAACAAACAAACAAATAAATCTGTGTTCTCTGGTTTCAGAAATTGTACAAAGAAATATCTGTTAGACGGTCCGAATGAGAAAAACCTCTATTAGGTGGACATGCTCAGGTTCTGATGCCTATGTTCACACTCCAACAAAACAACAGAACTGAAATTGTAAACATAACACAGGGGTGGCGAACCTACTGTATTTCTGCTGGCCTTGTAAAAATGTAAAAATTTGCAATTTTTGATGACTAACGTGCTAGGATTTGTTACAGGAATAACAGTAGGGTACCCCTACTTCCGGATTGTTACAGAAAAATTACATTCCAACAATCGATTGGAAGCGGCTTATTGCGTTGGACACACCAGTTCTCGTCTGATCACTGAAGTTAAGCAACGCAACCACAGCTAGTGCGAAACATGGGTAGCCGATTGGTAAAACTGGCCAAAAATCTCCGCATTAGGGTAGTGCCTGTGCAGTCTTTGCATTAGAACTAGGCAGGGGACGGGGCTCTAATGACCTTTGTAGTTGAAATGCCCTAAAGCACCAGCAAAAATGTACCAATCGGTTGTTTTGGCTTTATAGTGGTTACCCTGCATACTGTATATACATGCCACGTGCCAGCAATACTTTTGTGTGTGTCATCCCTGGCACGCGTGCCATAGGTTCGCCACCCCTGCATCAATATATCAACATCACCTTTTCACGGCGGGGTAAAGTGACCATTGGTGTTCTATTTGGACTGAAAAGCAAACTGTTTGACCGCAATGTGATGCAGCTGGCTGCCAACCTAATTCTGCAACTCCTATGCTCATGCCCTCACCTGTAAATTTTGGCAAGCTACTAGAGGTTTTCTACGTACAGGTGGCATTGTACGCATTACTTCTCATCTGACGGTGTTTCTCGACTGAAGGAAGCCAATCCAAAAGAGAAAAGATGAAGGCAGAATGCGGAAATATTTAGGGGGGAGAGACAACTCACAAACAATTCGTTAGTTGACGGCAATGTTGCGACCTTTTACCTGGTTAATACACCAACTTACAACTAAACATTCATGTTTTTGTAAAACTGTTACGTAATTTGCAACCTATTATGGTAATGTTTTGTTTAAAATTATTATTAGCTGTCAAATATGCTGTTTTTATCATGTTACGAACGTCACCATTTTTCTGAGCCTCGCACTTAATTAAAAATGATAAATCCTCAGTCATGATGACGCTAGGTTATTCATGAGCTTAGCCAAGGGGGACATATTGGGTACGTGTGCATTCCCTATCTAAACCTTTTGTCCTAATATCCAAGTTATCAATGCTTGTAGGCCAGACCGGTATCCATTCCTCCATCCGATAAAAGAACATCGTTTACTCGAATGAGGGTGTTCATGCATACCTCTGACGAAGGTAGAAGGTTAAGAGGGTAGTTGATCGTGATTTTGAATAATATCATCTGACCTGCTTCATGTCTTTTTTAAAATATGTAGGTTTACGCTTATTAAAATGTGTAAATCTTTGTAAAGCCAAAAGGGTCGTTATGTGCAAGAATCTAGTACTGACAGGTTTTAGCTAAGTACCGTACCGATGAAAAAATTAAGCACAAATGGGAGGGGTAACCCTTTCGCTTAAGAGAAAGGGTTATCTATGACACGATATAATCTAATGCCGCGACAAGAAGCAACAACCATTTGAATTATGTAGCCTACTTCTTGTGATTTATTTCTTTGAACTCTTAAAGGTCCATTTCTTGCCTATAAAGGTCATAGCTTATCGACACCAGGAAAGCGCCTATTTATTATTGCCTTTTACTAAAGGGCCGTCAGACCGCAGTACTTAATAGGCCCTAAGAGTGAAATATCTCCACAACCGAGAATTTCAACTCGAGAAGGCACACTTGAGGCTTCCTATCATCGTTAACTCTTCTTCCGTCAATGGAACGGTCGTCAATGGGACTCATGAGCGATCCAGTGGGCAGGATATCTTTTACGCAACCAGCTGACAACCTAGTGCTGCAACACCTATGCTTATTGTCGTTAACATATTGTGATTTGTTGGGACACTCGTGCATGCGACGCAAAATCAATCTTCTGCGATGTCCCGCACCACGGCACTAGGCTACCTCTAATATACTCATTTCTAGTTCTATCGGCTCTCGACACTCCACTCATGTACAGCAGCATTCGCATTTCAGCTACTTCCATTCTATTTACGTAGCTCTTCCTCCCTGCCCAACACTCTGATCCATACAGCATGGTGGGCCTAACTACAGTTTTGTAAACTTTCAACTTAATTGGGACTCGGCGGTCGCACAGCAAACCTCTTGCCTGTCTCCACTTCAGCCATCCTGCATTGATTCCATGGGTAACGTCGGAGTCGATTTCCCCGTTGCTCTCAAACACTGATCCTAGATACCTAAACTCTTGCACCACTGGTATCACCTTATTTCCACAACGGCTACACCCCTTTGGTCCTGGCCACTCCAAATGAAAGCTAAGTACTCTTGTACTCTGCTGCTTTAATGAAAATTACGACTTTTACGTGTGCTTTTAAACATTTTTTCTTGCAAAATTTGTACTTGATTTATACAATCGGTTGTTATCTATTAGCTTCTGCTTCTTTCGTAAAAAGCCAATATCTGCTTTCGTCAGTATTGGGTACCTTTGGCCGGAAGCGCCGAATGGAAACAGAAGAGACAGCCGAATAGAAAAGATGATAGAGATTGACAGACAGACATAAGAGGAGAAAGGAAAGAAAATGTCAGGATGTAAACAAAGGAGGATGAGAGTAAGAAAGCTCGTGAAAGATCTACTTGACAACTGCTTTACGTGGCTGATTAGTTTGCAGAGCTATTCATGCACTCGCTATGGGATTAAGCTTTCTTAGAGGTCAGATGACATCTCACAGCCATACACAGAACCCCCACCTTGTATTTCCCATGCGACAATAGGTGTTTTTTAAGTGGAAGCCAGAAGCGAACTTTGAGCTCGACACAAGATCGCCCTGTGAATTGAGCTACAGAAATCTGTGGTGGCAGAAACTACAGTATGTCGTAAAATGGATGCAATATTAATCATTTATTAAATTTTCCTTAAAATTAACAAATATTCCGTTTTCGTGGTGCAAGTGAGTAGAATCACTAAATATCTCCAAAACTGGAAATTGCACTCGGGCATTCGCACTTCCAATTATGGCAGGAACCCTTTGATGCTCAGGTTCTGAAAAGTGCAGTAATTGACACCGTAGCTTCTATGACATGGCGTGACCATCTTTGCAAACTGGGTTTGCATTATTTTAATGTTTACCAACAGAGTTGGCATGCAAATTATTTGCCTTATTAAGATCACTTTGTGTTTATTACTGACCAGCAGGGATGGATTTACGATTTTGCCACCTTAGGCTACAGTAAATAGTTCTGTTGCCCCTAAAAACGTTGCTCAAATGCCTCTTTCTATGAGCATGCCCCAGAGCAGTGGTGGCGAACCTTTTTTTTGAAGACGGGTCACAATAACACGAAAAAAAAAACAAAAAGTTGCCCGCGGGTCAGGTGCAAACACTATTTAATAGAATATCATCATAATACCCTTACCCCGCCTGTTGCAGGGTCGGGTCTGCATACGGACAACCTGCTCTCACATCTGTTGTTTGAGACAATAAACTAGATATGATTCATGCCCGGGTCACTTCGTGACACGCTGGTCACACGTTCGCCACCACTGCCCTAGAGACTTTTGTTGCTTGGACTCATGAGCATCGTGTAGTATAGACAGTGTCGGATGTACCACTAGGATAAGTCGGCTGAAGCCTAGGGCCTCAACACTTAGCGGGCTTCAAAACTTAAGAAAAGAGCCTCAAAGTTAAAATAGCCTAGGGCCTCTGAATATCTAAATCCCGCACTGAGTATAGAGACAGTATTTTTATTACTGCCTTATTTGAATTAAAAGAATTATGCTATTTACAGTTTATTATTGTGAAATTTTAAATTGACAACTCAGAATTTTTCCGCCCAAGGCTATAGGCTTTAGCCTAATCAGAAATCCGCCCCTGATGGTCATTAATAGTAGGCTACATATGCAGTGTTCACAGAAAAATAACTTGAAGGAAGGCGTTTATTCTGTTAAAAATTGTGACTTTCTCTCTGTTTCTGTAAATGGTTGTAGACCTGCTGTGCAGAAACGTCATCCTACTACTTATCCCATGAAATCTGGTTCCTGAAGGAAAAGTATTGGTGTCAGTCTGCGACGTGTATAGACTGCGTTTAAGGCAGTTACTGTTGGCAAGCAGCACCTTTTGAGTATTTCATCTTCTACCATTTCTGAAAGCCATCGACTGTATAGGCTCTTCACTGGGTTTGGTTGTTTACCCCGGAATCTCTTCACTGGCTTTTCAAAGACACTGTAAACAATCTTTTAAGGAAGAAGAATTGTTTAATTAGGTCGAGATGCACAATGACTTTGATGAACTCGACTTCCTATAATGTTTATACCTACAAGTTTTATTGAGTTAGGAGAAATCCAATTTTAAAATGCTCATAATGACTACGATGATAAATATTTCGTCTGTTATAAAAGAAAATGGCCCTGGACCTTCGTAATCGCATTGAGTGCAGTGTCCACTGCAGTTTTATCTATGACTGAAAAGTAGGTTGTTAAAATTTATGTCATGGCTACACCTTGTTGTTACGACCTGTTGAAATGTTACCAAAGGCATTATTCTTACATTATTCTCTTTGATTAAAGCAAACAGTCTGCACCAACAAACATTATAGTCAAAAATAATTTTATCTTGAAGGTTAGTGTGAACTCAACCTCATAATGCTAAAAACAAGGTTGTCTGTCGTAGTTACCTGATGGCCAGTCAAGTATTTATTTCCAGAGTACGACGTCACATGATTCGTTATAGCTTCTTAAACAGGTCAAACCTGCAGTAATTAAGGTGTAATTTGGTAAATGCCTACGATCCATTTCACTTCTTTGCGCACAGAATTGTCTGTTCAGCAATCAACACATTTAGATTCAAGCTGCAATCTTGAACGTTTAATTTAACGAAGTGGCAGTTGATATGAAAAGAGAGTAATTTTGTTAAATGCAGTAGGACGAAGTGATTTGTTCCTTCTCCACAATAGTAAATTAGCACGCATTTCAATTATTAAATTGAAAACTAGGATGACATATATTTCATTTAATGTTGAAATTGTAGCTTCACACAGGGCCGGCCTTCTCTATAAAGGGGCCCGGGTGCAAAAATCCTTTTCGGGCCCCAAAACATTTTTTCCAAAAGCAAAAATAAAAGGATTCAGAGTAAATGGACTCCTCTTAGATGACCTCCTATCCCATTCTGAGATCCTTCCTAATTTTGGAAGGTGTTACATTTTTGGATGATGCCATGTGTCCTAATATGTCGCCATTGAATTTATGAGTTGGTCTGAAAGCTTATGTGGACTTCTACACCTTGGAACATTTTCAGTTCGACCTGTGTCATTATATTTTTTATTACACTTCTGATTATTAAGGGTATTTTGGTTTTAACAACCCCAAAATAATAGCATTATTAAATTATTGACTCTTAACCTCTAATTCTGGGTTGTCCAACCTGTGGCCCATGGTGCATCATTTATAATTACGCATTATAGCCTACCTGCTATGTAACACCTAACGTTATCTTCACCCATTTTGGTTTTCACAGCCTGTGGCTGGCAAACAGTTCATGGAGCAGCCAAGTTATCCACAACACCAGAAAGGTTGTACAACCCTGGTGTAGTTCAATGGCAGGGTTGTTAAGTTACGTTTAGGTTATGTTGGATTGGCAGGGTCGAATAAAGGACGTTGTCCCTACATTGACGTATTAAACTTTTAATATTAGTAAAGATCTGGGCCCTGGTGGGTACTGATGATGGGGCCCCTTCAATCGTGGGGCCCGGGTGCAATGCACCCTCTGCACCCCCCGGATGGCCGGCCCTGGAAGCCTTCACATCCGCCTCGGTGGGCAGAGAGTAGCGTACTCGGCTACCTCGTCAGTGGTTCCAGGCTCAATACTGGATCGACGTGGGTTGGTTGGCCTCTTTCGAGCGAGATGTGTTAAATTTCCATTGGCTGGGCGGGGGCGCTGAGTAATTCCTTTCTGAAAATGGGGCGGTAGAACAAATAAGTTTGGGACCCTATACTCATATAACCGTATAGACTTAATACATTCATTGTAATTTATCAGCATCCCTATGACCCGCCTCGGTGGCACAAGAGTAAGCTTGATCGATGTGGTTACAGGTTCGATACTGGGCGGAGGTTGGTAGGATTCTTTCGGGCGCGAGAACGAGATTCTGAGTGCGCCTTCCGTCGAATGAGAAGTAAAGCCATGGTCCCGTGTGGTGCACGATGGCATTTGCACGTAAAAGAACCCTCTCAACTATGTAAAGGGTAAATCAGGCAAAATCCCACGTATAGGGGCTCACTCTCTGGCGTCGGTGGCATGCCTCAACGAACAGAAGGTCAATGGTAAATAAACAAAGGGATTGCAGCCTTGGTCGGCAGCCGGATGCGTAAAAGATGCCGTCCAATAGATCTCCCAAGCATCCATTCAGAGGGACAAAGATGGATACCCGACCCTACCATAGGCGGGAAGAGGGTTAGTAGTTGTATTTGAAGTAGTATACCCTTGTGGGACCCAATAGATGATGAAAAGCATCTGGGACTATCTGCCGACCTAATGCCTTAGTACTTTTGGTCACGTATTAGGACACTTGTAGATGCGACTGACCAGACTTTCTACTCCAGAGGTCAAACACTGTGGTCTTTGCCATCAATATATGAAATCGTAGGTTGGTTTGGCTTATGGCAACTTAATAATGGGTTGTCTGCCTATGGCGTCATTCACCAATTAAGAGGGGGAGGGCAAATACCTTTACCTGAGAATGTTGGTGTTCTGCACGCCCATTCTTTCGATGAAGAAAGGGGTATACTGCTGACACCACGCAGGACTGCGATTTTACCTCTCATTCCACGGAAGGCGCACTAGGGGCTCCCTCTCTCTGCTTAACCATTTAGTCAAAAAGTATCATATTTGGCCTGGGGAGACATTGGGACATTAGAAGCAAGAATTTCACACAAACCTTTGCAACTGGAGGACAACATAAGCTTTAATTTATCACTTCACTGGTTACTGTGACCCACAGAACCATCGCAATTCAACGGATTGATACACAATATGATCCAGATGATAATTGTGACCATTCGGAAATCCCTGAGGCATGACAAAGAAGTCAGGTATGAGTTACTCGAATGGTGACTATTAAAAAAAAAGTGTTTCGCAAACACGAGTTTATGCCGTAACTCCATCTACAGCCCTTTGGCAGAGCCTATTATCCGTGGTATGGTTCTCAAAGTAGATCCGTTTCGAAGGGTCTAAAATACAAGAAAAAGCGCCTGGAGTCCAGTAAAGTCACACTACCAACAAGTGGTCGTCGAATCTTAGGCGTTATTACTCATCATCATCACCCCTGAACACCACAATACTGATGTTCGGATTTCGTAAATGGCCAACCACAAACAGAACCACCCATGATTTGCTTCTTAAGAAGAAGAAATTTCGGAAATAATTTGAGCCCAAAGCAACTGTGTCTTACTAATGAGCAAAGGTCAGCCTCTTGTTATTCCTGTTATCATTTACTCAGAGATACATTACATAGTTGTTGTCAGTTTGCTCTGAAAACTACATTTTAAATTCAACATTTACATAATTTCGTGAATAATTCCACAGAAATCAATAGGACAACAACGAATGCAGTTGACAATACAACCTTTCAGAATCAGCTTTAAGGCTTTATTATAATTTTTTCAAAAGCTTTCACTGAATGACCTGGGAAATGTTTACATTGTGGGAGACCGTAAATGAAATTGCCTTTTCGATCAGTAGAAGCCATCGATTTTCGGCAAAATCATTTTACCTATACAAAGGTTATTATAAATGGAAAAGAGAGGGCATAGGGACCGTGGAATGTTAGATTATCTAGAATTCTTGTAATGTTATCCGTTGACTTGGGAAGGGCAAAAATGTCATTTTCGTTAGTGTAACAAATCAAAATTGAGCAAAGTTATTCTCTGTTGGTCACATTCCCAATCCATCTGTAATCAAGAGTTCCATAACACTGAGTAGCCTTTGTTTATTTGCTGAAACCCCTATGTTTATATGCCGTCGGCCTGCTGTTCGCTGGGGCAACCCACCAACGCGACATTTGGAGGGTGAGCTCCTACATCTGGGAATATTGCCTCATCTACCCATTGCGCAATAGAGAGGGTTCTTTTGGCCTTCTACGAAGTTGAAGGCCCTGGGCAAGTACATTTGTGAGGCTCAGTCGTTCATTATCCCAGGTATAGTATAGCATAGTGCGTCAAGAGTTGAAGTACAGTCAGTATCTTATTACAAATTATATTCTACAGAAGTTAAAATTGCCCTTAATCAGTGGGAGGCCCCGGGCGGCTGCCCGTACTTTTCACCAGAAGTCTGGCCCTGCTTTAAATTTTAAAGTGATTTATTAAAATCAATCATAGTAACATTTGAATTACACACAGAAAATTAAGATAACAACGGTTAATATGAGAATAATTATTTTGAATGAAATTAAGAAGGATCCTAATGAAAAGGATGAACCTCCAATCAGTAATAACTTGCATTCTGTGTTTTCCTGCAAAATAATGTCACCCTATGGTGCACAACAGGTGAGCCACGTATGAATAGTTTGTGGGCTGTATTTTGTTATCTTCTCTTTCGTCTTCATGTTTTAACAAAACGAGGCTACTATCACCCCCCCCCCCCCCCCCCCCCCCCGTGGTTGGATTTTGTTTGTTTTGTTGGTGTTTTAGGACTCTTCAACTACAAAGGTTATTAGAGCCCCGTCCACTAAGTAGGTCTAAGTGCAGAGACTGCACGGACACTACACTAATGTGACGATTTTTGGATATTAGCAGTACCCAGTTTTCCCAAGCGGCCACCCATGTCAGTACTAGCTGGGGTTGCGCCCAAAATGTGTGCAGAGCAATAAGAGCGGCGAATTGCGTTGGACACACCAGTTCTCGTCTGATCACTGAAGTTAAGCAACGCAAGCCCTGTTAGTACTGACATGGGTGGTCGCTCGGGAAAGCTGGGTACTGCTAATACCCAATAATCGTCACATTGGTGTAGTGTCTGTGCAGTCTATGCATTAGAACTATGCAGTGGACGGGTCTCTATTGACCTTGTAGTTGACGGGACCTTAATGAGGCAGAGCAATAAGCCGCTCCCCCGTTGATCGAAGCACTGATGGCCCACTTTGAGAACCACTGGGTTAGATATACCTATTTAATATTGTGTTGTCCATCCCATATGGGATTAAATGACAAAATAAAGTGTGCCTTAGCTGCTGTACCTGATTATTCATTAATCACTTAGTATTGTGAGTCACCAAGTTTCACGTCAGTTTTGACATCATTGGCAAGTACTGTATCTTTCTAGATTTCTGTCATTGTAACTTCTAATGAGATTGTTTAAGTGCTTTCACCACTGCTTTTCTTCCAACAATGGAAACTACAGATACTGTGATTAATATCCGCCGTGAAAAAATAATCAGAAATGCGCTACGAACTAAAAAAGTAAATCGCTTTTATTTCATTAGAAGTTATCCCACAGAAAAATGTCAAGTGACTCAAGCCCAATAATCACTAAGCGACTCAACAATTCCCCACATATCTTGACATCTCCGTATTGCTGATGGAATATCCACGAACTTCATTTCCGTTATCTGAAGTTCGTCGATTAAAAATCGTTATATGCAAATGAAGTTGAGTAAGATGCTATATTCACTTTTTGTCATGATTTCTAACTACAAATATCAGTCTGACAAATATGAGATTTTAGGATAAATGTGAATTTCACCACTTCAAATAGGAAAGGTCTCATTTTCGTAAGGCTATTGATTTAGATTATTTTCGGTGTGAGTTCTTAGGATATCTTAGGAGCAGCTCTTTTAATCAGATAATAACCCTTCGGACTAGTGCCGGTGGTAGCGGAAGTTCACAAATAGCATTAACCCTTAACTGCGCTGGTGGTGTCTAAAAGACTCCAATGAATTTTATTTTTTCTATAATGTGCGTTTTTGCAATTAAAATGTTATGAATTTTTTATATTCCTTCTAACAGGAACCTATTAAGGAATGAGTAACTTGGGATAAAGGTCAAATTCTCTAATTCATAGTAAATGCCGTTTGGGGCCCATTAGACCCCACTAACATGTTAATGTATGTTTAAATTTGGGGTCTTTAAGGCCCATTTTGGCCATCTTTTGAATCATTTTGTTATACCTACAAAACATAGGTAGGCCTACTATACCTACAAAAAATTTTTTATAGGTATTATGTAAACAAACTGAAGTAGTTGTCAGCTGAAAATCAAGCAATAGGGTCAAATTATGAAAATTTTACCGATTTTCTTCACGATTATTTTTTTCTATTTCTGCCTTGACGACTTAGTGGTTCGTGACTTCTTGATTTCATGATGGCAGGATCAGGAGACCAGGCTCCAACACGAGAGAGAAGCTCCGAGTGGGATTTCCGTCAGATAAGTTGCCATGGTTGATTGTGGTGTTATGTAATTCCACCTGCACTTAAAGAAACCTCGCCACTTTGATGTCAGGGAAATAAAAATTGCTCTCCACCAGTGCCGGATTTAGATGTTGAGAGACCCTAGGCTATTTCAGTTATGAGCAGTGCCGGATTTACCAATAGGCTAATTAGGCTGAAGCCTAGGGCCTCAACATTTAGCAG
This sequence comes from Trigoniulus corallinus, assembly GCA_013389805.1. NCBI lineage: Eukaryota > Metazoa > Arthropoda > Diplopoda > Spirobolida > Trigoniulidae > Trigoniulus > Trigoniulus corallinus. The sequence goes on from JAAFCE010008833.1 coordinate 19,864,259, forward strand.
GCTTCAAAACTTAAGAAAAGGGGTTCAAATGGGCTTGAAAAGGGCCTGAAAATTGAAATAGCCTGAAGCCTGCTAAATGTTGAGGCCCTAGGCTTCAGCCTTCTTAGCCTAGTGGTAAATCCCTCCCTTCTCCCCACGTTAAAAGAGGAACTGCTTGTGACACTAGATCAGCAACTGGGTGCGTTCCCAATGCGAACGGGACAATGGTATTAACATTTTGCTACATATGACATGCTTATTATAAACATCAGTAAAATATTAATATGCAAGCTGCGTTCGCAGTGAAAGTAGGTTGTCTACCGAGGAATAGTTGCCTCGTAATGCTAACCTCAAAAATAGCTTAAAACTTATGTGCCTTATGCGATGTCACTTGCATACCTCTAACTAACTTAACTTCCCATTTGACTTTTAAAAAGGGGTATGAGCTACCTTAATTTATTTGACATGGCTTTCGTTTTTAGGTTTTTGGCCTCTAGCATCATTTCTCGTGAGGTCACGTCTATCAGGGATAGGTCATGTGAAGAAAAGCGACAAATCAATAACTGCTTTCAAGTGCTAAATAAATATGCTGTGTATGAACTATGCATGTAATGAAAACATAAAACTGTAGATTACACCTACAGTAAATCAACATTTCTGATTATGGCAGAAAGATAGTCGGATCTATTCACATGACATAATGAAGACATTGTTTTCATACATTGTTGGAAATGTAGACATTTAATCATTAGTGGAGGTTTTGGTGAAGTCACACCTCGAATATGATTATTATATCATTAACTCCTTCACTGGGTTTTCTTTTTTCGTTTCGTTGGCTTTTTAGGGCCCTTCAACTGCAAAAATCATTAGAGCCCCGTCCACTGCATAGTTCTAATGTAGAGTCTGCACAGACACTTCACTGTTAGAACAGCTTTTGGGGATTAGCAGTACACAATCCTCCCTGGGTTAGTGTTCGCCCTCGGGGGAAAAAATATGGGATTCTCCCCTTCTCTTCCTTTTTGTTGTATTGCCAGCTAATTGAGGTCTCTCGTGCCTTAAAAAACTTGAACCATCCCTTCCACTCAATTTCTGTTTTCTTTTGCTCTGATGTGTCATCTCGCCGAGTTCATAGGTTTTTGTTTGCTCCTTCTTCTCCTTTTTCAGACATTAGGGGCAGGTTGTTCCCCTACGTGGTTTTTAAAATGTGGAATGACCTTCCATATGTTATTCGATGGAGTGTATTCCAATGCTCTTCCTTGTCGTGCTTACATAATTGTAGGCATTTTAATACTAAGCTTTACAAATCTTTTCTTCTTTGTGTTTAACTTCGTCTCTGATAATTTGTACATTTGATTGTATGCAAAATAAATAATAATAATGTTTCTAACCGGTCACCCTTGCTAGTACTAGCTGGTGTTGCGCCAATTAACTTCAGTGGTAAGACGAAAACTAGTGTGTCCAACGCAATAAAGCAGTTCCCTGTGTGTTGGGATCGCAGGATCAGAATATGGTAACTCTGTTTCTTCTAACTCCATAGGAGCGATTACGATGGTAGTTGATATTGAAGGAGCGGCTTATTGTTTTGGACACATGAAAAAAGCCTACGACACCTCATGGACATCCAGAGTTCATCTGCAAGTAGTGGAGAAGTACAGCACTGGGATGACAAGATGATAGGAATCGACACTGTCTGTTCTCAATATAAAACACTTTATAATAATGACTTCATGAAAAATTGCATAGCAATCTTTACATTTTGAGTTTTATAGTATTATAAAAAGTTATAGAAGTTTGCACCTTATTGTCATCCCTTGGATCTCCATCTTAAAATGGTAATCATATTTTTGATGAAGTTTTGAAAGTAATAACTTCAAACGAGTTCAGATCATGAACGTACTGATAACAACGTATTCATGTTGACAGCAGTTTTTCAGCTAAAAAAGCACTAAACATAGAACCCTTCTAGCAGCAAATTGCACGAATACTTAATCCTAGTTGCATGCTTGCCATTCACTCGTCGTTCGATGACATCCAGGCCATGCCCCTATGGAATATTTCGTCACATTATCTCACAACGTTCCACATTTGAATGAATATAATAAAGAGGTGCAGTATAAACATTTGTTCGAAGTTGGTGTTATGCTCTATTATACGGTGCATTTTGCAACTGATAGATTCTTTCTCTTCCCAATGGCATGACATCGACGTTTCTCCAAACTTATTTTCTGCACTCTCAACTCTTATTGGGCCTTAATAACTGCATGCCGTATGGTCTCTAACAAGCTACATATGACAACAAATAAGAACCCCTAGTTTATTTTTACCAGTTTTTTCATTTTTACGAGGTATCTGCTGTAGTTTGCTCGCCTCTGCACTAGAGCCTGAACCAGAAGCCTCTACCATCACCCTACTATCTCACATGACCAGTATGTGCACAGCATAAAGAATCTGCTTCTGAGACATGACAAAGACAGTGAACTATGCAAGATTGGCGGTGATCTTCACCCACCGCAATTTAACTTCCGTGGATAAATTTAAGCGACTGAATTTGATAATCTCATTATTTTCGATGTCGGATTATGATGTAACATTTTGAGTCAATTAATACTAATACAAACTCAGAATATAAATAACTTTTGCTTGATCAACATTTCCAAATATGCAATATTTTTACTTTTTACTATTTTACATTACAAAGTATTTTTTCAAATGCTGTTGAATTTTCAACATAATGAAGGCAGCATTGCAATGGCGTATTTGATTTAGCATAATTTATTAAATTTAGACTAATATCGTAACAGAATGCTAAAAGCGTTTGTGTATTAGCGGTAGTTTTTATTACTGTAGTTTGCAAAGTTCAGTGCCGGCTTACGAAGTGGAATGCCCCTAGCAAAATCATTGTCGGAGACCCAGTCACCCGCCATTCCAGATAAAGCGGATCGGTAGCCAAATTGCCATTATGGATGGAAATAAAAGACTGCGTTAATAAAATAAGGTGAAACAGTATTGTTGGGGACATGTGCTACGTTCAGGGGCTGCTGTAGGGAGGGGGTTGCAAACCGGACATCAGACCGGGACGCAATTTTGGCTGTAAGTGTGAGAAAAATATTGATGTGTTAAATACCCAATTACAGTAATAGAAAGTTTCACATATCGGTTTTTTCGTTCCCTAAAAATTTACAATGCGTAGTGTATTTACTGTATATTGTATATGTCTGAAAGCTAAAAATATTACACAATTATTGAAATCGGGGTGGCAATTTGTCTTTTTGTCCGGGGCAACGTAAGCGCTAGAGCGGACCCTGACTTGTTTAACAAGTATTTGTTGTGGTACAAATGACATAACGGCCTCATCCTGCTACTCAAAAAAGTAGAAATGGAAACTGGTGTATCGAAACAGTGCCTTAGCAAAATAAAACCTGACTTGATAGTGCACTAGTGGCTTCACTCTGGTGACTGGCTGTAGTGCCGGGGACGGGATCTAAACAAATAGAGGGCCGGCGGATGCCCATGGATGGCGTAGTGCATCAAGTGTTGATGCTCTATCAGTATCTTATTACAAATTATATAGGCCTACTACAGAATGATCACTATATGCTGTATGCCTATATTAGGGTAGAATATTTGAGCACGTTGCTAAAAAGTCTTTAAAAAATGTGTTAAATGTGGGAGGCCACCTCCCTGCCCTACCCCCAAGGCCGGCCTTGGTTATGGGAGCGGCTTATTGCGTTGGACACACCAGTTCTCGTCTGATCACTGAAGTTAAGCAACGCAACCCCGGCTAGTACTAACATGGGTGGCAGCTTGGGAAAGCTGGGTACCGCTAATACCCAACAATTGTCGCATTAGTGTAGTGTCTGTGCAGTCTCTCTGCTTTAGAACTACGCAGTGGACGGGGCTATAGTTACCTTGTAGTTTAGGGCCCTAAAACACCAAAAAACAACAAACAACTACGGCCCTGGTTATAGAATGTTATGTTAGCCAATAGCAATGCAGATGTAGGCTATGACAGTAAAATTCAACATTTCATGCATGTGATGTATGGCCATTCGGTGACTAAAATTATGTCTGAAACTAGTTAGTTTGCGTGATCCTAACTTATGGTGGATATGCTTATCACTAGCACTCTAAATTCTAGGGGGTGGGAACAAAGATGAGGTCACCCTACTCGTTAATGGCCTCAGGATGCGACTTCCCTGTGTGTTATTTAAGTTGGTTAGAAGCGATCCACAGATGCAAAGAGCTTTAGAAAACACAGTATGGCAGGTAAGTTCGAGGTTCAATAATCAGGCACACTAATTTTACCTGTCCTTTTTTACATCTCTACTTTTCTAAACATCTGCTGTTTGCTAAGTATCTAGTAGCTCTACGTGCTCCACGTTGTCTTGGACTGAATTTGAGATTTGTAGTAGTAGGTACCCATCGTGGTAGGTCAGTCCGTGGCGTGCTTGACTATTCTATCGTATCCAAAGTAAATAGTTGCTTGCTTCTGGCAAAGGGGGGGGGGGGGCTTTCACTTTCACCAGATTTGAAGTACAGTAGAGACTTGGGCCTCGAGTGTTGCGTGTGATGCTACCTGTCGACACTTTTAGTTGGATAGGTAAAAGAGGTCGCTTCTCCCCTGTGTCCTTTAATGGCCTCATAGGCATTTAACTGACTTTAAATGACCAATCTTTATTACTTTTAACCAAGTTAACCTGAATTAACCTATATACTGTACATTGAAGTCTCAAGTCATTAATTCGGGAGCCTTAAGGATAACAAGGATTTCTTTGGCTCGAAAGACACTCAATATATTTTCATTACGTTAGGTGGCACATTTTCTTCATGACCAATACGAAACGTTGAGAGAAGTAGAGATCGACAATCTCTCTAGATGTGTGATCGTAGGTGGCCACACAGGCGATGACTTCCTGTCAACAACTTCTGGTGACACCCTTGAGTTCTTGTCGTTTATATAGTGGGGCTGATGTTGAGATGTCTTGTATAATCAGCATGTGTATCCACAGGGTAGTGAGCTGCACATGAAGCAGCAGATGCGTGTCAAATGCCTATCCGTGTTCCCAATTTAAACTGGATCGACGAATTGTTAAAATTATAAGTGAAGTAATTTCATCATTTAGGGCAGTGCAGTATTTAGAAAATAGGTTTTGAAAGTTGGATTAATTGTGATGTCACATGCTATTTCCACTTTAAATGAGGTGTCTGACTCTAGCTGTCCTTTTAGAAGTTCGCCATTTAGCTCTTCTCATGGAAAATTGAAATTAATAATTATATTCTGTGTGATGGTAGTTTTGCTTAACGATAGTGATAAGAAGATATTACCCCCTTCATAATCATTTTAATATTTGTTTAGCATACATAGGAATTATCATTTAGCCTTCCATTTTCATAATTATGACACTGACGGTTATAGTACTGAAATAGGTTGAGCAAGTTTCATATGTCAATATTAATTAACCTATGGTCTTTTTGAATGAATATTGCACTTCAATATTAATTTCATTCTGCCTGAAATTGGGTTACTTTCAGTTGGAATAGTTATGTACTACTTAATCATCTCATAATTATTATGACCTTGTTTAGTCAGCTCATTACATAAACTTTTTTATTATAGGGCCTTCTAATTGTGCACTTCAACAGTTCACAAACTCATTCAATGAACTTAGTTGTTTACTTACCGGACTACATTTATATTAATTACCGTAAAATCTCACGTAAAGTCCGCATCTCAAATATAGTCCTCATGAGGGATGTTTTTTTTTCATAGTCCACACTTTAAAATTCCTACTGTAGCCAGTGGCGCGACTTGTAGAGGGCATTTGGACATGAAATGTCAGATTGCTCTGACGATGAAATTGAAATGTGAAAGATTTTATATTGCACTATCATATAAATAAGACCGTCTGTGTAAAGTCGTGTTATGTGAAATAAAATGTTCAGAAAATGAGGAGCAATTTGTATTGAGAACCCTTGGTTTCATTTATAGTCCGCACGGCATATAGTCCACACTAAATGACCCTATGTTTCACGCATAATCCGCGGGCACTACGTGAGAATTTACGGTGATCCACAGACAGGGCTAAGATACGCACGGCCCGAGGCAAGAATAAGATAATTTATAAGTGTGTGTTTTTATTTAAATTTATAATAGAATGTAATTAAAAATATAGTATATTTGTGAAAGTGCTGGGCCCAATGTGGTTGCCTCGCTCGCCTTGCCCTGAAGCTGACCCACCAAATTAAGCACTCTAAAGCAGTGGTCTTCAAACTTTGTCGACTCACGGAACCCGTAGAACTATAAGATGTATTGGGAGAACCCCAACCCACATTTAGAAAAGTACATCTTGCCGCAGCTAACGAATTTTCCTTTTGACTCGCGGAACCCTGGGGTTCGCTGCTCTAAAGATATGTCCACACTGATGCGTCTTTCTGTTCAATAAACGCATCCGTCATAGCGCACAGGGTGTGGAACGAAAGGCATGTGCTATTGCATGCCTCATTGGAATGTTCAAAGTTCAAATTTGCATTCATCAACGTTGCATTCCAAAGCGCAGGCAATGTTGAAAGATGAAACGCGAGTGGAATTGAAAGAGGAAGACGAAAGCGCACCAGTGTAGACATCGCTTTAGATTTGTCAATCAACTCCACAGCGATTTCACATTTGAATGTATCATGCCCACTACTGATAACCCTCTATGTTCTGCCGTCCGAACATATGGAAGAAATATATTACTTTAGGCGAAATTTTACCGCACAACAATCCAGGAAGTAATCTTGGGCATTTCATGGTAGTTCAGAATGGTTCAATGCCACTCCCCTGAGAGAGCGGCTTATAGCGTTGGACTGACATGGGTGGCCGCTTGGGAAATCTGGGTGCCGCTAATACCCAAAAGTCGTCGCAGTAGTGTAGTGTCTGTGCAGTCTCTGTACTAGAACTACGCAGTGAACGGGGCTCTAATGACCTTGTAGTTGAAGGGCCCTAAAACACCAACGAAATATTAGGCTATTTTTAAAAACCCGGTCATTATAAGAGATTTCATTTGGTGAACTGGAGCACATCTTTTCATCTCGTTAATGCCTCTGCCCTTTCTTTTCTCTTCAGTGGAACTACAGAGTATATACAGTATATATTTTTGTGACATTATTTCACTCTCTTAGTTCATGAAATGAAAGGTCAGTTCTGTCGAAATTTGGTCTGACATATCCATATTTGCCATGTAAAGAAAAGCCTAGTAATTCTGTATAGTCAACTAGAACTTGAAAAAGAGGTTGAGAGTATCGTATGGACATCCTCAGGGATTCGCCAAAGAATTAAATTATATGACACAGGAGAAGAAAATCTGTAAAACGAATAAATCTAGAGCATATTTGATGAATTAAATTAGGATATGACGTTTAATACCTACTCTAGTGCCCAGACAAATGCGCCATCAAGTCAAAATGTACCAGAAGCCTGTTGAAATCGCCTTGTGATAACCTCAGCATCGTTTTTCTTATCTAGTACATTAAAGAAAGTGATTTTCAATCAGTAGTGTGATATTTAAGTGATTTTCCTAGATTGAAGCGCAGAGGGAGTAAACTTCTCAACTTCGTAATAAATCAGAAATTCAATCGAAAATAAAATACCCGATTGGGAAGCTTTCAATTACATGTAATTGCAATCCCAAGTGTTTGTGGGACCTTGTCACAATGCTTAACAAGGTGCAGCCACCAGAGAGGACCATCTTCGATCGTTATCTCATCAAGTTCTTGTAAGGGCATCAAGGTGGAATGAACTTATACTAATTCCTAGAAATCGTCTGTCTGTAGTTTGTTTTTGTCCCCTTATTTCTGAGGGATTGCATATTGGGGACAGAGCAAAAGTGACATTGAGACATCAAAATAAACATGTGCTGGTCGTGTGAAAACGATTGTGTCCACCATTCTCAAATTACATGCCCCATCTTTACAATTATTTTATCGATCGAATATTGATTTGGCAGACAAAAAAACTTTGAAGAACGCGTTCTCGTTGCTATAAAAGGCCCAAAATCTTTTGTTATCCTGCACAATTCCTCTCTCAGACTTGTGGATACACATTGAAGGAAGGGAGGGATAATGTTGTTAATTAATTAATATATTATAATTATGAAGTCCATTTTGTTAATGCAGTGGAAAAAAATCTATTCGTAATAATTTCGTAGCTATTTTCATGACTATAGCTTTATAGTTGAGATTAATGCTCACAAACAATCAGCTACAGTATTTGTTAATACTTGTATTAAGCATGATATCTCGCCTTTATACCTGATTATAAATTTTCAAATTAATTCAGCTCTGCCAAACACACGCAGTGTAAGATGGTGTTTATTTAGAGTGTAACTGTAAGTTTCTCATTGAGCAGTTCATTTCAACATGACTAAGAAAATTACTTTTTTTCCATTTTCCTCTATTGAAATGTAGCATTAATCTTTGTTATGAGGCACGCAACAGTGGCAAATGGTTTAATTCATGGCAGGACTATGTAATACACCAATAGTGACAGGAATAATAATATTACACAGCGGAGGCACCTAAAAATTTTTCTTCGAAACAACTTATTATGCGTAGGTCACAAATGTAGTGCGCATTAAAAACGCAAACTATATTTCATCGTTTATTACAAGTAGGATGAGAAACGTATTCTACGTTTATGTAGGTGGTATTTCTATTTTTAATATTTCTCGTCTGGGGAAACACATATTTCACATTTTCCGCGTAAAAAGGGACACAGATAATTCAACCTCCGTGTGCTTTTGGATATTAGCTACACACGAAATGTGACAGAGAAATTCGGCGAATTTTAGATGGATCCGAAGAAATGTAGCTACATTATATTATCAGCAGTTTTCTACGGTGAATTGTAAAAGTAACAATGTTTAATCATGCTTAAATAATCCTACTAAAACTTGGTCTCGATTTTGTGAACATTTTTAAAACCATATTCAAGATATTTCAAAACGAGGGTGCTGAATGTTCAATCTTGTTTACCATGGAAAGCACCAGATATACTATTTCACTTCTCCAGTTCATCACGATCTGGCACCCATCAGGTCAAGTAATTCAGTAGGAGGAAATGATCGTGTAGGACCCAACGTATTGAGATAATTTAAATTTTTGTTAAGTCCCTTGATATCGTGAGAGAATAATCACAATACAGTATATAAGGGAGGGGTGAACACACATCCCACTAAACAAGCCATGGAAAGGTCTTTGAGAGAACTTTGCAAGGTACTTTGAAAGATACAGGTCTTTGCAAGGTCTCGAATGAGCCACATGGGTGTCTATCAGTGGTCCCCAAAAAGTGCTCCCCAATTATTTTTAAATATTCAGAATCCCTTAGTATAAATTTAGCTAACAATTACAATAGGCCCTCTTCTGCCCCTTAGACAATGTCCTATCTTTATTGGTTAAGCCAAATGCACATTGGACTGTAACTGTCGGCCTGGCTGTATAGAAATGGGGATAGCAATGCAAAAAAGCCTCATCAGTTCAGTGTCGAATTTACATATTGAGAGGCCCTAAGCTATTTCAATTTTGAGGCTCTTTTCAAGCCCTTTTGAGGCCCATTTCATAAGTTTTGAAGCCCGCTAAATGTTGAAGTCCTAGTCTTCAGCCTATTTAGCTTAGTGGTAAATACGGCACTGCATCAGTTGCATAGTTTAATAATGCATCAGTCAAAATATGCGCCCCATTAAGGCCCTGAGGGGGCATCAGCTCCCCCTTCATCCGCCCCTGGTTTCTATGGGCCGCATAAACAGATCTACAGAGCCGTAATCTGTCCACCACTACCTTAAGGCGTCATTCCTCAGCAACTACCCGGAAGGGTAGAAAGTGGATCAGTAGTAGGCAACAGCTCCTGAACACTTGGTTACCGTAATAGGCAACTCCTAACCATTTTCTCGCCAATGGCAGGGTCGGGTACCCATCTTGTCCCTCAGAATGGACACAAGGGCGATCTACTTTTAAATTTTTATCGATTGCTTCCGTAACAACAACCAGCAGTTGGTAGAGCAAAAGAAACACTGCATTCAAAAACTCTAACACTATTTCATCAATATGTATTACGTTTTTTTTTTCACAGGCAACAGTAATTAATTCAGGATGCTCCATAACGTTCTGCTCACACCTGTCATACATTATGGTACTCTATTCCTTAAGTTTCCTACTTGAAATCGATCTGAAATTAGTGCAAGCGAGTAAAATAACTAGTGACATGATACTATGTAATCATCTTACCCGCAAATTGAAATACTCTGCATTGACTGCTGTGAGATACATGGAAAAGAAAAAAATTAATTTATTCGTCTTTCGCATCGTGATTATACTCTTTCTCCAGTAATGACGTTGAGAAGCGTCATAGGGACGTTACTCCCACAGAAACCCATTAATACAATCTAAGAATAACGCTATCATCTTGACATTCAAAGTAAAAGCGTTAAGCAGATTGTTTTTTCAGTTAATAGCAGTCCTATGCAAAATCTTTTTCTGACTATATACAGTACCACATCATTATGACTACTAGGATCACCTGGGATCACCTCGGATCACCTAGGAGCACTTGCATAACAAGTGCTCGTATTTCTTAAAGTGGCCTGCAGTTCATCATTGATGTTTCCTATAATGAGGTTTGGACAGCCTGCCTCATTCAAACTCGATTAGGAACGAACCCGGAATTATCCATTCATTTGTCTAGCATACGATCGTTGTTCTGCTACCAAAGTGCGCCACTTACAATTATATGTTTCCTTAATTTAGACATGACAATTCAACAAAGCTTTATCCAACTATGTCAAACAATAAATCAACATTCACATCAACCTACCTAGTGGTAAATTTGGGAAGAGAACGGATATTGTTTCGTTTACACTTCCATCACAGGCGGGTATCTGACAGCATTAAGCTTTTTCACAGACTGCTGAAATTAGGGTATGAGGGTACTCCAGGGGCAGCTTATCCCTGGCAGATTATAGAGGGAGACAGGATTATCCTTTCAAACTGAAGGAGGTTGGGCCACGAACAGACTCGTATTACTGGTCTTTCCTTCCAAGGGTCATTCGGCAATGGAATGCTCTCAGTAAGGATAATGTGAGGAAGTTTCTGCAAGAAGGTGCCATTATAGCAGGTATGCAATATTTGGCAGAATAGATGTTATGCTTCAGGTTCCTTTGGGGTTCAATGAGTTATAAATTAGGAATGAGAGTCATTCTTTCCACTGCCAATTTGGCCTATCAGGGCTGCTTGCAGTATATTCAATTAGAAGTAGAGTGCTCTGGATGTTCGAGACAATCTTTGAATGTGTCTTCACCCTTTATTTTTGACAATTGTAGGTACAGTTTTCCTCTTCCACCAGACTAAATCAGTGTTTCGTTCAATTAATATATTATGGAAATTATTGTAAGGCTTTCATTAAAAACTTGTAGCAGCTGTGCATTTTCGCCACTCTTCAAAAGATGGTGATCATTCACAGTTGGTTGCCCTTCAAATCATATTATATATTTTTGTCTTCTTATTCGCCCACGTCTTACAGATTTTTGAGTGCTAATGTAATTTAAGTCGAGGTCTGTCACTTCTTTCAGGCAGCCCATATGACCAAAGATTGGACAAATTCTGGAACTTCCCATGTTAGCCCCTCTTTCCATATAACTGCATTAAATGGTCTTTCAATAAGATACTTATAGCTTGAACGTCTCGCTACTTGTTTTTGGAGGTAAAAACCTTTCAGCAAACATTTATCCCAACATGCAACCTAAGATTTGTCGAGTTTCTTCAATGGAATTTGAATGCCTTAGCGATGTACAATTGATGCATATTCAGCAATCCAGCAAATTGTTGAAAAGTGATGGGGTGCTGGCATGATGTTACCACCCTTTCAGTCGCATACAGTCATGTTCCAACTCGGCATAAAATTAGGCCTCAGAAATTTACGACCCACCCACAGTCATAGGGGACTATCTTGGTAAAAAAATAATGTGGAAATTTAAAGAAAATTAACCTTACGGTCATTTTAGGGAACGGAAATGTAAATAGACAGAAACTTAGTCCACTTTTGACTAGAAGGATATCATCTTGTAAGGTTCTTAGACAGCATCAGGGATTCTTGCATTTAGGAATAAAGTCTTTATGTAGTACAGACATCTCCAGTTAACTGATGAAAGTAATTTATAAAGTGCGAAATTTCTGGTTTTGCATTGTTTTCAATCTTTGGAATGCATCCTGTTTCTGACAGCATGGGCTAAGTTAGATTTAGTTAGTTTAGGCTAACGTTATGTTTTATGAAGTTAGGTCTTTCGCCAATTTGTAGATCAGTCATCAAAACTGATTGTTGCAAGGGATTTATTCTCGAGGGCTTGCCTTTCCAGCAACTTGATTAATCATTATCAGCATAATATTAATCACTCGCCTGAAATATTGAATCTCATTGATCAGCTTAAATGTGACTCTTTCTGTAATAAAGTGTGAGTTGTTATGCGATTTATGACTTTCCCTTCTCTGAATTTATATTTACTGTACAGTAGAACTCCAATTATCCGAATCAATCGGGATCGACGCCATTCGGATAATTGGATTTTTTTCCGAAAAAAGGGTCTAATTTAAGACCCGTGTACCATACTGTAAATGAAAGTCATTGCTTGCTGAACATCTTGGTCAAAGTAAGCTGTTTGACTGTCAGTATCTGTTTTCGGGCAGCCAAATCGCACGTTATTTTGCAAATTGCAGTACGTTCCCTCTTAATTTTTTTTCTGAAATTCTGAAAGCAATTCGGATAGTTGGAGTTCTACTGTATTTACATTTTCCACCCCCAATATGAAATGCTTTGGTTTACTCGTAATTGTTATGTATAAGGGGCTCGGTACTACGTGACCTAGTTGCCGAGCGGGCAGGGGTACTTCCACGCCTACCTACGTAAGGAAGGAAAAGTGAACTCTTCGGAGAGCTCGTTCTGGCCAGGGATGGATGACGAATCATGGGCTCATTACCAGTTCTTTGTCTGTGGCAGGTGAACCATTCAGTACATCATTAGTGAATCATTCGGTGAACTATTCAGTGAATAGCACTGGAGGCCACAGAAACCTAGCAGTCACCTAGCTCCTGACGCCATCATCAACACCTGCCTGGAAGAAGGAATACCTGGGACATGGTTTCCCAATACGTCGAAAACATACTACGTGACGAGTGACCTGGACCAAGAAGCGCCCCAGGCTCACACTAATAGCCAGGCACGGCAAAAGGCTTAGCCTAAAATAATGTGTTAAGCGGTTTCGGGCTGATATGAAGAGGACAATGACAGGTGTTTTAGTCGGGAGATCGTCACTCGGGGCGCAAACGCATTTAGGTCCTACCTACAGAGGCGGCTCATGGGGCAGGCAAGCTTAGGCGGCTGCCTAGGGCGGCAAATTTCATAGGGGCGGCCAAATTACAGAGGTACTTCTTTGCTATGCAGTCTATCCGTCATGTAAAATGTTCATAATCCTGGGGTTCCCAACAGTGATTGCTGGAGCCTTTTCTAAATTTTGGTTTTCTCGAGGCGCCTTGTTGCAGAGCCTTAGCAATGCATTGGCATTGGGACAAATACCAAGGGTGTGACGGACGCTCGGACAATTTAGAACTGCATTAAATTTAATGGGGGGGGCGGCGATGGACCCACTTGCCTAGGGCGTCTGAAGCTCACGAGCTGGGCCTGCCTACCTACCCAAAAATGCTCGCTATGGGACAGTCTAACTCTACTTATTCGGACCATGGAAACGCGTTTTTTTGCAGTGTACATTTCGATGCCCTTCTTAAATCATATTTTAGCAGTATCTTAGAATAGCTAGTAATGTGCGTTTCTGTAGCCTACACTGATAAGACATGTGAAGGAATCTTGTTGAGTTGTTCGTAAATTAGCCCTTCGAAATTATTTTTCTACTTCCTGGAATATTAAATAATAATAGTATATATTATTCTTGTCAGTAATGAAATGACATTGTATTACAGGAAATTGTAAATCCTACATCTTTTCTTTTCATGAAACCATGTATGTAGGTTGCCAACTTCTTATTCCGCAATGTTGGTTTACTGAAATTGAAATACAATTGCCATCCTCTCCTATTTCTTTCTTTTCAATTTCCGCATAATAATAGTAACAATAATATTCTTTAATTTAAGATAGTCTCTAGATTATAATTTTCGAAGAATCTTACTACTGACTATTCTGTTGAATTTCTTTTTCTATTATTAAAGAAATGTTTGTCAGATGAATTTTATTTTTTTTCAATATGATGACATGGTCTCATTTCATATTTCAGGTAAATATTTTTCTGGGGATCTTGTTACTAAGTTCTATAACTGAAGTACATGGAATTTTAAGACTGCTTCTTGATTTGCTGAGCCCACCATCACCTCCTCGAATGGCTTTTGGAGATTGGCGACCACTTCCTGGACCATTTAATCGACCACCATCATTCCCCCGACCGCAACCACCGCCAAATAGACCTCAACAGTTTCCGAATCGACCTCAATTTGATGTGAAACCAACCCGATTTTTCCCTGATTTGAATTTTAGATCTAATTTAAAGACGTTATCAACACGCCCGACTTCCACTCCAGCACCTTTATTCACGGATGAATTTCTCAACCGCTTTCGACCATTTGAGGTCCATGCAGATGACAATGGATTACATCTTTCCCAAAATGAAATGAACACTTCAGCACTGAAAGTATTCGACAGTGTGGATCCAAACATAATTCAAAATACTTTATTTCGCTTCGACAAAAAGTCTACATAAGAATTATTTGCACAAGTATACTTCTTAAAATATTCCGGTATTACTGTGATGGGAATAAAGGGTTTAAAAGGAAACAATAATTTACAAAATAAGAAACAATATTTTAACATTCTTTTTATGTGCAGCCTATAATTTTACCCATTCTATCGAAAATGTCGAGCGGCTTTTAATCTTCTCCAAAATTAACCCAATAATTGAATCTCACAAATTAATGAAAATCCATGTTGTTACTATTAGGTGGATAAAAAGATAAAACCTTTATCTATGTTATTTCTAATAGATATTAACGTGCACATGGGAAAATCGTGACAAGGAGGAAGAACAACTTATCAGATCCAGTAGGAGGGACGCAGGTTTTCAGTAATGGGAGTTTAGGCAGGTCAAAGTTATCATGGGAGCAGGTTATAGGCTACTACCGTAATCAAAAAGTATGGAACAGTATGTATTACACCCCTTCAAAACGATCCAATTTTCCCAATTCTCCAAGCACCTTTTCTAGTCGATTTCAGGTAAAGCTTTCAAAACACCTGGCATTTTTCTTTTATTGTATCTATCGATTCCAAACGATATCCTACATGAAGACGCCATTTCGGGCAAAGGAATAAGAATACTGAGCATGTGGAATGGTTGGTATTCATTCATATTTTTCGGCCAGAAATTCGCCAATAAAAAGAGTGCGAAGTGGGGGCATGATCCTAGGGTAAAATTAATGATTTGCTCAGCACAGTCCCGGTCGTTTTACGAACTCCTTCAATCAAGCGACTCAAATTGACAGTTTTTCCAATTCGACATAATTATAGCAGGCTATTTCAGTGAGCCAGTACCGATACTTTTGAATTGGGAGGCGCATCAAGGCAGAGCACTATGTGAGTTGGATAGGAACCTAATTTGAAATGCAAAAGCAGGGCCAAAACTCTCAGAATCAATCCTGCCATAGATGAGATAAGATTGTGATGATGAATAATATGAGCTTCCCACGAGGAGGGGAGAGGCGAATTATGTTGGACATACCAGTTGTCGTCTGATCCCTGAAGTCAACAACACAACCCCAGCTAGTACTGACATGGGTGGCCACTTGGGAAAACTGGGTACTGCTAATACCCAAAAATCGTCGCATTTGTGTAGTGTCTGTGCGGTCTCTGCATAAGAACTACGCTGTGGACGGGGCTCTAATGACCTTGTAGTTGAAGGGCCCTAAAACACCAGCAAACAAACAAACCCACGAGGAGCACCGAGCTTTCCCCAGTAGACTGCCATTATAAAAGTTAATGCAAGATAATAATAATTATAACTTTTATAGAAATAACCTCGTATTCGTCTTTTACTTTGCGCAACTGTTTTAACGCCTGTGAACAGTTTTATAGCTTTTCCGGGGTCCGCCTCTGGATATCGCACGTCACTTGTATGGAAAAAGTATTATGGAGAAAATGAATATATGGCAGTATTATGGCAGCTACCTTTGTTGAAAAGGATACTACCAGATGGTATCATTTAGAATTTGAAAAACATTTATGTCAGAGAAATAGTATTCTGATATTTCACTGGATGTACTGATAAATTGGAAGAATGGACAAATATTCTAATAAATGGAGCTTAAGTGAAAAATTGGTTAGTTTTTCACAGAATAGAAAATGGCTGTAGCACTAGACACTCAGCTCATTTGGTTTCCTTTGAAATTGCTATGGTGATTGAGTATTGCAATAAAGCGCAATGAAAAAGAGAAAATTGCGTAGAAAGTATTAGTAATATCAATTTCAGTATGTTGCCAGTGATATTTTATTTCACTATTATACTCCATGCTTCATACAGGTTACTGTCTTTCCATACTTAGTTATCATTAAGGAATGGTAATAATAATAATAACAGCTCAAAGATGTAGCGCATTTCCGTTGTTGTAAAAATAATAATGATACTAAATGGGAAGATTGAAATATTGTGAAATGAAACTGTGATATATGTACTCCTCTGAATTCGAATAAACTTATACCATATGGACGCACTCACCTTATTTAGTATACTGAAGTTGTATTGTCATCAATAATTCTGTTAATATTCTTAAGTGAAAGGCGTAGGTTAAAAAATTTCTTGCTTGGGTGGAGTATTATTGTCATCTTTGTCATTTGAGAAAAAATGCGTTAACCAACACGTCTACATGACAAGGATGCCACTGAAATCAATCGATCTTTGCTTTTCTTTTTTCGAAATAGTCGAGTCTTTGACCTCAAACTGTATTTGAAACCAGCGCTTATTTTCTGGTGTAGAACTATATGTATTTTAGTGCTAAGAAAGGTTCCTCCTCAAAAAAACAACAACACTCGTATATCAAAGTATGAGCTCTCTAGTTGGTTTGCAAATGTTTATCATTTTTTACTCACGCCTCTCTGGGCTTCACTTTAATGACCAGCAAAAATGTTTATCATTTTTTTACTCACGCTTCTCTGTTTGTTTGTTGGAGTTTAAGGTCCCGTCAACTACGAGGTCATTAGAGACCTGTCCACTGTATAGTTCTAATGCATATACTGCACAGACACTACACTAATGCGACGATTATTGGATATTAGCAGTACCCAGCTTTCCTGTCGGCAAACCCTTAAGACGGGATAGCCAAACTTGTCCCTCATATTTGCAAATTATGCTATAACGAGATATATTATTAATTACATCTTTATTAAATGAAAAAAGGCCACACGAAAATTGCTCTCTTTAGTATAATCAGTGGGAGCAATGGGCCGGCAGATTTCCATATATTCATTTTCGATTTTACTTAAGAACCACATGTGCAGTTTGCCAACCCCTAATCTAAATGATAACTTAATTTAGGGTCGGGTGCCCATTTTCGCCAAATTCAGGCACATATTTCGGCAAAATACACATATATTTTACTCTCCGTAGTAAGGGTTCTTTTATTGGCAGATGACGTGGTACACGTTGATGACGTTGTATCACTTCTACAATTGATTTCTTAAGTTAACTTCATTAAAACGACTGTCTTCTAATGCAGTACAGTAATTCAGCAATGCAAACTTGGGGATTAGTGAAGAATGAAAAGTGGGGTTGTTATAAGCCTGAACAAAATATTGCCCAAAATTTAAGAACTTAAGATATAAATATATGGATGCAAGTACTTAGAGCTTAGAACTCATCATTAATGCAGCCAGATACTGTATTTATGTCTCTAATGATGCCCGATTGCGGTGCATTTAATGGATTATTTGTATGTATGGCCTGCAACTATATCAAAGTATAAACAATTAATAAAATGTGCGGAGAAATAATTCAAATTTCTAAATCCCTAATCCTTTTATGAATATGATTTCTAAATCATCTACAAATACGAGCTGTCCACTTCAACAATATCACACCACTTAAGAAATACTTTATTTTCACAAAACTTTTCTATTTTTTGTAGACCTCCCAATTTTTTTCAATCGCCAAATAGTGCATTAATGGTTATTGTTAACAAGTGCACAATCTCCATTACCATGAGAGCGGCGAGTTGCGTTGGACACACCAGTTCTCGTCTGATCACTGAAGTTAAGCAACGCAAGCCCAGTTAGTACTGACATGGGTGATCGCTCGGGAAAGCTGGGTACTGCTAATATTCAATAACCGTCGCATTAGTGTAATGTCTGTGCAGTCTATGCATTATAACTATGCAATGGACGGGTCTCTAATGACCTTGTAGTTGACGGGACCTTAAACACCAACGAACGAACAAATCCATTACCATCCTAGTTTTTTGCTCAATTCCTATCCTTTACCGGGCTACTCCATGAAAGTATTCCCATTGCCACTTACAAAAGCTCTATTTGTATGAGCAGTAAAACATGACTTATGCATGACAAACAGTTAGAGGCGTTTTAGGATTTACAGATTAAACCAGGTGTGATATTATTTAGGTGCAGGCAGGAAGACCCTATCAGTTGCTCACAATTATAAAGGTTCTTTCATTATCACACCACCTTTATCTCGCCTGTGGCAGGGTCGGGTCTGTGGATTCCCTTCTTCCACTCTCGCCTATCCTCTGCCAGATCCCCGTCCACTCCCTACACTTCTATGCCCTTTCGTGACGTGAAGGGAGGACGTTTATTTTTGTTTTTATCATCCTCATGGTAGAGAAGACGGCTTGGAAGGACAAGAACGAAGTTAACTTTTCGTCTTTTGGCCAGGAAGGCCCACCTTACGACTATTTGCAAACTCCGTAATGAACCGTCCCACAAACTACATTGCCAATGAGAAGTTATGGAAGACGCCAGATATCTTTTGAGTTGTTAAAGGAAAATTGAAAAATTTTACTTGTTGTTGGCAATTGTCCAGCACATACCTTCACCTATCATTTATTGAGCATAAAGTTGGTTGTTCTACCACCAAATGCAACATTCATTCTAAAACCAATGGACAAGGGTGTTATTAAGAATTTCAAAGGCTTATATAAAAGGTTCATGGTCCTACTTTTATTAAACAAACTTTAAAAATATTGCAAGACCTAAATAGTATTCTTGATGCTATTCATTTATTGATTAATACCTAGTATAAATTTTCCAGCACTGCTATAAAAATTGTTTTGTGAAGTCAATCCTCACAACTGGAGATATTTATAGTTTTATCAAAGAAGACAATTTGACTAACTGAGTATGCCATGAAATGATGTTTAACATGTTGAAGGAATTTGAAAGTATTGATTATAGCATCTCAACAAGTGGTCAAAATACAGAAGAGGGCATCATTCAAGAACGTCTTTATGAACAAGATAAAAATAGTTGTTTATTTGTTTGTGTTTTAGGACCCTTCAACTACAAGATCATCTTTCCAAGTACCAAAAGTCTTTGAAGCATGAAATACAATTAGAAATAAATTACATGAAGATAGAGTCATTAAAATGAGCAACAATTGACAACTTTTTTAATCTAAAATGAAATTGTCTTGAATAATGTAAATTTAAAAATGAATAAACTCACAGTAACAATTCATTTAATTTGCCATGAAGAAATTGTTGAAATTGAATTTAAATATGATTGTCATTTTAAGAATTATAAAAAAATAAAAAAAATTCTACAAATTAAGAACAAAATAAATGTACTGTATACCTACTTAATAACATACATAATCATGCATATAGAAGTCAAGTTTGTGCATTTCATGCTCATGGAGAAAATCGTTGGTCTCTTGAAGTTTGGTATATATGAGTTTGACTGTATTTGCAAGTGAATACATTTGAATTTTCTGAGGAAAATTGAAGGTATGTCATACTTTTTTTTACTTATACTAAATATAAATAGATAATAATAATAATAATACATCAGTCAATAAGAAACCTGGTACCGTCAACTGGGTTGACTTTGCCAATTTTTGAACTTCATTTGATGCAAACACTTAGTTCCTGATCAAATTCAATACTAATTTTTTTATTTACTATTGTGGAGAATCGATAGAATTGAATAATTATTTTTTAAAACTTGTTTTTCATCAACTTTTTTAATGAAAAATAAAACAGTGAGTGGGCAATGTCACCTGCCACGTTGGGGTGAAATTGCCCAATAAAAGTAATCTATAGTAATCAACTGTTAAATAGAAAAAAAAACATTAAACTTTTTTTCCATTTTATATGAAACTTAAATGGATGTAATTTTGTATTTAAAAATGCAGATAAGTCGTCATAAAAATGGAATACTCCTCGTTTTTCTTTTGGTTGGATAGGTTTTAATATTATGTCACTTAACTGGACACTTGTTTCATCTTCTGTGTTAGGAAATTTAAACTGCTTTCCATGGTCATTTGTGCACATGAATGCAACTTCAAAATCATCATCTTCTCAAATTTTAATTATTTAGGCCATGTAATATTTGATGGATTCCTTGCCTAGTAATCTAACAATGACAGTCTTCAACATCAAAATTTTGTGGTCCTTCTTTGATGGTCTTGGGTTCTTCATCCTTTTGCTTAGGATAATTGTGAATGTCTATTCATTCAAGGCTAGTAGTGCCATGAGTCAAGTCGTGACCATCATAACTAGAGTTTGTATCACACTGTTGTAGTCTTTGCACAGAACATTATTTTGAAGTTCCAGATGACTCACCCTTTGGCTGATTATTCACTGTAATTTTTATGGGTGATGGTGTCCAAACAAATAATTCCAGAAACAAATAATTACCATTAAATGAAAGTAAACTGGGTAAAAGGGGATGGGAAAGTGTCCCCAAATTACTTTTCATTTATAGAGTGACATTGCCAACATGCCAAAAATTAATTTGGAATTATTTTTAAAATTATTACTAATCAAATTCCAAACCACAATTACATACCTAATTATATAATATATACAGTTAAACTTACTTTACTACAGTTTAAACTGCAAACATCAAAGTTACAAGCAATTAAAAATCTTAAAATTTGAATATGTAGTAAAAAGTTCCATGCGAGCTGTTAACAAAGACCTAGGCAGGTGAAAACTTGCTTACATTAATGTTAAAGGCCCATGGAATAAATTTCTGCATTGAATGCCATCTTGTGGTTGGTTACATAGATACCGATGATACATAAGTACAGTATTTATTCAGTAAAGTGGGCAAGTTCACCCCACTATGCAACGTAACCCCAGTTAACGGTATTTCTTAATTAAAAACTTGTACCTTGAGAAAAGTGATAAAGTGGACTGTTCTCAAATGCTCTTAAGGGGTACCTTTGTGCAACTGAATTTTAAGAATTCTTCAAGTATGTTATGGCTAAAATTATCTTTGGTATTAATAGTTGTTATCAATGCAGAAATAAGAAAATAATTGCAATTCATGGAATGAAATTATTGAATTTAAAATGAATTAGTTTTCAAAGCACAAATTCACATTAATACTTGCAATTTCCAAGGATTGTGCATGCAATTTATGACATCTTTGTAACATTCAATAATATCTGTAATATCATTTCAATAGATTTGATATTGTTTGGTTTATTGATTTTGTGTTGCTAGCCAGCCAAACCAAGAACGAAACTGTGACAGATAATGATAAGGGATTTTGATTTTGTTGTTGTTTGTTGGAGTTTAAGGTCCCGTCAACTACGAGGTCATTAGAGACCCGTCCACTGTGTAGTTCTAATGCATATACTGCACAGACACTACACTAATGCAACGATTATTGGGTATTAGCAGTACCCAGCTTTCCCGAGCGACCACCCATGTCAGTACTAACTGGGCTTGCGTTGCTTAACTTCAGTGTTCAGACGAGAACTGGTGTGTCCAATGCAACTCGCCGCTCCCAAGGGATTTTGAATTTCATTGTTATGGTGTATAGACATCTTTTTTAACTTTCTGAGCAGAAGAATCACGAAGTGCGGTATAATTATTCTATATTTTAAAGTATGCCTCACCAGCATTCGGTTAAATTGATCCCCAAATTCTGTTTCAAATTTCATACTTAACAACTACAAACCAAAAAATATTACATTGTTGCCAATTTAAATAAAATTTCAAGTAAAAATCATTCTCAAAGTATTATTATAATACATTAGTTTAAAAGACGAAACAGTAATAATGAACGAAAAGTAATTTTTACCATTTATCTGAAATTTTGTAATTTTTTTCTGCTTTATGTTGGAGGGGTGATAATCGGTCCCGGGCTCTCTGCAGATCAATGTTCGTCAAGAGCCTGCAGCAAGGCTGAATCTTGACCTTCTTCCATTCCTCCAACATTAGGGAAAGGAACCATTATGGCGTTGAAGGTGTTATGGTGTGGGTAGATATCAGTTTGGATTGCACTCATCCTTGTGCTTGACTCAGGCTCCCGGAATGCTTAGAGGTATAGGGAGGAGATCTTAGAACCTGATGTGCACTTTTCAAGGGTGTAGTTGGCTCTCAGCCCCCTTTTGTGAATGACAGTGTTCGCCTACATAGGGCCCAAATGATGGATGAATATCTTCAATGTGAGAACATCAGTGGATTGCATCACCAGACAGATCTGACATGAATCCTATTGAACATGTCTGAGATGCACATATGAGGAAAATTACAATTCTGTAGCTGGATTAGTTTCGTGGGTTGGGGAGTAAGCCAATCAGCCATAACAGGACGAACCCTTAGGAGGCTGCCCGTGGGAGATGAGGAGGTAGGTTTCTCTACGTTCTTTACGTTCTTCGATTTTGTTTTTCTGTTTCTCTGGTGTTTTTGGGCCCTTCAACTACAACGGTCATTAGAGCCCCGTCCACTGCGTAGTTCTATTGCGGAGTCTGTGCAGACACCATTCACCTCAATTCTGCCCAGACTCAATTGTCCCATAAACTGTATGTTATATGGGACCTTACCGTCTATTGGCCTCAATTTCGGCACCATCTTGCAATGTCACATTTGAACATTCCTGCTGTCATGAGAATTAATCATGATTTTGCAATGTTGTTACTGTGTTTCCTTGATAAATATTACTAAATTCCATTCACCACTTTTTGAGAAATTTTAATAAATGTGGTTATTCTCTTAGTTTTGAACATGAGTGTATTTACCTCAGTCAAGGTCGAGGTTTAACCATTGAGCCTAGCCGCCGCAACAGATGAGCTTTATTGATGTGCTAAACAAATTAATATATAAGTAACTGTAGCGCAATTTTTACTGTGAAATTTTGGACGTGATCTAGTAATATGCTTTACAATAAAATTTTTATGATAATAACGTGCATTACTGTCGTCATCATGTTTACTGGTCTTTTGTAAGTATTTTCATAAGCAATCATCTCTCCAATAAAATACGTCTTCTCACACACATCTTGAAAATCACCCGTGATCACTTAATAGATACATGTCGCCTAGATTTTGTAGACATTTCTAACTGCTGATAAGCAAGTTTCCCAAAATACTTGTTCTGATTCATGCAAAACGAAACATTGATATATCACATTTTTGGTATTTAACAGATCTCCGCAGTGTGCATTTGAAATGCCACGTTAATGTTGTTTTTGTATGAAAGAACTATCATAAAAATAACGTAAATATGAAATTACTAAGCTGTAGCTTATAATGGATGCATGCTATGCATCTGAACTAATAAATGCTAATACAGCAGAGAGCTCATAGGGGGGGCAGCCTTCCCAGCATCGCCAGTGTTTCAACATCGGAGCTTATTGCTCTGCAAGGAGCACTAGAATGCCATGACTGACTCTATGTTCTTCCTCCAGCGGCTGCACACCCTATATGGTAAATGTACCATCATTCAGAGTGCGCACCAATTGTTCTTGCAGTTTATAACCAGGGCAAGAAGTAGCCTGGTCCCAGGGCATGTAGGCATTGCTGGAAATGACAGGACGGATGCCCATGCCCGGTTGGTGGTCCAATTACCAGAGGAAGACAACAGTTCAGTTCCTCCTCCAATGCTTTCCCAATTGTCCGGCAGGCCATTCATGGCTTGTGGTGGTTCAGTAGATCTGTAGTGACCACCAACAAATTGCATGATTAAGGACAATCCAATACTGTGGGCACCCTCATGTTGGCAGTCATGGAAGTAGGAGGCTGTTCTTGTCCAGTTGTGAATCGGTCACGCCTTCCTCACCCACTCCCATTTACTGAGGGGTGAGGAGGAACCATGGTGTGAATAGCTGCTCTGCTGGGAGCGTCTCACAGTGACGCATCTCTTTAGTCGAGGCATGTCAAACTGGGGGTACCGTGAGGGCCACATCAGTAGCATGTGCGCTGTCATGAGAGCCATCAGTTTAGACCAGCTTCTTTTACGGATTTTAAATTAATTTTGTCACAGGGGTTCATTAGTATTGCATGAGCCTGACTCTTGTTACGTTGTAGTTATTGTGCAAAAGGTGAGACACCATGCAATATTATAACCAACAAAGCATTAATTTACCTGTCAAAAATTTCTATTTTGGTTGTGTATTGCGGTGTTGGAACAGTGGGGTAGGCCGGCGTCCCCCCCACAGACAATTCAGCAAATGTTTCCTGCGGGCTCCAGACGCCCGGCTGGGGTGCCCCCAGTCAGAGCATGTTCATTGGACCCGTAGACCCGACCCTGCCACAGGCGGGATAAGGGTGTGATGATGATGACGGGTTCGTTAGTCAATCCACCGCTATTGCCATTTTATCCATGTATCTGTTTTGGTCTTTTGCCTTTTTATCTTTATGCTTTATTGGCCTCCGGTTTTTACCATTATTTATTGTGGCTTATTAATGCTACCATGGTGGGACGGCACTTTACACATCTACCAGAAAAGCTGATAAACAGAAACAAACAAACGCAGGAATGAAGGAAATTTAATTTAGAACTTAGTTTAAATAGTATCTCAACATCGCATTTGAGCATCAATTTATGAATCTAATAAATGGATATAAATAAGGATTAAAATAATGGTCGCCTTTAATTATGTGCTTGGGTTTCCAAAAATCAACCGTTAAAATACTGTTGAACAATCCTATTTAATATTTTATGAAAATCAGTAAAACCTGTTATTTAATGGCATTTCGCTTAAACTTATAAAACTGGCATTAATGAACTGTTACCAAATCACAAAACTTGATATAGGACCTCAGTGACATTATTCGTAGAGGGTGTCCTATCATTACTATACAGCTGCATGTGATTAACTATAGGACATCTATTTTGTCCCTCTCCCATCCAACAAGAGGTCCCTATGAACTCCTCATGTTAAGGCAACACGTTTCCCAAATAGGTGGCCCAAATTCGTGTTTGATCTCTTAACGGTTTTCGACCTCCATTCCATACTATTCCCAACCAAGTCACCGTACTACGTACTGTCATGTCCCAACTCATCTTCTATAGACGTATCTCTATCCCGTTTGTTTCCTATAACTGCATGCCTGTGAAGGGCCATGCCATGTTTTCTAAAGTGTCCCCCCACTCCTACACTGCTCCTTCACTTTTATTTTCTTGTTAAACTCCATCTGTCTGCCGTCTCACACATATGCCGCAGTATTACTCATAACATAGGTATAACGGCTCTAACTCTTAACTTTTAAAACTTCCGTTTGTTTCATTGGGATTCTCCTATGAATTTCACTGGTCTGTCTCCATTCCAAGCCCACCAAAATAAAAATAAATCTGCAATGCAGTTGCAAAGCCTGAATTATGTATATGCATGCAGTTGCTTTGTTTGCTGCATCAACACCTACCTTATTACCTGTATTAGAATGAGAACTGAAGGTAGATAAAATATGGTATGCTCCCAATCACAATAACAATATGTTGAGATACTTTGTTGGTGTCGGGCTGTCTGACAGTCGTTGGAAATGCAGGGAATTGGTGTTACCAGGGAAGTTATAGCATTTTATTAAATAATGTCTCCCCGTTTCACCATAAAAGAGCTTAATTGCTTATGAATGTGTTATAATGGGGTGCGAAAACCCAGTCTGTAACCTGTTAGGGTGAAACAGCACCCAGGAGGCTCCTAGTATCTGACATATAGGGAATCCCACCCCCAAACTATTTTCATTTGCAACAATTAAGGCGATTTGCGAATGAGTTATTATTTATTAGCTAACTGAGCAAGCTTTGGCCACATTTAAAATCTTAATTTGGTCCATACTGTAGATAGTAATACATTTTGGTTCGGCTGTGGTCAAATATGGTCACAGAAATTCAATTTCTATTTTTGGTTTATTTATTCTGTCCTGTAAATGCCTGTGCCTTGAAGTCAAATGGTATTCAGACGTCATATTGACGTCACAGACTGCCCAGAAAATATTCAATTCCCGCAGTTGAGCTAGTTAACTGCTATTGTACGTATTCAAAACCCCATGGGCTCTAGTTATCAGTTTCAACAGAATTATATTTGTAACCTACCATGCGGTGTGATGCCACTTCCTATTTAATATTAAAATCTCCACGCAGAAAATTAAATTGATAAAATATGAAAGAGGCAGAGTTATCCCTCCGGCATTAGTCTATAAACGCAATTGTAGATCTATATTAAATAAACCAACAGGAATACCATTTTATTACTGTGCAACTGGGGACAACAGACAACAATCCTTCAACCAATCCAAGACTAGTGTCACCATATTTGTTCTCACGTCTGGAGGTGTCAGGTTGCTAAAATCCATCCTACCATCCGAGGACTTTAAAATGTTGTATAAACAGCGTCGGCTTTACGAAGTGGGAGGCTCCGGGCAAGTACAATTTGAGTGGCCCAGTCGTCCACACTCCCGGGTATGGCATAACATAATGTATGCAGAGTCGAAGTTCTGTCACTATCTTATTATTATGGGAGCGGCGAGTTGCGTTGGACACACCAGTTCTCGTCTGATCACTGAAGTTAAGCAACGCAAGCCCAGTTAGTACTGACATGGGTGGTCGCTCGGGAAAGCTGGGTACTGCTAATACCCAATAATCGTCGGATTGGTGTAGTGACTGTGCAGTATATGCATTAGAACTATACAGTGGACGGGTCTCTAATGACCTCGTAGTTGACGGGACCTTAAACACCAACAAACAAAACAAAAAACTATCTTATTATAAATTATATTCTACGCAAGTTAAAATTGTCCCTGTTCAGTGGGAGGCCCCACCATATTTGTACTCACGTCTGGATGTGTGAGGGGGCTAAAATCCATCCTACCAGCCGAGGACTTGATAGTTCTGTATAAACAGCGTCGGTCTTACGAAGTGGGAGGCTCCGGGCAAGTACAATTTGGGAGGCCCAGTCGTCCACACTCCCGGGTATGACATAACATAATGTATCAAGAGTCGAAGTTCTGTCACTATCTTATTATAAATTATATTCTACACAAGTCAAAATTGTCCCTGTTCAGTGGGAGGCCTCAGGCGGCTGCCCGGACTGCCCGCCCCCAAAACAGGCCCTGAGTATAAATAGCTTTCAGATTATTATGTTATAACCTGATATGATTATAGCCTTAGTAATTACAGGTCGATGCTAGATTAAAATCGCAACCAACCGCTCGAGTACATGAGAGGCAGTGGGTCTTGTGGAATTTAAGACAACAATCAGGTATTTATTCTTCAGATAATACTACATCTGGATCTAAAGTATGTATTGAAAATCAAAGTGGTTTCTTGATTCGGTTGTCCCGACAGCAGCTGTCAATTTGGAGAGTTTTAAAACTGCAAGCACTTGAATTACAGTCCACAACCATACATCAAATTTATTAATGGCTTTTAACGCAAGCTTATTTTGCTGTCAATTTAAATACACTGCGTTATGCCTTCAATTCTAGAGTCTGATTCAATATCCAGAGTGTGTAACTATCCTGAAAATCTGTCTTGTAGCATCAGTTTTCTGACTGGAAACAATGCGGCATGACATAAGGAGCTTGTACCCAAAGAAAATTAGGGAATATGCTAACATTTTTTGGCTTAAAGTCATCTCAGTAGATGAGCAAAAGTAAATAGACAGAAGTTAAGTCAAACGTCGCTGGAAGTTCTTGAGGTCCTTTGAGGACAACGGAGATAGGAAGTCATGCAATACGTAAAAAGTTTAGAATATTTAACTCTGACATTATTAGATAAGGTGAGCTGCCTGGCAAAAACATGCCATGCCATTCCAAATAAATGCTAGCAAAACTAACCTAACACTTGCAGTCAGACTGGTCAAAGACTCGTGGAAAACAAAAATTTCACATTAATGAATTGGCCTCATGAAGAGACTTTTAATTTATGTTTTCCTGTCTTTAAGAGCAGAGAGATTTTAACACGTCATTTCCGAGTTAGTATCAATGCAGTGTTTAATAAGTGATTGACATTTGAGACTTTGTATATTAGGACTAATAACAGTCAATTGATTTTTGTCCATAGGTTGTTGGCAGCTAGAGAGTTCCACATAATTCAGCAGGCTACTGTACCTTTCTGTGATGATTTTCAACTGCAGAAGTTGGAAAAACGTGTCCTAAGGGCGGGGTTTTATGTTATTCTCGTTTGCTTTCATGAATTTTCATGGCTTTTTGGAGGGTGGTTTACTGGCTAATGCCTGATATATAATCTATCTTGTATAACCCTGAAAGGATTGATTGAAGGTGGCTGCTCATTTCCTTGATGAATAACATTTGCTTTGCAAGTAAAATTCAGAGTGAGCATTTTTTTTTCGTAATTGGACCACTGCCTAACATAAAAGAAAACTAATTATATTTGTTACGGCAAAATTTCAGTCATTTCTGACATTGACTTAAAAATAATTACACGTTAAAAAAGACAAAGTAATTGGGAGACAGGATACTTGAGTCACGTATAAGATTTCAATAGATTGGAAGTGATTGGATGAGGAGATGCAAGACAAATGGCCGTAACAATGTTGACTTTAATAGAATTTTATGCAAAAAAGTAGAGTAAATTATACAGATGGGCACAATAGGTCCTATATGACCTCCTACATCTACTTTAATCTGCAGAGAAAAGATTCTATGTCTTACCGGTGACATCACACAGCACACGACGCCACGTCTTAACATCTCATTCGATGGAACACACATTTGTGGCTACCCTTCAAATACACCACCACTAAGGTTCATAATACTTTCATTTACTACATACAGTATGATCTTAGTCACAGCAGCCCCAAACATAGGACCCCTTAAGGGTTCTGGTATTATTTAAGTTTAAGCGGCGTTTTAGTCTTAATTTAAGATCGGAAATTTCGTATACAGTAAGTATTTGCATATCCATAGTTCAACTGTTTTTCATAAAATGTTAAGTTCTTTAGGCCCCTTCTTTAAGGAGCCATTCTATCGTTTAGCGTATGACCTATAGAAACCTTAATTCGGCGTTGCCTAATCTAGTCAAATATTAAAGGTAAGTAAGATATTGGATTGCCCGTAAAGACACCAACAGTTATCAGGCTTGAACTTTCACATAAGATGCACGAAATCAGGTGAGGTTTTTGACGCCAGCTCGTGAAGGCATTGCGAAATCCTATTACTATCTTTATCACACAAAAAGACAGGGCCGGCCATCCGGGGGGTGCAGAGGGTGCATTGCACCCGGGCCCCACGATTGAGGGGGCCCCATCATCAGTATCCATCAGGGCCCAGATCATTCCTAATATAAAAGTTTAATACGTCATTGTAGAGGCAACGTCCCTCATTTGACCTGCCAATGCAACATAACCTAAACGTAACCTAACAATCCTGCCATTGAACTACACCAGTTGTTGTTGTTTGTTAGTGTTTTAGGGCCCTCCAACTACAAAGGTCATTAGAGCCCCGTCCACAGCATAGTTCTTATGCAGAGACTGCACAGACACTACACTAATGCGACGATTTTTGGGTATTAGCAGTACCCAGTTTTCCCAAGCAGCCAACCATGGCAGTACTACCTGGGGTTGAGCTGCTTAACTTCAGTGATCAGACGAGAACAACTACACCAGGGTTGTACAACCTTTCTGGAGTTGTGGGTCACTCAGCTGCTCCATGAACTGACTGCCAGCCACAGGCTGTCAAAACCAAAACGGGTGAAGATAACGTTAGGTGTTACATAGCAGGTAGGTTATAACGCATAATTAGAAATGATGAACCATGGGCCACATTACAAGCCTCAATGGGCCACAGGTTGGACAACCCAGAATTAGAGGTTAAGAGTAAATAATTTAATAATGCTATTATTTTGGGTTTGTTAAAACCAAAATACCTTTAATAATCAGAAGTGTAATAAAAAACATATAATGACAAGGTCCAACTGAAAATGTTCCAAGGTGTGGACGTCCACATAGACTTTCAGCCCAACTCATAAATGCAATGGCGACATATTAGGACACATGGCATCATCCAAAAATGTGATACCTTCCAAAATTAGGAAGGATCTCAGAATGGGATAGCAGGTCATCTAAGAGGAGTCCGTTTACTCTGAATCCTTTTACTATTTTTACTTTTGGAAAAATATTTTGGGGCTCCAAAAGGATTTTTGCACCCGGGCCCCTTTATAGAGAAGGCCGGCCCTCCGAAAAGATCTGCACAATTTGTAGTAATCTCTAACCAAAACGGTGGCGGACCCAGGGGGAAGCAATGCAGCAATTGCTCCCCCCTCAGTGCTTCAATGGGGCGCATATTTCAACTGATACATGATTCAACTCTGCAACTAATGAGGCATTTTTGCATTGCTATCCTCATTTCTATACTGCCAGTCCAACAGTTGCAGTCCAATCTGCAGTTGGTTAAACCACTGAAGATGAGACATCGTCTAAGGGGCAGTAGAGGACCTATCGTCATTGCTAGCTAGAATTATACTATGGGATTCTGAATATTTAAAAGTATTTGGGGCGCATTTTTTTGAAGTGCTCCCCCTTGATCCGCTTCTGGATCCGCCCCTGAACCAAAGTCAGATCAATTCCGTGATACCTTTGTTTACCGCAGAAGGGCAAGCAAATTGTTCTTAATATTGTAGTGTTTCATTTATTGTAGCTGATGATTATTATTTTTATGACTTTTGTAAGGGGAACTTATACGGCTATACCCTACCTCGGTGATGCGATACTGGATTGAGGTGGGTTGGCCTCTTTCGGCGAGGGTGAGCCTTCCGTCAGGTGAGAAGCAAAGCCCTGGTCCGTGTGGTGTGTTCGATGTCACCTACACTAAAAGAACCCTTTCTACTATTCAATGAATAGCTCGGCAAAGTGTTGCAACTTAAGTTGGCAGCCTGCTGCGTAAAAATATCATCCAAAACATTATCCATGTGTTCCAAAGGGACATAAATGGATACCCGACCTTGGCAAAGACGGAAAAAGAGTTAGCAGTTATTTGTTAAAGTGAAACTGTGAAGTTATATTCCGAATTTATTGATTATTCAGTTCTTTCCCTACATTTCTCCTTTTAATAAAAGTTATGTTCGAGATATAATATGTTGTAAAGTGACGTGAGTGCCTAAGTTTTAATTATAGCTTTCAACATCACGGTATATTTAAAGAATAGCAATATTTAAATAACATCAAAGTAGTTTTTCGTAAATAACAACGAGTCACTACGCCGCATAGTAGATAAGTTATTTATTAATGTCACACTGAGTAGATCGATAAGGGAGTTTTTTTCATCACAGTAATTTTAGCTTCCACAACGTATTTCTCGCCTGGAGATCAACTCCAATTCCACTCTAATATTTGAAGACATTTCTGGAAATTACAGCAGTACATGAAGTTTAGCGGTTTTCGCTTTAGTGCAATATAACAAAGCCCATTTTATTTGGCCGCAAAATTTAATTTTGTGTGTCATTGCAAAACAGTAGTAACATTTTTTTGTAATGCTTTCATTTAAAATATTTCTCCCCAGAGTAAATAATTGATGCAGGTAAAAATGAAATGAAAACAAATAAATTAAGTGACTCTGTCAACTTAGTTTTATTGTATATCAGAAATTCTCCTGCACATGATATCCAAACATTATCATCATCCTTGTTTCTGAGTCTAGAGATGACTTGTCCTGCAACTAAACTCAACCAAGACTTCAAAAAACATCCTGAAATTAATACCTTGCTGTGTCATTTGTCAACGTGACGCCTAAATGACTTCAAACTTGAGACGCTAAACAAAGATTTCAACTCTTTGATTTCAGTGTCCCAAACTTGGACAATCACATTAGATGATTGGTTGGTTATTTATTGAATTTCATAGCGTCGGCATCTAAGATGTGAAGGTTGTTTATCGTTTCAGAGATCCTACAGATGGTAACTTTGTTGTTTGACACATTTCTCCATCCAGAAAGTTTTTTTTACTAAGAGGTGACATTGTATGTGCGCCACACGAGACCGCAGTTTTTCCTGACATCTGACAGAAGCAGGGAGAATGGTAGCTAAATTTTTAAAAAGAAATTTTCTTCAGAAGCACTCTGATGTAGAACAGCAGCAAGTAGGGACTCTCTAACAAGTAGGCCTACATAATATGAGGCTTTTCACTTGGAGTGTCAATACTGTTATGAAAGGAACACACTTAGGAAAAGTATGGTCTTCTTGTTCAATAAAAAAAATTTCAACAAAAAAAAGCTTTTCTTGTTTTAAAATCCAGCACATGGCAAATTCACCCCTGGATGGAAGAAATATTGAAGTCCACCTATAGTCCAAATTGAGTGGCCAGCCTCAACCATAGGTGAAGCTAGAATGAGATACCTCCAATGTAAGTTTTACCGGATGGAAATTAAAGTCGTGGACCCGTGTGGTGTGTACGATGTGATCTAGACGTGCAAACACCCTTACTATATGTAGTTCAATATACAGTGAAACTTGCTTAACACGAAACTGACGGGACCAAAATATTTTTTCGTGTTAAAAGAATTTCGTGCTAAGCGATTCATGCAGAAAACCCATCACTGTTTTGTATGTCGTCCTATTTTATTAATTGGATTTATTGCTAAAAGTTACACTTGTAATTTTCAGTAATATAACCAACAAAGCATTAATTTACCTGCCAAAGTTTCTATTTTGGTTATATAATGCGATGTTGGAACAAATGGGATAGGCCATCATCCCCCACAGACAACCCGGCCAATATTCCTTTGGGTTCCAGATGCCTGGCTGGGGTGCCCCCAGTCCAGGGCATGTTCAGTGGGCTCACATATCCGACCATGCTGCAGGTGGGATGAGGGTGTGATGATGCTTACTAAAAGTTACATTTGTGGGCATCATATTAGATTCAATATTTTCAAGTTAAATAATGATGTAGGCTACAAATGCATAATTTAAAAAAAAGCCTAAAAGAATTATTGTTTTTGGGATAAAATGTGCTTTATTTTTCAGTGTCTTTTTGAGCATAACTTGTCAATAAAAAGGCCCCCTCCCCATGGTTTGAAAGGTTTGTCAATGGCATGCCTCTACCATCCTGAACCCAGGCTGTAATCTAGCAACAGAGGCAACCATTGTTTATTTGTTTAGTTTAACGACAACTCCGATATATGTTGTATATCCAGTATTTTGTTAGCTGAGAAGGAAAATAATTTCGTGTTAAGCGAATTTTCTTCCGTGTTAAAAGAAAAAAAAATGTATGGATTTACAGAGTATTTTGTCCGGACCTCAGTGTTGTTTCGTGTTAACCGTTATTTCGTGTTAAGCGTTTTCGTGTTAAACGGATTTCACTGTACGTATACGTGTGGATCAGCAAGATTTCCAGCTGCAGGAGTTCGTCCCTGGCGTCAGAGGGGGGAAAGTGATCCCAAAAGGGTTGTAACATTAAATCAACGACAGCCGGCCGTTCAAAAATGCGTTCGACCAGATCGCTCGTGTGTTCCACTGGAACAAACATGGGCACCCGACCCTGCCACTGACGGAAAAGGATTAGTAATGATGATGAGTGCACTTTATTCATTATTTATAGGGTTAGGGAAGAGAGATACAATCGTCCCTGGTTACAATAGATGCATCTTCAACCACTTCGTCTGCAAGTTGATCAGGTTTTCTTTAATTCAAATAGCAGGGAACAGGGGTGGATCGGGGGGAGCAATGCAGCAATTGCTCCCCCTTCAGTGCCTCAATGAGGCGCATATTTCAACTGATGCATGATTCAACTTTGCAACTAATGAGGCACTTTTGCATTGCTATCCTCATTTCTAGCCCATACTGCCGTCCAATCTGCAGTTGGCCAAACCACACTAGTTAGAATTATACTAAGGGACTTCTTTTGAAGTGCTCCCCCTTGATCTGTCCCTGGATCCTCCCCTGGCAGGGAAGCATCCCTAAATATGGCGATCCCATTTTAAATTGCTAGATTGAAAATAAGGAAGGAAGAAAGGAAGCGAGTAAATCATAAATTGTTATGCTTTTAGTGTTTATATTATTGTTCTCACTTCTGGTGTTAGGGACTGCATTGCAATTGACAGGTAGACACACCCTGTCTTCTGGGAGCTACCTGTCTATAAATATCGGGAATGTACTGTAGCCTATTGTGACAGCGAGGATCATATTGAATTTTATTAGTATTCCAAACTTTCAATAATAGTAGCGTATAGTGAAGGAAGCGTAGCGTAGGAAGGTAGCGTAGGAAGCGTAGGAAGCGTATAGTGATAATGGTAATCTTTTGGGAGTATACCATTGAGTTCATTACCCTCGCCAAAAAAAACCATTGCATAACTGCTTTATGAGTGTCTAGACAATTCAAAAACCTTATTAGGACTCATATTCTTGCGAATAAACCACCGTCAAAACTGGAAATCATTCATTAAGCACGTGATTATAAAGTTTCTGTGAAACAAATTATTCATGTGATGGTGATTATGTGTAGTCTTTTGCAAAATTTTGTTTTCAGAGATGTTAGGAAGAAAAAAAGAGATAAATGACTATATGCTATGACTGCTTTAAATGGTTAATCTTTTTTTTCAAATAAACTATTCAAACTTTATGATCAAAGAAATGTTCAAAAACGTTAATGAAGTGTAAGTTAGTAAAAGTCCCTGTTGATAGAAGTCAGCCAAATTACTATTAATGTTATTTCTCAGGTTATTCATGACCGAACATTTCTAATTTTTCAGTTTAATGTCGATAAATAAAACTGTTTTAGATTATGTTTAATTCATGTCATCTTAGAGGTTTATGTTATATAACAGCAATTTTCTTAGAAATCCCTCATGCGAACGATTAATGACTATACGTTATTTGCCAAGTGGTTGCTCAAATGAAAGCTCAAATTATAGTCTAGGTTAGGGCATTGACATTCTTGAATTCCCATTGTACGACCTAGAGTACAATGACCATGTTTCTAGTATTTATGAAGTAGAAGAAAAGTAGGGGGCATCTCTCAATAACAAGCAAGTCCCCCCCCCCCCCCAATAACAAAACAAATCCTAATTCTACCTAATCTAGGTGCTTAGGAACGGCAGTTAACATAAAGTGCCAGGAGTTTTATTTCCTAAATTGTGGAATGCATGCATCCCAACTCTGTCTTACATATGAATAAGTTAGAACTAGGACTCTAGGGACGAACCTGAGGACTTGGAGCTTAGAGGCTTGATTTTCCATCCTGTGCTAGTCGTGCACGTTTATTAACTACAGTACTTCTGCACGCCCGTGTTAAATATCTCGACGGGGAAGATTAAATGTGAAGAAACAGCTTTCTTCCTGTGCCTCAATGTAACAATTTAATTCGAGTCAAAGCACAACTCAGTTTCAGTTCCTTCCACATGCATATGTCTGAAGAGGACGTTTTACCATCTCCCTACCTTGGCGTTGTAAATGTGCACCAACGTCTGAAAGAAAGCAGACTTTAAATTACAGTGGAGATTAACGATTTTAGCATATACTTTTATTTTCCACAAAAAATACCGCGGTTCATGTACAGAATGTACGTGCTAGTACAAATAATGATGTGTCCTGCGCAGGTAAAATTGGGTCATTAAATAGCATAACGATCACAATGAAAAACTTGAGACAGTGTTATTTTTTGACGATTCTTCTTCCTGTATTTACTTTCCTTCCTGTGCTTTCTTAGCCTGTGAGATTTCTTCCTTCTAGAAATTAACGACTCACAGGTCTACTACCTTCAACCTAGAAGATTGAATACACAACACTGTGACAAAGCTCGTGGCTTTAATAGCATTTTTGACTGAAAGGTTTATAATTACGAGATGCTGAATCGAATTGAGTTGATGAGAGAAGTGCATCTTTTACGGGACAAGTTTTCAGCAACACTTCAAGGAACTCACAAACAGTAGGAGAAAATCTATTTAAGGGCATATGTGGCAAGGGCTACATTAGTTTTGTGACCAATTAAGATTGCAATTTATTTTCTGTGCAGTGCCATATTTAGATATTGAGAGGCCCTAGGCTTTTTCAAGCCCATTTGAGGCTTTTTTCTTAAGTTTTGAACCCCACTAAATTTTGAGGCCCTAGGCTTCAGCCTACTTAACATAGTGGTAAATCAGGCACTGATTCTGTGTATGAAACTAACTTATATTATTATAATGATAGGGGAATTCATGCTATTGAAAGGTAAGGCAGGAAGTCAAAATTTAGAATCAGTAAGCTTATTTCTGAAAAACAAATATAATTTCGCAGGTCTGTTGCACCTAATCACCCATGATAACTGCTGATAGCATGTTTTTATTTTCCTAAAATGTTGTTTGGACGAATCCATAGTGATCACTATTTTTTCTTATTGCATTAAACCATGCTCGGTGTGTTGTTGCCAGTGATTGATCGAAAGACCGAGTACTTTTAGTAACTATGCCTCTTAAGACAGGTAACGCAGCCAAAAAACTTTTGCGGTTATCTTTTATTTTGATTCACACACCCAGCATAAACAACCAATGCATTATTCTTAAAAGGGGTGAAGAAATATGCTATTTGCAGGATGCATTAATTTGATTTCAAGGACTTTTCCTTTATAAAATTATTTCAGTATTAAATTGTCAGCCTTCTCTAGGTATAGGCCAATTGGAATAGAAATTTGTGATTGATACTTAAAGGGGCAGGCATATGTAAGATAAAAGAACTTGCTCATTTTGCACCCTAACATAGAAGTTTGCTTGGCATAAATGCCACAGTCATAACTTCAAATCACAAATACGAATTGTAGTGGAGCAACATGTGCAGCTAAATACTGCATGGGTGAGCAGAAGGTCAGAGGGCAGTGACCCTTGGGGTGTCTTAGGGTGTCTACTTGTAACCGCTACAGGAAGGGCGTTGGCTCTCTAACTTTTGTGGTCCCAGGTTTATGGCTATCATAGAAAGGGCGTTGGCCATCTGCTCACCATCGGCCAGTCCCTTTCATCTCCCTCAAAAGGTTGCCAGTCACCAATCACAGTAAGAGGGCGGATCCCTTAGTCAGGGAGAAGCCCTATAAATTCTGGGTCCCAAGCAACCAGGGACTTGGCTTTTCCAACTTGCTGCCTGTAACATCGCTAGTGAGTGTGAATAAAGAAGTAAACCCAGAACTGTTTTAGTCTTGTTGGTTGTCCCACCAACGCCACCAAGATCCCTCAAACAAACAACTCCTACAAATTAAACCTTGCAACATCTTTAACTTGGATTGAACGAGATCCACCTATGGCTCTTTAGTTCCACACCACTGTTATAAAATTAATCGTAAAGAACTTGACTGCCCATTGAGAGTAAATTTCGTGCACACTGATCATCGCTGCATAGTAGGGCTTTTTTGAGCCTCTAATTCCATGAAACTTGAACCCATTTCTATCGGATTCTGCGCAATAAGAAGTGCAATTAGTAAATCTTTTATGGTTTAATTCATTGGTACTCTTTTGAACTTTGTCAACGGTATATTATTGTCAAGGAATTCCTCAAGGAACATTTAAAGAATTGTACTCATCTAAAGCATACCAATATCGTTTAATGCTACTTCCAAACTACACTCGATAATGTTCTGCAAAGTGATAAAACAGGTTATTAAATCGTTTGGATAAAATTACCTAATTAACTATTATTACAAATTTTAAGTTATTGTCCATAAGAATTAACCACAGTCGTAAACCATTGCTTATTTTGAAAATCATATGCGACAAGGTCCCCTTATGTCCCAACATGCAGGAAAAAAGTCCAAATTTCTATTTTGATTCCATTCCATAAGAAGTATTGCATATGTATGAAATTCACAGCACTACAGACTCTTTCTGAAGTTTTAAAATGAATTCGAGGGCCCAAAATCACATTTGCGGTAAAGTTCCATTATATTGTGGTAAATAGTTAAAGTGATAGTATGACGCCTTATTAATAGGTAATACCACGAAGGTACACGAGTAGCCTCATACTCATTTGTAAAAGAGATGACATGCGTCCTTGAATAAATAATTTGTTGAAAGTGAACACAATGCTGGAAAGTATTTTATGCTAGCCTCTTATTGGTGATTACTTTACTGAATAAAAGTAGCTATTAAGAAGTCTCCATAGAAAATAACAGTTTCAGTAAGTCTTTCATGTTTTATGGAATGACTACATTCTTCAATACAGCAGTACTCTTGTTATTTAATCCTGTTTTAGTTACAAGTAGAGTCAGTCTGAGTATTGTAGGAAATGCACTGGATATGTTTGTTGGTGCAAGTTATTTTCTTTCTCCTGATAAATATTTCGTGTAAATAAATCTCACGGATTTCTTGGACTGTATCCTCTATACACGTTAGTAACTGAGAGGTACTCTGCAATGCCATTACCATTCTTTCTTCTGTTTTATTTACTACTTAGTCAGAATATAAACAACCTAATGCGGATCATGTAGAATCGACCTACTGCATTTCAATGTGATCATACCAGGCGAATAAAACTGCACCGTAAACTTTGTAGCCAGTGACGTAAAACTCCATTATCTAACTTTTAGCTCATGAATTCTTTTCTACTGTTGGGCTATCTACAACTGGTTGGTAGAACAAACTATTAAAGGAAGTAAACAATTCAAGACACCATGATAGGAGAAGTCATATACAATATTGTCATATTCGATAAATATCTCCACGGATAATCCCCATGCCCCACTTTTCTGTACCTTAGCCAAAGTCCATCTGAGGTGAAAGCCATCTATAACTTGAAATCTAAAAATATTGGTGATATACAATATGCAAATATTTTCCATATTTTGTTTCGAGGCAAAATTTATACACCTACGATGAAATCGGATTCGTATCTGCCATGTAATCGCTAAGGTGACATCAAAATCTCGTCATTTAGAAGCAACACCTGTTTCACATATTTCAAAATGCATCCTCATCACGTGCACATCTTTATTTGAGGTACGGCTACTAAAAGCATAGAAAATGTGAATAGAAGAGACATATTCCTATCTAGGTAAACAATATAGAAATATGAATGATTTTCACGTTTACACTCAGCTCCTCTCTTACAGATTCACAAAAATAAACTGCATGATTTCTGGCTCCAAAATCTTTACGATTCGACGATTCTACTATTTCTTTCACTACTTCAGATCTTGATAGAGACAGAAGCCCCAGATAACGGATTGTTCGTATACTACTAATACTTCTTATATACCATTTAGAAAAGAGTCTCGTACTGTCTATGTGCATCATCAATTGTGTGGCATATTTTTTAACCATTATTTTCACCATTTGGTATTCTGAGAGTTAACGCTGATTTTGAAGATAGTCAACAAATGTTGACATAAAATTGGTAATTGAAAAGGTAATGCACGCGAGAAATAATGACTTGAGATACCACTGGTCTATGTTACACATACGGGTTGGGGAGTAGGCCAAGCAGCCATAACAGGTCGAACCCTTAGGAGGCTGCTCGCGGGAGAGGAGGAATTAGGCGTAGAGGATGTAGGAGGGGGGAAATTTGCAGCACCCAACGTGTATCTTTGCACCGTACAGTATCTTTGGCGATTCGCAATATAAAAACCATATTGATAAACTCTTTATTATCATAGACTGACATTCAGAAACTCCATTGATCTTTACCTGATTCTACTTCAAAAGATTAGCGAGTTGAATATACTGTACACTCTTGACTAAAATTCTGCATTTCAAAATATTAAAAGATGTAGACTGTAATATGATTATTTCTATGCACCAGATTGTATTCATCCTGAAGGTGTCAAGTAATATCAGCTGCTCTAATTACAAGGTTGTCGCGAGTGCTCTGAATGGTAGTATCATCATAAAGCTCTTGATTCATATATTGAAGATATAGAATGCTAAACATGTGAACTTCAACACGCTTGAGTAGATGCTTAAATGCCAGAACTAATGTCGCTATGAATCTCACAGCTGTGTGGATGTTGTGACTGCTGAAAGCATTCAATGCGCTGATAGAGTATATTATTTTGAAATATATCGCTGGTAAAGTACTTAGTGAATATCTTATATAAGCTAAAGCTGATAATACTACCCACAATGTACAGGACTGCTTAATGGGAGTCTACAGTAGGATTCACGTCACTGAGCAGTGCTGAAACTACAACTGAAATACTGAATGCATTTTAATCCACTTTTCTGAAGCATCATGACTAGTAACAATATGTACCAGGTTTTGGATTGATACACAAGTTCGTAGCATTTTATCGCTGTATCAAAAGTTTTTAATACTCATTTGAGATGAAGTGCAGATCACCAAATTTGGAAAATGCTAAGTGTATTCACAAGCACTGCATTGTCACTCCAAATGACAAACGATAGACTAACGCCCATTACTGCAGTGTTATCAAGTCAAAATAAACGCTATGAACTTAGTCGTCAGCTCCATAGAAGCACATAATTGTTGCCAATTTGTCAAAATGATAATTTATCATTTAAAGAGATTATGATTAGCCAATTAATTTTATAATTTTTGGATGCCACTGTTTGGGCTTATCAGACTGAGAAGTGACGTCTGGTGTTTTAGTAAATCATCATCATCATACCCTTATCCCGCCTGTGGTAGGGTCGGGTCTGTGGGTCCACTGAACATGCTCTGACTGGGGGACCCCAGCCAGGCGTTTGGAACCCGCAGGAATATTGGCTGGGTTTCATGTGTGGGGGACGGTGTTTTAGTAAATGCCTAATAATATTTCATGTGCTATAGTAGCTACTGACCAGCTTTACAAGGAATGATAAAAAATAGAGCTTTTTCTCCTGATGGAGACATCAAAGTCAAAAGTCTAGTAGCAGAAGAGCTGACATAATCAGAGAAAAGTCTATTGTACCACCTGACAGCAAAGATCATCGTATAGAAGTCCATCACACAAATCGTCAAGAAAAGTGGTTGTGTAGTGGCAAAGTCGCACAGTAAAATGATTGTAAGTCAATAAGGTGATTTGTTAGAAGTGTCATTGAACATTCTTTCTCTTAAGTGAATTTAAGATGTCCAAAAATCCAAAAAAACTATTACGAATCTTCGAGTGTATATTTCTAACCATTTCGGCTAAACATTCTAGACCAATTGCAAAGAATAACAGATTAAGACAGCAGTTAACTATGATGAATATATCTAAGAATATGATGAATAGCATACTATACATTCATGTCTGTGTGATAAAAGGCGAAAGATAATTGCATTACATTTATTACTTGTCTAGAAAATACAAACATCATCCAAAAACAGTGATGGATGTAAGGGGTAACAGCCACTTTCACACGTTTAGGTGTATTTTAGTCTCAAGATTTTCAGTACACCAAACTGTTTCTTCTCAGTATTTTATCTTTCTTTTCAAATGAAATTATATCTCTTAATGGAAAGCTGTAATTTTCCCTCCTTACCAAAATCCAAGATCGGTCATCATGCCCCTATTAGACGGTAGCAAAGGTATACACAGCACTGTAGGTCATATTTTATTTACCGTTTATTTGTTATACGACATTTTGATTTAGCAATATGTGTGTTACACGACCTTATTGTGATAAACTTTAGTCCAGCGTTTTTGTTGTCCGGAAGCCCATATCT
Source organism: Trigoniulus corallinus (assembly GCA_013389805.1). Taxonomy (NCBI): domain Eukaryota; kingdom Metazoa; phylum Arthropoda; class Diplopoda; order Spirobolida; family Trigoniulidae; genus Trigoniulus; species Trigoniulus corallinus. Next base: position 19,906,265 of record JAAFCE010008833.1, read on the forward strand.
CTGCCATAACTCTTGATAACCGTTATTGGTACTAAGCCGATAAAGGTAAAGTTAATGAACAAAAGATCACTTAATCGCAGTGACCACAGCATCATTTCCATAATATTTAGCAAAGGTTGAATTGAACTTAGTAGACCTTAAGCCCGGCGCTAAATTGCGACATACCTAAATTCTTTACTTAATAGGATGTTACATTTCACCCTCAGACTTTAGCTCACTTCAGAAACCAATTCATCTAGTACAGTATTTACAAAATGTTGAGACAATATTTCAGTGGAACGCTATGAAAAGTTAGTTGTTTGATGGTTATTTAGTATTGTATTCATGATTAATGCAGTAAATGAATGTTGCTATGATTTGTTTAGTGCCTCTATGCTGGAATTTATTTATTTATTGCACGTATAACGTGATTTATTTATTGAATGCATTGGGCGATTTACCATTGTTATTGGGTATTAATCTATATTCCTTGTTCAATCTGATGGACTTTGACGTAATTTAATACTGGTTTCCTTGACAATGACCCTTGATTATAATAAAACCAGTCGGTAGTGCAGTGTTTCTAGGAAGTTTTTTTGTAATCCTTGACCATGATTCATCAACCTTAGTTATTTACGACAATAATCAATACTTGGTTTAGATTTTTTTAAATAACAAGTATTATTTGCATGCCAAAGTTGTCCCTATACTTAATTATGGGCAGATATAATCTGACATTTAAAAGAGCTTTTAAACTGACAAATTAGCCAGTGATGGATCACTGCAGCATTTGAGATAAAATTTATATTGGTTCTTGGAATGTGATACTGCTGCAGGAGTGAAGACAATCTCTAAATCTTATTACTTATCAGACACAGATTTTTTTCCTATAAATATATCGTGATAAATTCTGCAAAGATCTTTACTGATGAAACACATTTCAATGACAGAAGTAAATCAACACGAGAAATACACATTTTACCTAATAATAAGACATCAAGATTGTGCCATTCTACGTAAACATTTTCATTGACATCTGCTCAAACTTATGTCGCAGGCATTTCAGTTCCGGGTCTTCACTGTTATTTTGCAATTCATTGTCCAATTTCTAGCTATATTCAATTTCAAACTTTGTACAGCTATCAAAATAGTGAATCGTGCTATATTTTTCTGACTTCATTCCAAGTACTGTGAAAATAGTTGTTTACTCTGAAGATTTAAACCTGATACCATAAAAATGCTTATCACTATGTGTCTTGAATCATGACAGTGTAAGAAGATAGCATTTCTTATTATTTGATAGGCAGACCAATTCTTTCTGAAATCATCAAGTGCAGCCACGTTACGTTGGACACACCAGTTCTCGTGAAAGCCCACGTACTAACGTGGGCCAACTACGCAAGCGTTGTTGCAACTACGCAAGCGTAAAGGACGTTGGGTGCTGCAAATTTCCCCTTTCCTGTGTCCACTAACTACCTCCTCATCTCCCGCAAGCAGCCTGCTAAGGGTTCGTCCTGTTATGGCTGCTTGGCTAACTCCCCAACCCATTAAATGAATCCAGAATCCAAAATAAGTAATCAGATTCTGTGTATATAAGTGCAACAAGTGGCTTTTATTCATTTAAAATGATTGCACTACCAGTACTTAAAGGATTGGCTTGCATTCGTTTAAATAGTTATTTAACTTCGGCTTTCTCCAAGACACAACGATGTTACAAAGACACAACATCATGTTAAAAAGAAATAAAAACTTAATTCTGGGAAATTGCGATACCCAATCGTATGCTTCTTACGTTCGAAATCGGGGCTGGCTGGAGGACCGAAACCCCGACATCTAGGCTAGGCTCTGTTCAGAATTGCTCCTAGTATAGTGCAGTGGTTCGCGGACCCCTTAGGATCCGTAGGTCTTGCTTCGGGGGTTTGCGAAGTACCTCGCCTTATCACACATCCCTGTATATTTATATAAGATTTGAAGAAAAGGTTGAATTTTGGAAACATTGGTTGTAATCATTTTTGTCACGGGGAAGGGGTCCGCAATACCAAAAGGATTACCGAACACTGGTATAGTGCATAAGAAGGCAATACCAAAGTACTTCGACTTTGCGATATGCGTGTATGCATTAATCGGGGGAGCGGCGAGTTGCGCTGGACACACCAGTTCTCGTCTGATCACTGAAGTTAAGCAACGCAAGCCCAGTTAGTACTAACATGGGTGGTCGCTCGGGAAAGCTGGGTACTGCTAATACCCAATAATCGTCGCATTAGTGCAGTGTCTGTGCAGTATATGCATTAGAACTATGCAGTGGATGGGTCTCTAATGACCTTGTAGTTGACGGGACCTTAAACTCCAACAAACAATGCATTAATCAAACACCATCATCACGTTTTGTCTATAGTCAGGTAGCCATTTCTGTCTCATAGGCTACATAACCGACCAATCGGGCCCTATTTTTCCGCATTCGACTGATAAGCCAATTGGGAAACCTATTTTTCTGCTTTGAGGAACTTTTCTTTCATCAACGCCAAGGAGCAATCTTCTAACCTGGAAATTTTTCCGAACTACATGTGTATTTTAATTCATGTAGTGTTTTTTGAAGTGCAGATGACCTGGGACACTAGTGGCTCCGTGTGATGTGTACAAATTGGCATTAGTCCACCACTTGGTCGCAGAGGCCGACAGTCATTTCTCAAATGGTTTCTGGGAAAATGCCAAGGACTGAATTATGTCAATGGAGACTTCAGAGAGAAATATTATATTGGTTAATGCTTCTTAAATTGCATTAAGTACAAACATACTCAGAGATTTTCATACATTGAATAAGTGATTAAACCAGATCAATGTAATTAGTAACCAGTTTGGGATTATTTTGGTACAAAATCTGTTTAGTATGGTACTTGGTCGAGTCTGTGAGAGTTCGTAACCACCTACGGAAATGTTTAAACCTGATTATTACATCATTATGAAACCCTTATTCCATTGTTTGTTTGTTGGGGTTTTAGGGCCCTTCAACTACAAAGTCATTAGAGCCCCGTCCACTGTGTAGTTCTGATGCAGAGGCTGCACAGACACTACACTAGCGGTACCCAGTTTTCCCAAGCAGCCACCCATGTCAGTACTAACTGGGGTTGCGTTGCTTAACTTCAGTGATCAGATTAGAACTGGTGTGTCCGACGCAATTTGCCGATCCCCTTATTCCACCTATAATAGGGTCGGATCTGTGAATATGGTTCGACGTACCTTCCTAGTATTTCCTAGGTCTTATTTCATCTTATACAGTGCCATGACACTTTATAAAACCTGCTCCCATCTCTACTTTGGCCTACTTCTGCCTCGTCTACTACCTGTGATGTGCATCTTTGACGTAACTTAAGTAGCCCTTTCTTCACCCTTCTCTTAATTTGCCCATACAACACAACTCTAGTCGCAAATTTACTCTGCAACGTTTCTGAGCCCTGAAATACGCCCACTAAATTTTTTTCTACTTCGGTCTGCCCTTGTCATCCCGCATAAGTGCCTAAGCATGCGCATTCTCGAGGCTGTTTCAAGCTGCCCAATTTTGTTTCCGATTTCTAGGTTGCTCAATATCTACTATATCTCCCATTTTTTAATCTTCAATATCAGTTCATTAACGCTTATTTCATCACACCACTAATCCAAAATAAAAATGTATAAGATCGTTATTGTAAAATGTTGGGTAAACAATTGCTTATAACAAGGAAACTTTTACACATTGGGAAGTCTGAAATGTACACGTCAATTTCAGGGGTGGATTCAGAGGCGGATCAGGGAGAGCATTTCAAAAAATAGTGCGCCCCAAATACTTTTAAATACAGTATTCAGAATCCCTTAGACAATGTCCTATCTTCAGTGGTTTAGCCAACTACAGATTGGGCTGTCAGTATAGAAATGGGAATAGCAAATGCAAAAATGCCTTATTAGTTGCAAAGTTGAATCGTCCATCAGTCGAAATATGCGTCCCATTGAGGCACTGACAAGCTGGGCACTGAGGGGTTGGAGCAATTGCTGCAGAGGTGAACAACTCGATTCCATAATTGTGGGTTCTATTCTAGCCGTGGAAGGTGGCTAACTTCGAGTGGGTGGAAAGCCCAAAGTGTGCCTTCCGTCGAATGGAACGAGATACACCTATTCCCAAATGTTAAATTCTCTCTGACGTACTACTCCCGTTTTTTCCTTTTCTAAGCATCTGGATCTCATCGTAGGTACTAAAAATGTCATAAGTGAGAAATGTGTTATTAGTGTAAGACTAGGAATGCTAAATGACATTGTCTAACTAATCAGTTGACGAGATCTTATTAATTGAAAGTTAATAATGTTACAAGTGTGAAAGTCATGAGTAGTTTTGTATGCAGATGTCATCTGTCATTTCATGACATTTCCGCTTCCTGGCACAAAACTTCGTTGCGTGTTTCATGTCTGCACATATAGCAGGCCGAAATCTATTTAAAAATCTTGTGTCTATCTATAACATCCGTTAGGGAAAGAAATGGGTGGAGGCAGTTTGTGCAATAGTGTCTTGAGTGGGGCACAGCATAAGAGTCCTTTATAAAGTTCAAGGGTGGAATCGCTACTACGTGACGTGTCTTCATAGGTGAGGATTTCATCTCGGTATCACCTGCATACCTCGATAGTTCAGTTGAAAAAGGTAGTTTCGTTGTGTGTTTGTTGCTATGAAATGCCATGCGCCCGTTAACTAACCCTGCACCATGTTTAATTATGATCCGATAAATGATTGAACACATCAAGGTGAGGAGAGGTTGCTGAAAAGCATTTTTAGCGTGTGAAGTTCCTTATCTGTCCACATACGCCTCTCTAATGCCTGTATCGATGGCATCCAGCACTTTCGACTGAGCTGTGATTCGGCATAAAGAAGTGGTCTCACTTTTTTGCCATAGAGTACAAAAGACTAATGTCCTTCAAAGTATCAACGAATAAGAGAAAAGCAGTGGTGGATGCACCATCACTTCTCTAAAGTTGGGAATTCCATCCCTTTAATCACGTATGCCCCTATGGTCAGATGAAAACATAAGTAACAATTGCTTTCATAAATATTGAAAAAGGATGCGATAACTTTCTCGACATTCTTTGTTGCAAGTGTTGTTAATTTGGAAAAATAACAAATCCCTACGTGGATTCAGGGATACAATATCAGCCATCCACGGGGGCGGCGAATTGCGTTGGACACACCAGTTCTCGTCTGATCACTGAAGTTAAGCAGCGCAACCCCAGCTAGTACTGGCATGGGTGGCCGCTTGAGAAAACTGGGTACTGCTAATACCCAAAAATCGTCGCATTAGTGTAGTGCAGTGTTTTTCAACCAGGGTTCCTTGAGGTCCGCCCAAAGATTCCGCCAATGGCAAGATAAAGTATAATAACAACAATGAAAACACAAAAAAAACGAGAACGACTTTTGTCTGTCGAAGATGAACTTCGGGTGTCTCTCTCAAACATTAGGCCACGAAATGGGGTTCCGCGAAAAGTCTAAATGTTCCAAAGGGTTCCGTTCCAATAAAAAGGTTGAAAAACACTGGTGTAGTGTCTGTGCAGTCTCTGCATAAGAACTATGCTGTGAACGGGGCTCTAATGACCTTGTAGTTGAAGGGCCCTAAAACACCAACAAATAAACATCAGCCAACCACAGGACGCCCGTGAGTTCTCTCCTCTTCGACTCCATCCTACAATTCTCTCTCCTTTTCTCTCTCTCTCCTTCTGGTTTAGCTTTCTATCATCAATTTATTCTTCTCCTTCTTTTCTACCGATTTCTATATCTTATTACCTTCTTCCGCTTCCACTCCCGCTCGATTCTGCCAACCTCATGGGTTCTGATTCCTGTGCAGGAATGGGGCGAAGGAGGGCGAAGAATGGCAATCGTGCAAATATTTATGACAGCTCAAAGTCTTTTCCATTGGATCTGCATTGAGATACGATCACGCTTTTAATTTTCACTACAATGTTGAATGTGCATACATGATTTTACTGAGGGTTGACTGACTATACTCCTGCGTGCACAAACACCATCATGTGTTTGTTTAGCTTTGAATTCGTCTTAAAACGAAGAAGCTGTTAGATTTTTTCGCTGTGTAACTTTATGGTGGAATCGCATGTACAGTATGTTGCGCATGCGTCTTCCAAGATTCAATCCCTCTCGCCTCACAATTATCAATAGCAGGCTATTTGGCAGGAGCATCATTCCTGTCGCTACGTTCCTAGTTGACGGTGGTGAACTAGAAAATGAAACTACAATCTGTTCTTGCTTTTCAGCATAGAGACAATCTGTGTCAAGTATTTTCTATGAAATAAGTTTTTATCTTTCTTTGAATATCCTAATAACACGTGGGCTAAACTAATATTTCTTTAAAGAAATTAACTGAACGTGTCAGTATATTTTTATTCTTTCTTCTTGCCCAGAAATTCGATCTATTAAGTTTTTAGTTTTGTGCGCTACTTTGATGATATATTCAACAAGTTTTTGAAAGTGTGTTAATATCATGAATGTGGTTGGAAGAGTTGAAATCACCATTCACTCGGTAAGTGTATGCTATTTTTTAACTTAGTAAGAAAGTAGTTCTTTACATCCTGTCATTATATCATCAGCAAAAAATACAGTAGGCCTATATGGGGTATCGTAAATTGTGTGAATATTTCGCACTAATTAATCTGCAAATTATTTAAAAAGCTAGGAGTATCTTTGAACTTTGCTCTGTTATTTATGAAGCTACATACTGGAAGTCCGATTTTGAATATTTTAAATTTATTATCATGCAAATAACATAAGTGAGAAAGTATAATTTAAACCAAACCACATTGCCCTGTATTTTATTTAACAATTATTGTTAATGGAGTTTAGCTGTTTAACATATAAAAGCTCTCGTAGATTCTCCCCCAGTGGTCGAGTTAAGTGACCCATTAGGGTCGTGCTGAGAAAATGTTTTTCATATTTCTGTTGAAATGTATAATAGCTCTTAGTTCATTGCAATTGCTTTGTCTCGAAATACCCGGGGATAATGTTGTGGTGTATGTGGTAATTAGGTCTTGAGAATAGTAGGCGTTTAACATCTTTCAGAAATGAAATGTTATGGCAATGTGTATTGGTTCAAAATTGTAAAACAGCTATCGGTTCCACCGCGTATTTTTAGTAAGCAAGAAACATCTGAAACAAACATGAAACTATAGTTTGTAATGGAATCAAAATGAATAATTTATGAATGGATGACAGCAATTGCATGTTTCTAGCTTCAAACACTCAAATATTTTCAATAATTCACGTGAAGTATTTCGGAGCGATTGGAAGGTCATCTCCATCCAAGCAGCAGCAATCTCTCATCCATGTTATAAAGTCAATCTTCATACCACCTTCCCTTCCCCTTCCTCTTGCCCTTTACAGTGTCATTTCTGTTCTGACAAACTCTTGGAGAAATTCATAAGGCATCTTTCATAAGGCTCTTTATGCCACTTCGAAAGCTCTGTTAATGTATAAATGGTTCGCAAGTTCGATTCTGCTTGAGGTGCTGTGGACCTTGCCACCTGCTAGTAAAAAAGAGGCTTGTAACTGAACGAAATTCTCATGTTGGAGTTCATTTTCGACACTTCCAATTCCTCGGTGTCAGACACAGTGCCCATAACACACAGTTGAGTAAAAGAGTTTGCATACAGTAGTTTTATGTGTTTATGTTATACTAACGGGTTGGGGAGTAAGCCAAGCAGCCATAAAAGGCTGAACCCTTAGGAGGCTGTTTGCGGGAGATGAGGAGGTAGGTGGAGAGGATATAGGAGAGGGGAAATTTGCAGTACCCAACGTTCTTTACCAACCACCCATGTTGGTAATAACGTGGGCTTGCATTGTTGAACTTCAGTGATCTCACGAGAACTGGTGTGTCCAATGTAATTTGGCTGCACTTAAGGTTCCTTGGAGTTTTCAATGGGTTAGAAATTAGGAATGAGTCATTCTCTACACAGCCAATTTGGCCTATCAGGGCTGCTTGCAGTGTATTCAATTAGAATCTTCTCACGTTGGGTCCTATCCACTCAGGAGGAAGTATCCCAGTTGCAGTGATGCTGAAATGCCGGTTGAATCAGCTTTTCTATGGAAATTATATTCATGTATGGAATACTTAGGACTGTCGGATAGCTTTAGCTCAAAAATTAGGACATTAAAAATGGCTCGCTTTAATAAACGTCCATTTTATTAGACGCCAAATACAATATTTGCATATATTTACTATTCGACGATAACTTATATTTGGGTTAGCAGGTGTTTGTCACCTAAAATCCTTTTTTTGGTACATATTACCACTGTATAGCCTTTTACGATTAAATTAGACACATTTTAAAGCGTAACTGCACTTGTTTTACAATGTCCATCTTAATTATTTGTTGCATTATTCAATAGTAGGACGAAATCCCTAAATTCAGGATATTCTTTACGTAGCCCAGCCTTTTCCATGCTGCAGTGAAGTTGGAAAATCCAGACATAGCCTAGTATAGTAATCAGCCATTCTCGCCCCAGACCCCTCGCCACCTCACTACATATTAGGGAGAAAAGAGCTTTCATTTGTCCTTACGTTTGAGAGTTGTTTGATACAGTTTTGCATTTATTTCTTCTCTCCTTAATCAAGAGGCGAGTAGGGATTGGTCGAAATACACCTTCAATTCCCCTAAGATTAGTAAAGAGGACCCTCAGCATTGCAGTTAATACCTGCCTTTAGTTTGTTCAACAGAGAAAGGTTGTAGTCAAGGACAGAATTGCTATCAGTGCGAGCAAATATTAGCCAATTCAATCCGTTTTATAGAGATGACAATCAATGAAATTCTAACGGAGAGAATTAATTAAATGCGCTTTTATGTTCAAAGCTCTCAATAAATAGCCTAAGTGCTTTTTATAATATCTTTACATTAAAGAAAAATTTGTTAATGGAAGTGAAATTGTTTCAACATGTGATATTGATACAATTTTTGTGTAACGGTTCGTTTCAATTTCGCACAACTGTTTTCTAAAACAATGCTCAGGTTTTTCCTCACTTAACCAAATTTTTTTTCTTCGAAACTAACAATATAAAGTAAATTTAATAATCAACAACGGTGAATTGAGATTTTATTGTTTATGCCGCTTCATGGTCTCGTAAACACGCGACGTGTATTCTAGGCTGCATTTTTATTAGTTCGACATGAAATTGAAATAAGTTTTCCAGATCTTGGCACATCCCATTATTGATGTAGAGTTGCAAGAAAACAATTCAATACCATTGTTTCAATAAAAATGATTGTTGAAGGACTGGTGTGTGGACCCCTGATATTGACCCATATGAATAAAGTTAAGTAAATGCTTTAACTGATGCTTTTGCACATTTGACATGAATAAAGAAGTAAGTTTTTGCTTCTACTTAAAGTAAAAAGTGAAAAGTAAAAAGTAAATACTTGTCCAAAAGTAAATACTTAATTTTTCTAGTAAATACTTAATTTTTCTAGTAAATACTTAAAAGGATATGAATAAAAGCAAGTATTTACTGAATAATTTGAGTAAATACTTGAAAGTGAACAAGCTGGTGAGGGAGCAACTTGAAACGACAAGCAATCAAGAAAATAGGATGTGTGCACTTTTAATGATGGCAGGTGGAGAATTCCACAGGAAAAAAAAACAGTACAGAGATAGAAGATGCATCAGAAACAACGATTTTAGAACTTTGTTTCGTTTTGATGAAGAAAACGTTGAGTGGTTATCCATGCACTTTATTGGACAACAAACTGAGACTAGGGGTGGTGCTTTGGACCCAAAGAGGCAAATGATGATTTTTCTTCGCTATTTGGGTGACCCAGGCTTCCAGGCAGGTGTGGGAGAAGATGTGGGTGTTGATCAAAGCACTGTTTCAAGAACTATTGACAAGGTATGTCCCTATGTGGTGATTTGTTAGATGGTTTGAAAAAATTAATAACTAAGAGGAAAGGGGTTTCTCTGTTATTTCTTAAACTTCACCTTATAGGAACAACAATAATTACTGCTGATCCTAAAGGGTAATCTTTCTGTTTCCTTTATGTTTATGTCAGGTTATGTCATGTGTGTTGCATAAAGCCAGCACCTGGATTAGGTTTCCCAAGACACATGCTGAAGTAGCAAAGGCAAAGGAACAGTGGCAGCAGCGATTCTCCATGCCTTGTACTAAGTAACTTATGCTTCTTCATGCGAATCAGGGATAGCTGCTCCAAAAGCACCAATCTTTGCAGCTCAGCAGTTGTGAGGTTTCTTGTTTCTGCATCTTCATTGGCAAAATATGTTCTTTTCCTCACACCTTCAGGAATGGGACGGGTGACAGCTGAACGCCATACTGGAGATGTCTGGTGAAATGTTGCCACTGGCATGCCATAATCATCAGGGCTGTCTTCCTCTTTTTTTTCATTGCTGGGTACATCAACATTCCTGTTATCTGTACCCAGAACTTCAATGGGACCTGCACCCAGAACTTCAAGGGCACCTGCACATGAAGAGAACAAAAAGTAATCAAGCACATCAACTAATATAAAATGCATCAACCATATATATGGATAATAATATATATATATAAGAATATATATACATCTATCCTGAAATTACTGCAGCGTATTAGGAAGTGAAAACCCTCCCCCTCCCTAAACTATAACTTCTTCCTAACCATTTTATACTATATCTGATAGATTTTTTAAAAAGACATTGGTTATGTTAAAAAATACACCCTGCATATATATATATACAGTACATACAGTATATATACATACACAGCATATATATACACATCCATATACAGTATATCCATATATATCCATATCTTATCCATATATATAATGTCAGCTAGTTAGTTAATAAAAACATATTAATAAAAACATTTCAAACTCACCTGGTACTTTAGACACTGAAGGATTTGTGTTGCCGCCGATCAGTCTTAGGAGATGTTTCTCCCATTCCTTCAGGACTATGGGTTTATTACCCGTTTGTTTCAAGTCCGTTTTCTTCTTCAGCTCAGTTTTCAAATTGTTTAATTTTTTCTTCAGCTTTTGTGATGTCAAAACTATTGCATGTTTTGTTTCCAACTCCTTTAACATTTCATCACCAGCCTTCTCCTTCTTGGCTTTCATTGTAGGAACCTGTGATTTCTCCAATAATACTTTATATTTTTCAAGAACACTAATGAAAATTCGCTGCTTATCGTCTCCATCCGCCATTTTATTTTGTCTTTAATTACAGTATTTACTTAGAGGGCAGTAGGTTTTACTACAAAGTAAAAGTAAAGGGTTATTCATGTCAATTGTAGTATTGAATTTTACTTGTACTTTGTACTTTTAAGTAAAAGCTTAACCTTGAACTTATTACTTCTTTAGTCTTTACTTTTTTTATTCATATGACCCATTAAGTCAGACGTGGCTGCCGCCCTTTTATATTACTAGTGAGCGATACGGTTATTCGCAACTGTGAATCAAAAGAGCATCATCGTCATACCCTTATCCCGCCTGTGGCAGGGTCAGGTCTACGGGTTCCAGCCTTCAACTCTCGCCTCTCTCATCAGGTCACCATCCGCAACACGCACTACCATATTCTTACGGATAACCTTTGGTTTACCCTTACCCCGCGTGCTTCCTACCACTTGAATTCCTGTAATAGACCTATCAAGTTACCGACTCTCCTCGCATTATTTGTCCATACCACCTCAATCCACACTCCTTCACGTTTTCCGCGATGTCCCCCCACTCCCAGGCTACCTCTAATATACTTATTCCTAATTCCAACAGCTCTTGACACCCCACTCATGTACAGCAGCATTCGCATCTCGGCTACTTGCATTCTATTTACGTGGGTCTTCCTCACTGCCCAACACTCTGATCCCTATAGCATAGCGGGCCTAACCACTGCCCTTTAAAACTTCCCTTTATCGCAGAGGACTCCACTTGCCTGTTTCTACTTCAACCATCCCCCATTGATTCTATGGGTCATATCCGAGTCTATCTCCCCAATGTTATGGAATGTTGATCCTAAGTATTTAACCTTTTGCACATTTTCACCACTTAGCCCATAGAGAGTAAGTCACCATTATTTTACTGCCCTTCCCAAATGAAAGCTCAATACCCATTCTTCATGTTTATCTTTAGTCCCCCCCCCATTTTCTATCGCTCCTCTAATATCGTTTAGGCCCTTCCCTACCTGTTCTCTGGATTCGCTAAGTTTTCCTATAGCGTTGGCGAATACTGAGGGGCCCATTCTCCTACCCTCGTCAGGAGCTCGTCCATAGCCAGAATGAAAAGGTATGGAGGGAGCGGCAAATTGCGTTGGACACACCAGTTCTCATCTGATCACTGAAGTTAAGCAGGTTAGTACTGACATGGTATCCAAAAATCGTCGCATTAGCGTAGTGTCTGTGCATCAGAACTACGCAGTGGACGGGGCTCTAATGACCTTGAAGTTGAAGGGCCCTAAAACACAAATAACATGGACAGATATGGCCTTAGTGCTGAACCTTGGTGTACTTCAACCTTCACTTGGAAGCATCCAGTATTTTCCCAAGGCGTTCTTACCCTGGCTACGGAACCATCATGCACATCCTGCACTATTTTGAATAAGCCATTACCCTACCGCCTTTTGTGTAATACCGCCAAAACTACCTGTCGTGATACATTGTCATAAGCCTTCTCCTAATCGATAATGATGGCATGGAGATACTTTCTCTTATCTGCCATAGAATTAAGACTTATTCAATTGCGGACCTACCTGTCATGAACCTGAACTGATTTCCGCTTGCGTTAGTTCCTATCCGGAAGCGACATACTAATATTCTTTCCCAGAGCTTTACTGAATGGCTCATAAGCCTGATACCTCTATAGTTACCCCAGTCTTGGACATCACCTCGCTAGCTATCCTATTAAAAAGTTTCCTTAGTCACCTGATTTGTATGATTCCTAGGCTATGCCACACTTCGAAGGCAACTGTCTGGGCCTACAGCTTTTCGGCCTTTCATTTCTTTAGTAGTAGGAGTGGTGTCAATGTCATCCACTCTCACCACAGCATTCAAGAGGATGTGGAAATACTCTTCCCTTCTCTTCTTTACCTCAGCAGGTAGGAACAGAACCCTACCTTTCCTATCCTTCATTGTTATGGCTCAGGATATATCTTTAGCTCCCCTATATCTAGCCTTGGCCAGTTTAAAAACTTCTCTCTCCCCTTGGTCTTCAACTGATCATAGAGGGTCTCATACTTCTGGTGATTGGCCAAGGCAACAATGGCCCTCCTCGCTGTGGTCTTGGCCTGGCTATAGTACATCTCAATCAACAGGTGGTATTCAGGCTATTTTTGTTTTATAGCGGCCTCAACCTTGTCATTCCACCATGTCTACCTGCCACATTTTCTGATTTTTCTGGCGACCCTGTCCCGCATGGCATCAGTTGTCCCTTTCTAATATCAGTCTACCTTCCTGTGTACTTCCTGTTGAAATTCCTGATTTGGTGGGCAATTTCCACCATCTAACAATCTGCTCACCTTTTCATGGATGTCCCTTGCCTGCCTCTTTCACTTTGATTTCTAATATACAGTAAGTAACCTATGGCCACATACTATGTTGCCCTCTGACCATAAAGAAATCTATTTGTGACCTTCATTGTGTTGAGTGAAAAGTGATAAGGTGTTTGTCCATCTTTCTAAATTATGTATTTAACAATGCAAGGCCATGTGCTCTTGCTCAATCAAGGATTGCCTGCCCCTCTATGCTGACTGTTCCATACCCCCCATCCCCGTGGACCACCTCATACCCCTGCTTATCCTTGTCAACATGACCATTAAAGTCTCTACCAATAAATAAACGCTCGTTCCCTTTACACTGCGTTACCTGAAAATCTAGTGAGTGCATTACCTCATCGAAGTCTCTCCAGAAACCCACTTAGTTGGTTCGTCCAGACCAGCTTGAGGGATGTAGACAATGATGAGGTGGGGTTCTACTCCCCGCCAAACTCCTGTAACTAACATTAACCTGCTATTTATTCTTTTAAATAAGGTGACCCCCTTGCTGCAGCTCACATTTTTCCTGTCTGGGTCTCCACAATTCACGTTCCCAATCTAAGATTTGCCCCACAGGCCAGGCGTCTGGAACCCGCAGGAATAGTGGATGGGGTGTCTTTGGGGGCATGCCGGCCTACCCCCGATACATTATCTGCCACGGAGCCAAGGTCTGCACCCCTGTGTCATTGGAGACGCATGATAATGACGGCCCAGGGTCTGCTCGCTCATCCCCTGCACCGTAGGTTGGGAGTTTTTTTAATTTTGTCTCATATGGATGCAAATTTTGAATTCCCTGTCCGCAGTCCCCGCCCACCACGGAGCCCAACCAGGGGGCGCCCACTCGGGTCGCCAGGAGTGGTTTAAAAAGCCTTGTAATATATTTATATTTATTTATTTTTACATTTCTGGCACATTAAAGTTTCAGAACATCCGTTTGAGTATTAGTAAGTTATTGAACTATTTACTGCTCCCAACAAAGTGGAGGAATTCCCAGCTGTGAAAACCTACCTTGTACTGTATTTCTGTTCTTCGTTTCTTCCTCATTGACACCTTGAGGGACATACCCCCCCTTGTGCTTGCTTGGTGAACAAGGTCTTATAATTAGCCTCCTTGCCAGAGCCCGCTCTTGATTATTCCGACACTGCCACTCAGAAGATTGTGTCAGTGATGATAATTTCTGTATTTCTTCACCTTTACAAAGCAACTGTTGATCCGCGTTTCTCCATCTCTCTGGCTTTGGTCATCTAGCTTTTCGCTATTGTTCCGATTTCATTCATGACCCGTTATTAGGTACTATGAAGAGCTAGTTTCCTTAATTTTGACCAAATATCAAGGTATGTTTGGTGTGTGAAGCCCTCTCGCCCAAAAGAAGTCCAACAACATCGATCCAGGATCGAATCTGAAATTACTGACGCTCCAAATTTATAAAGAAATAACCCGATAGCTCCCGTCTTAAAGCCATATTCCTGTCTATGGCAAGATGGAGCCTGAGACGCAAACCGCTAATATAGGTCTCGAAGAAAATTTATTTTCATTTATAAAGAGAGAATTTGTGTGGACCTAGGAAAAAAGTTATTCAACCCTGGGGACTTTATCTCCCAGCCGCTTCTTGCTATTAATCCTGGATCTGGTGCCCAAGAGTTCAAGATGCACAGACAAAAATAGAATTTGTCCGTCAGTTATTGGACGACGATGGGACTTAAGGTGCCGGCTACATCACAACCCTATGAATCCCCTTTGGTGATATTTAGGGACACTTGGCCTAGGACGTCGAATCCTCGGAAGAGGATGAGTTTCTCTCATTCCCTAATTTAAAAAGTGCTACCCATTGCTTTCAAAGCCCTTGAAAACACATTTTCAGGTTATATAAGAATGGGATTCAGCAGAATAATCCGTAGTTTTGACAACCCAATAGTGTTGTCATGTACGGAGAAAAAAACAACATTCCATATTTTCGAAATCCCAGAACCACATAACACACCAAAAAGGAGCAACGTCAACGAAAATACCAGTAAAAATTGAAATAGCGACTCCACATGATGCTCTATTCTTTAGCAGATTGAATTATAACTATAGAGACGGAAATCACATAAATATTTCTGGAGATTGTTAAGGTAGAGAAATATACAGTATCTTCTGTTTATAAGTCAGAAATCGCAGGAAAAATAAAACTGAATTTTTCAAGTTGCACTTACAGTATGTTGGATTTGCACCAGCCGCTCTTGACTAATAATTCTCACTTCTGTACACAATATCTTGTAGATCTAGTACAGTATTTGAATTAGAGAATTTGTTACAGTAGAACCTCCAAAGTTGATCACCCCTATATGTTGACCACCTCCCTAAGTTGACCAAATTTTCGCAGACTGGATGTGCACCACATTAATTAATGGATGGCCAACCTCCCCATCTTTTCCACCTCTGTAAGTTGTATGTTGACCACTATGACTGTGACACATAATATTGATTTAACCTCCATAAGTTGACCCCTTGTCATCCCTTGTGCCTGACAAGAGCCTTGTTAAGGGTGACTAATACAAGATTGAAAGGGTATCCAAGGAACATTTCACTGGATTGCTTAGCACTAGCTCATCTTGAGGGAAGCTAAAGAAATTAGTGATTGGTAAGTCGGCAAATTCATGTGCATTTAAGGAATTGAAGACCACCCTGTAACATGGAGATCAAACAAATGTGCATGGATGACTGCTGCCCTGTTTGAAGAACAGGTAAGGGATGTGGATCAAGAAATGAAGAAGAAATGATCTATCCTACTAACAGTAGACAATTGCCCTGATGAACTGCAAGTCAGTCAATTGACAAATTTGACACTTAACTTTCTTCTTCCAAATGCAACTCAAGGATCCAACCTCTTGACCAAGTTGTTATCAAATCATTCAAAGTGTTTTACTAAGCCCAGCTCCTGGAGTGGGTTATTGGTAAAACATGTGTCACCAGCTTGTGGAAGCAGCTTCATTTGCTGCATCCATTAATGCTCTGGGCCCTTCCTTTGGATAATTCTGCTTGACAAAAATTCAACCAAAAAAAATGTTGACATGTTCTAGGAAAGTTGGATTTATCACAATCCAACAGACAACATTTTGGCCTCATACAGCCCATCTTCCATGGCAGAATTTTAAGAAGTAACCTTTGAAAGTATTGTTGAAATGGGCAATGAAGTGTAAACCTCTAATGAATCTGATGCAGCTAACTGCTAGGGGGGCATAACCCCCAACTACCAGATCAATGGCATTGGGAGCTAGCTATGCTGATCCACTAGCAGTAATAGTTTTGATTATGTAGCATTTCATACAGTTGTATCCAATAAAAGCAATAATACCCATGTATCAGTACAGTACACCTAGTTCTCCATAAGTTGACCACCTCCCTATGTTGACCACTTTTCTTCCGCCCTTGGGTGGTCAACTTACAGAGGTTCTACTGTATATAATTGTATTTAAATGAGACTTTTATACTTGGGTTTTATTACTAGGCAATTTGAACCTCTACTAACAGAGCATCCGACTTCCACGTTTTATGCAGCTCTGTGGATTTCCTTGAATCAATTTGTGGAGCGGAATTTTTAAGGTCATTGCTGCACTCTTTGTATGTGTTTCCAAATTAGGTTGTTATGAGTTTAGGTAACGATGTCGATTGTTGACAGCCTAAAAGACAAAGCGTTTTATTTCTGCGGAATATAGAGCAGTGGTTTAGGTGACCTTCTAGTTTGTTCGACTTTTTCGTAAGACGACCAAACATGCAGTTTTGAACAGTCACCACCTTAATATACGACGTTAGGCTCCAGAATGCTCCCATGATAATTATTTGCGTCCCAGCATTTTGTTATGCGATTTAGCTTTTCAAAGGTTTATCCTCTCTTCTTTTTTTATCGATGTCGACATTTCCACTGACGTCACTTGCTGCACATGAATCTACTCATTAAGTAGTGTTGTGCATAAAGTCTGTCATTTTGTGATGTTTAATTGATTTCAATACCATTTGTATATAAGCACAAGTTTCACCTTCAACCTCATAAACTCGAGTGATGGTCGGCTGTTTCTGCTCAATTCCCAACGCAATCAAGTTGCATTGTGTTGCTTATTTAATTGAATATTTGCTAAAAGTTCTCGGCTAAAGCAATTAGAAAAGTTAACCACACCCAATAGGCAGGTAAAATAAATGGTGCTGCATGGGCCTGTTGAACGGGATATGGTAAATGACGATCAGTCTCTTTTATTGGCACCATATTTTTTTCATCTCATGTTTACCAGTATATTGTTATGCATTTCACTTTACCATTAACTACAAATTGTTAGTCATTGTAGCCAAAATACTAATGAAGCACCATGTATTTCCGTTGAGATGACATTTGTGTTTACTGGAACCATATGTCCTGAGATGTGGCTCCCAAACTTGATTTGTCTTGGAACGAGTTTTCCAAAAGCCACAGAACTTCGCCTTAATATTATTAACACACTGGTAGATACGACAGAGGTATTAGAGGTAATTAGGGAGTGGAGGCACTCCTTGTATGTCCAACACAAACATGAAAACGGGTTATACGGCAGGACAAGGTACTTCGTGGGATCAATGGCGATCTGGTTGAAGATAGAAAGAAATGAATGACCAGAGCTCGCGCACGTGACCCAAATGACATCCACATCATATAAAGACATGTACTAAGGCTTGTTAATTATCTCCGCGGAACCCAGGAACAGTTTGGAAAACGTAGAGTTAGTACAGGGATGGTTTCTGGCAACTGCTCCGATTTCCGGTTCATATGCTTTGACTTTAAAGAGTCAACATCGTACTTCTAAGCACGTCACCCTTAATGAGGTTTTCTTTTCTAATAGTTGCCTTTTTTGCTGGATACTTGGTCTGAGGAAAAGCGGGCAACTGTATCGGAAATGACCAAATAGCCTTTTTTATCTGTGGTTCTAGCCCCCGTAAAGCTTCTTTTAATTGGCCACTTCGCGAGACGAAAGACTAATGGTACGTCCACAAACGAACAGGTGCTTTTGTCTGTTATGTTTTTGACCCCATCAAATAAGCAGAGCGGAAAAAATAGTTATCTTGTTGCAGCTATTTAGAAAACTAGACTTCAACTATCTTGAGTCTAAGTTGTGAAAATAACGACAGCAGGACAGCACTTGATTGTATTGTAAATGTACTCGAAATCTGCCACACTCAAAATCACGATTGATGTTGGCATCTGTAGCTCTCCTCCCTTTTTTTTTGCTCTGAATCAGCTATGATACAGGGAGTCCTATTTGTCATTCTAATAAGAGATATTGTTCAATAAGAACTGATCCACTAGTGATGTTTAACTCCCCTGATATTCCCCGGGAAAAACCTGTGACCCTATCCAACATGTTTGATATGTGAATGGAACTTGTACCAATGCAGTTTTTTAATAGAAAGGTGCTAGGACATGCAACAGCCCTAATGTGTGGTTGCTCATCAAACGATGGTCCAATCCAAGGATACTTATTAGGCAAGGATGGACGTCTGCTAGAGTTTCAGGATATCTGCGCCTTCTTTCTGCCTCGGTCGTATTCACATAGAACGTGTGTGAGTAGTTTCTGTCCTCATGTTGGAAATTTCGAGGAAATGGCTGATTATCACAGCAAACTATGGCTAATCAATATATTACAGAATATTGCAAGCGACTGGTTGTGTGGAAGCTGTGCAAATTTCCACATGGGCCACCAACATTTTTGTCACCAAAAGGCATAAATGCATAATGTCAGTGCGCCTCATCTTATTCCCGTTCTAGGACAGAGACGGTAGAAACATTTCTGCATATGCATTTCGTTTGCCAGTCTGCCCCTGAATGGGTGCTAAAACGGTCATAGATGATACTTAGTGCCACTAATTCAGCTTTCTGACCCTGGTGTCTTATAAGAATATAGGGATGTGGTGATTCTGCAGACAGGAGACAGAAACTGGTAACATTAAACGAGTAAAGTGTTTTGTGAGTGTCCACAATGCTGTCGCCTTTATTCAAGCTGCCATTCGCTGAAATGTCTTTATAAAAAAATTTGAGCAAGGAGCTTGATTTTTCTGATGATTGATTTAACTTGAGGAATAATTGTTAAAGCGTTTGCAATTTATCAAAGCTATCAAATGTTATTTTCATTACCCATGTCATTTAGAACTCTAGAGACCATTTTGAAATGCTGAGCTATACTTGGCACTTTTGAGACTTTTTCATACTTACTGTTCACGTTTTTTTGCGCTTTCAGGTGTATATCAGTTCGGTCCTAGCACATATCCAGTAATACTTTTTGGTTCAACTGGCTAATGTCTTCGCTGTTCATGCCTTGGTGATCTTGTCTGGTTTTAGCTGTAACAGATCACTGTTAATCTCTGTGCTATATATTACAATCCACCCATGTAGCTCAAAGTTATTTGGTTCATATATGCTGTTTAAGATTTACTTTTCGTTCTTATTTCATCGCAGTTATTGTGTTTGCAGAGCAAAAAAAATTGCAAATACCAGACGAATATAATCAAAACACATACTGTACACACACATTCACTTTCTAATCATCTTCCTTATCATCCTATGAACCATTTGTACTGATGATGTGTAGTCACAAACAGGAAGATTCCAGATACGCCTCAGAACTTGTCATGCTCTTCACTGATTCCACACGAAATTTACTATCTCATGTGCTCCCCAACTGCAGTGATGTAGCTGTATGTGTAACAACACTCTTCATCTATATTTAAGAGCTTATTAAATAAATTTCACAGCCGCGTCAACGTAAAGTCCATGGCTCATTTCCAGTCTACTTCTAGAGCTCTCGTCAGAAAGACATCAACTTGGGAATGTTGGCCACAAATCTCAAGTGCATTATCAAATGAATTACCAAGACTAAAAAAACTTATCCTCATTTCTTTATCCCAACTATGGAGGATTCGAATTCGTAACTTTCTGTCTCCCTTAGTCCTCTCTTTCATCAGTATCTTTCCACTGTAAGTACAGTTCGTTCGTGCGTTAAGCTGGGATTCGAAGTATCATGTAGGTTCCTGGAATGAGACGAAGGCTATTTTGAGATAGTTATATTGACCATCGCAGACTGGGACAGAAGGGCATATTCAAACGATAATTCGACAGAAAAATGATGTTAAAAGCATCCAAGAGTCGTAGTGATAGTTAGGGAATCGATAATGACTTGTGCAGATGCCTTGTCTCAAGATCTTGGTCGATCCTCAACTTCAGCCACCTGCACACTTGCATTGCGTATAGCCAGGATGGAAGGATGAAGAAATGGATGAAATAATCGAGAGGTAATAAGGAAGTTTGTGGCCTTATTGACGTATGGGCCCTATAAGTATCCTTAAATACTCCTATATCTTTAATAAATAAAACTCTTCTTGACTTTGATTTTTTGTGAAGAATAATTATTACGGGAACGTTTTGAAAAATAATGAAGAAACAGCCATATAATGCTGGTTGAGGAGGTAGTATTTAATTATTTCGAAAAAAAAAACCAAAAGTATACTCGTAGATGAAAATTTGGTAGGCCTACCTTAGAGGCACAAGTGTAAGAGAGAGACCCACTTTTTCTTAAACAACGCCAAGGATGTGTTGGTGCAGGAAAAATATATCTCAAGAAAGAAAAATGTGCAAAGAATAAATGAGCATTGGGACTGCGACTATGTAAATATGCTACCCAACGCACTTCTCATGTTTCCTAATAGGACAAAAATGGGCACCCAACCCTGCGGGAAGAGGGTTATAATTGATAATTCTAGCTGTATTTAATTAAGGAAATGAAAATGCTAATGCTATCCTAGGAAGGAAATCTATGGTTTAAAGTATCTGATCAAATTTTCATGAAACTTTATTTTTAGCATTTATATATAAATCGCAAATTATAGTTTATGAACGCTTTGATTGATCTTGAAATGGCATATGTTTAATTAGATTTTTTATCAAAATATGTCACCTTCCTGCTTCGGTCGAATATTTAATGAATGTTTATCACATGCCTAGCTTTCATCTCACCTTTAGACCGTGGAGGTATTTAAATTACCATATGTGCGGAGGCTGATAGTTTATTTGTCATTGGTAATATGTCAGTCAGTTCATCAGTTTGTAGGCATGGAAACAAGTTTTCGCATTTTGATACTACGCAAATAAATGTTAAATGTTGATTAATACTTGCTGGGTGTAAGCCGAGATGGGTTAGGGGTGTCATGATCAGATGAAACCAGGATATGGTTATATCCAACTCAAAATTACATGTTCTGAGTAGCAAATGGTTTACACCTAGGCAACTGTATGGTGAGGCATGGTAGTGTGTGGGATGAATAGGTAAGTAGCTAAGAAGAAGAAGAAGCGGAGGGCGAGAAGTTCCCCCCCCCTCACACACACACACTATACCATAGGTTAGTTTGAATAAGGATATGATGAATTAATGGCGAAAGGAAGCAATTACGAATAATAGTTTTGAAGTATGGTGCATTTTTTATATTTGTCATAGTTGTGAACATAACTTTCTGAAAACAGTTTCATAACGCTTTCACTAGATAAGAAACTACTGATTTATGCATAATAACTTCACCGGAAGTTTCATTTTCGCGAATGATTAGCGAATGTGGCAAATTGTGTAATCTTATCACTGTTCGATGCATAGAAATACTCCAACTTACAATATTTTGCATTATCTCTTGAAGGATCGTGTTAAGACGCAGGCTGACAAGGTACACGTAATAGAGCACCAATATATGCACTTCTTATTTGTGAACAAATTGAAATATTGCAATCTCTTACATCATAATAACATACTACAATCGAACTTCGCTATAACACACCCTGGTTATAACACTTTTTGGCTTATAACACACACAAGGGAAAGTCCCAGCCAGCGCTAATGCATTAATATAAAGAAATTGATTGGCTATAACACACTCGGATATTGCATATAACGCACAACTGGTTTGGTCCCTACAGCACTTTCAACGTGTGAGAGACCTCGGATATAACAAACAACTGTAACATGAAACTAGATGGCATACCCCACAGCTTAAGTAAGGCTATATGGTGCAAGAGTTTTCCTGTCTAGGATAAGTTTTCCAGAGCAATGGGGAAATTGACTCTGACATGGCCCGTAGGGTTAATGCAGGATGGCTGAAGTGGAGACAGGAAAGTGGGGCAAATTTTACAGAACTGTCTTTAGGCCCGCTATGCTATATAGCTCAGAGTGTTGGGCTGTTAGGAAGACCGATGAAAGGCAAATGCAAGCGGCTGAGATACGAAAGCTACGCTACATGTGTGGGGTGTCATGACCTGAGTCCATGACCTGAAGCTACCTAGTGGTAGCTTGGGGGTGGCAGATATTGCGGAAAGGATGAGAGAGAAGCGTTTGAGGTGGTATGGGCATGTGATGAGGAGGAGCTTATTACGTCCATTATGGGACTGCAGGTAGTTGGGGGCACCAGAGGTAGAGGAAGACCAAAACGGGCGTGATGCAGGTGGTGCAAAGGAATATGGTGGCATGTGGGGTGGAAGGGGACTTGGTGGGGAATAGGCGGGAGTGGAGGATTAGAACCCACTGACCGGAACCTGCCTCAGGCGGGAGAAGAGTGAGATGATGATGATGATGATGATAAAAGGATAAAATTCTCAGCAGTGTGGAATCTGGCAAAATTGCAGCTGACTGCAAGTGTGTGCGTCTTGAAGTATAATTATATAAGTCTAGGTCGACTAGTCTAGGTTGAATTTATCTTGAAATTAGCATATTTTTGTTCAGTTAACATAGCTTTGGTATCATTTAGCATTGTTTCTGTTTTAACACACACTCGGTTATAAGACACAGACACGAGCAGTCCCGACGGTGTGTGTTATATCCGAGTTTGACTGTATATAAAAAGCCTTAAATGAGCCTTCAAGTAATATACCCAGGGTGCATGTCCAGATTTTGTGAATCCACCGGGGGATTGCTAGATTTGGTAGCATCAGCTGCGACACAGGTACAGTACATGTGGCTTCTTTCTACCTCACGAACTGACCCATTCACGTGTAATAAGGTGAAACTTCTGGTAAGCTACAAAAGAGAAAATTAATGATGTAGGCAGAGTTTCAAAGCCATTTCTTGACATAATGCTGGGTGAAAATGTGGAATGCTGGCGCTAGATGTGAGGGCGACATATTCAAGCTGATTATTAAGAGACTGCCTTTGGGTTTTTTGCTAATGCATTTCTCCCTCAGGATATCCAAAGAAAGCAGTCATTATTTTTAAACTGTTGTCTGCAAGTTCTGTCTTTCTGCAGAAGTGCTTCAAATCAGAAAAAAAAAGAGTAAGTAATGCAATTCAGTACGTGTACTAGATTTATGCGACTTTATTTATGTTGCCAGCATTTTATATATTGCGATGGACATGGTCTCTAGTTTCTACTACCTAAATACATTTCGGAAGAGTACAAGTGAAACTAATGAGGACTGGCTTCAGAAGCAGTTTACTGTAGGATTGGTTTGGCGAAAGTTCTACTATACTTCGTCTACGTAAGACCTACTTGATTTACTTCTCTTGCAAGATGGCAAAGCCGGACGCAAATTTAAGAAGGGGTATTACAGGGACGATTGGGAGAGTAAAGATTTGGTTAGAAATTCGCATGTTGTTGATGAGCAGCAGAAACCAGTTTTCCACTACTGGGAGTTGCGACATGTGTGTGTAGGGCCAGTCTCCATCCTTGCATTTGATAATAAAATTCCCAGCATATGGAGGAATTGATTCTGTAGCCACATGGTGCTCAGGTGGATACAACTCAATTTCAAAGGCATGTTGGTGCTGACACTGCTGTTCACTTCTACCCTATTTACATTGGACTCATCAGGCTAGTAAAACAGAAGGATTATTATTAGCCACTTTCAGTTTCGGGCAAGTTTTGATATCCCACATTCTGAGTCGTCTATAAGAAGTTTAATAGAGGAAACGCTGAAACCTTCATCTTCATACCTTTATCCCGCTTATGATAGTCAGGCCTGCAATTTCTATCTGTCCACTGCTCCTCGTCGTCAGTCTCGCACTACCATTTTCATACCACCTGTTCGACATTGCAACACAGTGGATGTACTGCGATGGACACACCAGTTCTCATCTCGTCATTATCATCATCATCATACCCTTATCCCGCCTGTGGCATGGTCGGGTCTGCGAGTCCAATGAACATGCTCTGACTTGGGGCACCCCAGCCGGGCGTCTGGAGCCCGCAGGAAATATTGACTGAATTATCTGTGGGGAGAAGCCGGCCTACTCCACTGTCCCAACACCGCATTACACAACCACAATAGAAATTTTTGGCAGGTAAATTAATGCTTTGTTGGTTATAATATTGCATGGTGTCTGACCTTTTGCCCAATAACTACTATGCAACAGGAGTCAGGCTCATGCCCATCCCAGTTCTCATCTGATCACTGAAATTAACCAACGCAGCCATAGATAATACTGGCATGGGTGACCACTTGGGAACACTTGGTACAGCTGATAGCCTAATCATCTTGCACTAGAACTACGCAGTGTACGGGGCTGTAATGACCATTGCAGTTGAAGAGCTCTAAAACACCAACAAAATGCATTGCAATATGTCCTACAACTTACATTACTGTACGAGAGCAGGGACGTCAAACTCATTTCAGCTTCAGGCTGTTTTTCCAACAAATGCGATTCGCGCAGGCCGCACACGATATTGTTACTCCTTTAGCTTTCCAAATTTCTGTTCTGAATTGGCATTTTAGATTCCATCTGCTCTGGTAACTTGCGGGCATAGGTGATAAATATACCTACCGTAAGTGAATTTCATTCGTAGTAGTTTAGATCTAATACAAAGTGAGCTTAACCTACATTGGGGAAATAAGCGACAAGTTGAGCAGGTATTTCAGATTGAGGGTGGAAAAGAAACGCAGCCCGAAGAAGAGAGAGAGTATATCCTTTTATATTAAAAAGTAAGCTGCAAATGATGGAAATTCGGTTATTAATAGTCGTAAATCCGCTGCAAGTTTTAATTAATGACGTTTCATAAGTACGAGTTTATATTTGTTTCCATAAATATGATTTCTATCCCCTGATAACTAAGACGACAAACACACGCATACACACAAACAACCTAATGTGTTGGATCAGCGTTTCTCATATCTCTATTTTATTCAATTCCAAATCAGATTGATTTAGTAGCACTTCATGACAACGTGAACTTAATCCAGTTGCTATGTGCTCTTTACAAGTACTCCAACGAAAAATTTAGCAGTTTTCAAATGAAGGGAATGAATGAATGAATGGCGATTTTCATGTTATAGCTATCCGTATTATCCATTACAAGGGTGCCTAAAGCCTCAATATGCAAATATGCTTAGTTTGTCACATGTAAATAGGTTAGTTGAATATGTCATATGTAAGGATTACAGTTGGTATCCGTGAATACTTGTGCGTAGGATTTTGAAACGTGACATCAGTCCTGTCATCCCAGTGTTGTATTACGCTCGATCGTTTCTGCGTAGGTGTTGACGTGTAATTTAACGTGGAAAAATATGGATGCAAACAATTATGTTTGTTATGGATTATCAAGATTTGGAGTCAAGGAGCGTACATCCTTGAAAAGCTGTTTCGTCTTCATTCGTAGTAATTGCACTTCTCTATCGAGTTCGTTGAGTGATCCAATCGTGTAATATCTCCAAAATTGTGCACACACATACACGGGCAAATATCCATGTTGCTATTATAGCATCAGTTTTGACACACTAATGTTCTTAATGTAGAATGGTGCTTTAATGTCCATAATCTGGACGGTTATCCGTTTGGTGTATGATAGTATCTAGAAAGATCTGTTAAGTCACTTGGACACTGATAGGGAGAAAATTGAAGTTTAACCAATTTGATGCAATCTCAAGTGCGAGCTGAAAAAAGCTAGTGAATATATGGCAGGTTTGTTAAGTACTACGGTTTATTATCCTATTAATACTGCTTCAATGTCACACGGAGATGAAAGAAAACCATTTGCTTCAATGATTAATTATATTTTCCTTGACACGTTGCTCTCAATATTTTGGATCATTGTTACATTTTGCATCCCTTCAGAGATTACAATTAATGATGAGACTTTGTGAATCGTCACTATTAAATAATTGGCCTCGACATAAAAACCGGAGAAAAAACTAAACAGATTGCTGATATTATTGTCACGACTTTGAAACCAAAGTAATTTTATTACGTTTCTAGTAACAAAGTCGTGATGAAACTGAGAATTGACCACATTGTATTGGAAGCTAGTAATGTTTCTCATCACACCACCGCCATTGACAACCTATAATTGCCTAAATTGGTTTAAAGGGAATCATTGTCACCTCACAAACGAACATCTTTCTTTTCATTCATTCTGTTTGACTAGCCTTGGGGAAATTTTCAGTTATTGTTGTTGCCGAGTGAGGATTAAATTCTACACGAGCAGCAGTTCAAATTGTTGAAGATTTAAGGTGTCAGTAAACAAATGTTTATGCGGTCTAATTAGCAAGTCAATGCCATGGTGGATATTCAAATTACATAATGAGGTGAATGGTTCGCAACTTTGAAAATAATCACGGGTAATTTGAAATTTAATTCATTCGTACATTTACTTCTAATATACTTCTGACCACTTAATTTGGCGTTAGATTTAATGCAAAAACAGGGTTTAACGTAAAAGTGCATTTCAACTTCTATAAAATTAAGAGGTCAAGTGATAATACCGTAGTCTATTTTAGAGATTTTGACGACATGAATCCATTTTACGGCTATTTTAGATGTAGCATTCATTATACATGTATATAATTCATGAAGTTGCGATTACAAAATGCCAACGAATTGGTGAACCTTTGTCAATTAAATGACCCGGAGAGGTCCTCATAAAATTATGATTATTTAATGGAAGGGTATTGTGACCAGTTTTCTCTTTTGGTGGACCATGTGAATGTCCCGTACATCTCATTGGCTTAAGTGCCATTGGCATACTTCGGGTGTGAGGCAACTCAAATCCTAACCCTTTTCTCGCTTATGGCAGGGTTGGGTACCCATGGACGCAACTACCCTGAATGGACACAAGGACGATGTATTGGACAGTGCTTTTCCAAAGCCGGTTGCCAACCAAGGCTGCAACCCCTATGCTTATTTATCGTCGGTCTACGGTACGTTGGGGAATCGGTGAGTTGCGTTGGACACACCAGTTCTCGTCTGATCACTGAAGTTAAGCAACGCAACCCCAGTTATACTGACATGGGTGGCCGCTTGGGAAAACTGAGTACTGCTAGTATCCAAAAATCGTCGCATTAGTGTAGTGTCTGTGCAGTCCCTGCATCAGAACTACCCAGTGGACGGGGCTCTAATGACCTTGTAGTTGAAGGGCGCTAAAACACCAACAAACAACAACAACAACGGTACGTTGGGGCATTTCACTGACGTCAGGGGGGGGGCGAGCTCCTACACCAGGAAATCTTTGCCTCATCTACTCCTTGCATAGTAGAGAGGATTTTTTACGTGCAAATGCCATCGTACACCGCACAGGACCTCGGTTTTACTTCTCATCCGAAGGAAGGCGCACTCGGGGCATCTCTCTCACCCGAAAGAAGCAAACCCACGTCTGTCTTGTGTCGAACCTAGAACAACTGACGCAGTTACCGAGCGTGCTACTCACTGCGCCACCGAGGCGGGTCTGTTTCTACTCGTAGTAAAAACCTACAAAATTTCCAGGTGTCAGCTCTCACATCATGATCATCATCATACCTTTACCCCGGCTGTAGCAAGATCGCGTCTGCGGGTTCTAGCCATTCATTCTGGAATAACCCACCAGGTTCCCGTCAACCCCCCACATCATATCCTTTCGTACAACCTACTCCCACGTCTGCTTAGGTATCCCGCTGCTCCGGTTGCTTTCTATAACTTGCACCCCTGTAATCTATTGTTTCTCAAAATAATTTTTACAGGCGACGAACCGACCGCCATTTCTAGTTCTAGTTGAATACACTGCAAGCAGCCGCGATTAGCCAAATTGGCAGTAGAGAGAATATCTCTCATTCCTAAAAATTCACTCATTCTAAAAACCCAAGGAACCTGAAGCATAGCATCTATTCTGCCATACATCGCCTGCCCCCTATAATGGCACCTTCTTCCAGAAAGTTCTTCACCTTATCCTCATCAAGAGCATTCCATTGCCGAATGACCCTTGGAAAAAAAAGAACCAGTAATATGAGTCTGTTCGGGCCCTGATTTCCTTCAGTTTGAACAGATGATCATTTCTTGAGCACTAGCCTGGAACCGTTTGTCACATTACTTCAGACTAGTGTTCTCTACATGTGCCCGTGAGGGAGGATCCTCCAATTCTGTTGGTGTTTACACCATTGAGTCTTTCCAAGTTGGAATCGAATCAACCCCCCCCCCCCCCCTCACACCTTGCGAATGCCGTATCAATTCACCAGAAAAAGTAGGCCGACATTAAATGAACATGGGTTGCGACCATTCAACAGATCACCTTTTATCCGCCCGGGGCAAATATGTTCCCAACCTCGTACGGTTGTACCCAATCTTAATGATAAATACTTGTTTGATGCCACACTACTTGTGACGTTATTGATCATTGTTAAGCAACTAGAAATCGGAGTTTTGTTGAATGAAAATAAAACAATTTTTAACGTTTAGTGCATTATTTTTTTTTGTATATTGTCCCCAAGTTGATTTCCATGGAAACTATTGTATCTAGTTTCATAACGTATCATTAAAAAATGCATTCGTATTGTCTAGGATTATGTGGACATGCTTTTGGTCCAATTATGCTTAGAAGAATACTAATTATACTTCAATTGTAGTTTTGATTCAAAATTTCAAAAGTATCAGTTTTCAACAACTCCATTGGATGATGTCGCAAATGGATATAAGAATATTTTGCAAGAATCCAGCAGGGATATTAGTCTATGAATGTGTAAAGTTATTGTAATTCAATGTTCAGCCATGGTAGAAAGGCAAGACAGGTTCCCATATAAATGTCCTAAGCGACGTTTAGGAAATAGTTGTATTGATAGCCATCAACAGAATTTTATACTACTTTCTGCAATGTAAAAACTCGTCATTTTATTAAATCATCAAAATTGTTTACGAGGCATTTCCTTAATAGGCAGGCCCAGATCTGAAAGTGGCGCAAACTTGGCAGTTGTCGGAGGATGGCACATCGAAGGGGCGGCAAAAATTGATGTAAAGAAAATAAATATTTACAAAAATACTGTACCTTCAAAAATTCAATGTCAAAAAATCATGTTTCAGAATAATAAATAAAGGACAGCAAAAATAATTTTTGACTAGGGCGGAGAAAAAGTATTGGGTCTTGTTACTAGGAATTTAGAGTTGGGCTTAGGTTTCCACAAATTACCATAGTGTCTGTGAAAATTTGTAGGGTTATGGCTATATTACAGGGAAGCGGCTTATTGCATTGGACCAGGGCATCGAACCGGAACGAAACCGAAAACCTAAAACCGGTAAAACCGTTATTTTGGTCGGAACGAAAACCGGAACCGAACCGAAAAAAATATCGCTCTTATCGGTTCGAACATGGGGTCCGGGCGCCATAGGGGCATCCGGGCGTCCATACGGGCACGAACATAGGGTCCAAAATCATTCTTACCATCAGAAACACACTGTACATGCTGTATATACAAAAAAAATGTGGATGTACAGCGTGTCCTATTTCACAAGCAGAGTCCTGTGTGCAGGGGCCTCGATTATAGAGAAGCGCTATACACCCTATCGACAGTCATATCCCCCCTTCAGAAAATCCTGACTATGCTACTGCCTGTGTGATAGGGGAGTTGTACAGGGCAGTGGTTCAGCCAGCTGTGTTATGAGGATCAAAATGTTGGGCAGTGAGGGGGAACCACGTCAATAGAATGGAAGTAGCCGAGATGCGAATGCTGCAGTACATGAGTGGGGTGTCACGATCTGACAGAATCCGAAACGATTAAGTTAGCGGTAGCTTAGGAGTGGGAGACATCCCTTAAAAGATGAGGGAGAATTGGTTGAGGTGGTATGGGCATGTGATGAGGAGGGGAGAGGAAGAACTTATTAGGTCCATTACGGGACTGCGAGTGATTGGGGGCACCAGGGGTAGAGAAAGACCGAAATGGCCGTGGTAGCAGGTGGTGCAAAGGGACATGGAGGCATGCGGGGTGGAGAGGGACTTGGTGGGGGATAGACGGGAGTGGAGGATTAGAACCCGCAGACCCAACCCTGCCTTAGGCGGGATAAAGGTGAGATGATGATGATGGATATTTTAAGTATAATGTACTGTATTTTAAAATTATGTTTAATACATACCTATTATTTTTTTAAAATTAATATTCGGAGTGAAACCGTAAACTGGAAAACCCATTAGTTTTACTGGAACGAAAACCGTAACAGAACCGATATATTTATTTGACATGAACGGTAACCGAAACCGGAACGAAAAAAATAACGGTTCGATGCCCTGCATTGGACACACGAGTTCTTGTCTAATCACTGAAGTCAAGTCACCCAACCCCAGATAGTACTGGCATGGGTGACAGCTGGAAAACGCTGGGTATTGCTAATACCCAACGTCGTCGTAACAGCGTAGTGTCCGTACAGACTCTGCATTAGAACTAAGCAGTGTACAGGGCTCTAATGACCATTGTAGTTGAAGAGCCCTAGAACATAAAAAAAAACAATCGCTTGAATGAGGACTTCTACGCCTGAGAAATTGTAAGTCTCAATGCTGTGCCTTTACAAATGTATTCATAATTGGCATACATGGCATCAGTGATCCCTCCAAATTGTGAATCTTAGTGTGGTTGTGATCCTTGACTAAATTCAGTGGGCCAATTCTCACTGGTTTACAATGCTACAATGGGAACTTCCGCTGTCAAATAGTCAACAACGTATCACACGCTAATAACGTGACAGGTTGAATTTGATTTAGTCTATTTTGACATCGTCACATCTATGATAAGATAATTTAAAAATTTTTTTCTGAAGCTATATTGAACGATGTAATAGAATTTTATTATATCAGAGACAGTGATACGATGTTCTCGCCGAGTAATTCATTAACATGAATCGTCAGAGTTCATTTGGAACAGGGACTGCGTGGTTATTGTGTTTTTCTTTTCAAATTGATTTTCTTGATTGCTTTCCTAACACAATGACTGTGCTCTCACTCAGGTCTCACTTTCAGTTTATTTTAGAAAAGAATGGATGCCATTATGACACTTTACGTTGAATAAGAGTTGTCATAGCTCAGTAATGTAGCTGAAGACTGAGATTATTGAAGTAATCTGACTGAAAGAAATGATTTTAATTAAATTCGTCACTGAAATGAGAAGATGTCAAAGTATAGCAACAATAAGAGCTTCATACGTCGTTTAGATAGTGATACATAGCAACATTACTTCATAATATTCTGTAAACGATATCAGAAATGCTGCATAATACATACTATTTTCATCTAAATTTCTTTGCCTAGTGCTATCATCTGTAAGATAAAGAAATTATAAATTGGGAGAAATTTCTAAAATGACTGTGTACTATAGGATTATTTTTATTCTATTGAATTTCTATTAGCAACCATCTATCAATTGATTTCATTTATCAAAGAAGGTTTTTTGACGTTACGCTTGATTGCCTTCCTCACTGAAGGTAAAATTTCGTTGAAATTGATTCACCTTGGTTGGTTGTGTCATTGTTGATTTCAGAAAAAAATGTATTCGATACTTGCGATCTTTTCATCTGGAATGTATTATATTAAATTCTAGAAATACTCAGATTTATCCTATGACAGAACTGGTTGCTAAGTCCATCACAGGAACGTGGGTTTTAAGGAATAGAGGTATGCCAAAGTAAACAAGTGAGCAGATTGCACTGCGGGACATGACACTCTTTAGGGATGGACCGAGACTTCGTAGGGGATATAGGAGAATGGAGGATCAGGATTAGTTAACCAGACGCTGCCACAGGCGAAATAAAGATATAATGATGACGATATCATTTCACAAAGCCAATTAATATTAAGTGTTTAATCCTGTTGCTGCATTCATCGAAGTTATTGTGGTTATGTAACGAATATTTCGACTATTCCAAACAAAAAATTCTTAGCAAAGCAAAATCAACTCCTAACTCTTCTCCCGTCTATGGCAGGGTCGAATATATCTTCTCCCTCTAAATGGACACAAGGGTGATATATTGGACAGTGGTGTTTCCGCAGCCGGTTTCGACCAAAACTGCAATTCCTGTGACGCCAGGGGGGGGGCGAGCTCCTACACCTGGGAATTTTGCCTCGTCTACCCATTGCATAGTAGAGAGGGTTCTTTTATGTCATCGTACCACACAAGGCACCTCGGTTTTAATTCTCTTCCGAAAGAAGAGGATCTCTCTCGGCATCTCTCTCGCCTGAAAGAAACCAACCCACCTCGGTTTACTATCGAGCCTAGAACCGACTGTTTTATTGCCGGAGTTATTAGGATAATAATTCAAAATCAGACAGGATAAGTAATTTTCATTTTGTACTTCAATAACTATTTCATTTTCATTAACATGTGAATAGAGACTATAAATTACTCTTTTATTGCCTTATGAGTTTTAAATTGCAATTGTAATTATCAGTTGTAATTTATCATTTAAACTTTTCATCCCAAACGCGCTGTGTCAGATCAAGTAATCAGAACCTCCAAAACATAACCTAATGTTGGTGCCCCGTTGTTTTAACAACGACGGGATGCCCTTAAATTATTGTATTATTTAATAATGCTACAGTCAATAGATAGTGTCCTAAAAAAAAAATAAATCTCTATTTTTAGCCTTTTATAGAAGTCACATATTGAATTTAGCTTTCTGTGACCCCAAAAGTACGCATGTGCGATGATCCGCTACTGGTGCTTCTGTCATCAGATGACAGCGTAGCTGGAACACGGTGTAAACAACCTTTTTAATGCAGAAAATATGTCGATCGGTAATACGTACGTGGAATTCACCCATTGGAGGCAATAATTGACTTTTATGGTTGAAGGAATGTTTAATCATCACGGACGATTTCTGTTCTAGAGATGGAAAAGGAAAATAGCGGGTTTGACTGATATTGCATCCCGCTGTCATTAAACTGTGGTGCAAGTAAATCCCATTTTGTTTGTAGGAACTCTCCCTCCAGTCACAGCAACAGGCTAACAGTTGTTGCACTTGTACCGCAAGCCCGTTGACCAACATTTTATTACCTAGCCTCTGGTTCACTACTTCTGATCACCCTGAAAATTGGAAAGTTAGATGAAAAGTGATTTATGGCCTTCCACTTTGAAATGCTTTCTGATCCTGCATCATCAAAATGTTTTTAAGAAGCCGCCATTTCAGTCTGACAGCTTTATATTAATAATCCTATTTTCCAGTTGTTTAGTTTGCCTGTCATTCTCTTTATTTCCCAGACGGCGGTTGAGGACTTATTTAATTTCTATTATGATGTCTAGCAGTTTTGTATGATGCGGCAATTGTCGCATGTAGTTGCCAAGAGAATGTTTGATCCATCTTATATAATCCTACTGTTCGACACACCAGTTCTCGTCAGATCACTGAAGTCAAGCAACGCAACCCAAGCTAGTACTGACATGGGTGGTTAATTGAACATTAGGTGCTGCTGATTTCCCCTCTCCTACACCCTCCACTCCTGCCTCCCTCTCACCCGCAAGCAGCCTCTATGGCTTGGCCGGCTACCCAACCGTTGGCGTTACATACATACATACTCTGTAAAAGAAGATAGTCTGAAACTGAAATGTTATTGAATTTCGTTTTAAAAATGGGCTGGTAAGAAGGGCCATGAGTGCTTTGCAAGGATTTAAATATGGATTTAACCATGGCCCTGACTGTTTACGCTTCCAGTAAAACTGTGATAGCTCCTCATTTCGAAAACTGAAACGTAGGAGGAACACGTTCATCATCTTGTTTCATCTTGAATAATCCCCTTTTCCTATTGTTATTTATACATCCTTAATGTCACTCCAAATTGTTATTTTTTAAATATATAATGAAACCCTATAGCGTGAAAATGTCAATATGTTTGTCAGATAAATTTTGAACTGATGAAGGATTGATTATTCTAAATTAGTTTACTTATTTACGGTTTTTCACTTTCCTAAGGAATTGCACTTGTGAACTATGTTTACAACAAATTCTAGTTTAATTTCAGCACAGGATGAAGTTAATCTTAAATTTATTTCTGCCAAAGAAATGATGGCATTCACTTAAAGAACAGTTGTCAGTCGCCCTTCAATATGCCAATGAAGAAGAAAGTTCGTCTGCATTCCAGGTGGATGCTGAGTCAATCCCTCTACCCGCCGGGAACAGGCTTCTAATTTCAGGCTGAGGCTGGCAGTGGCGTAGCCAGGAAAATGCTTCGGGGGTGTTACGTCAATAAACTTAGTACCCCCTCCCTGGGGACAAACTTTTTTTCCCATCGTTCAAAAGAGTTTCCCGGAAATTTTGGGAGGTGTTTTAATACATAGAACACTCCCCCTGGCTACGCCGGTGGAGTCTGGTTTTATGGATTCGAGTAAGGTTGGACATCATAAGCCGTTTTTTGTTTAAATAACCACTACTTTTACTAAGACGCGATATTCTTCTTGAAGGCCTTTTCGTGGCTCGGATTTTTTCGTCTTAATGACGTCAAAATTAAACTAATTTCACATGACTTACCGTAATTCAAATCTTTAAAAATTCAAAACCTAAATGCAAGTTCTGTTGACAACAATGACTAAGATTTACGTAGGTTCAGTCAATAATGAATGCTCCTAGTAATTTGTCTAGATGCAATCGAGTCTCTCCATTATGATGCAATCAACCGTCTTTTATTTAAAATGTTAGCTGCTCTTGAACGAAAATTCATACATTGAATGCCTGAATGGCCTATGGTCTGTAGAAGCTAGGAATCCATTGATGCAAATTTTTTCACTTGAACCATATAACTAAATTTCGATATCTGCTTTTCGGTTGCTGTAGTGATGCAAATAGTGTTCAAATGGTTTTCTAGTCTGCACATAAAGGGATTTACTTAACCATCTGATTAAAGTATATACAATAGAGTCGATAATTCATTCCCTGAAGGCCACTAGTAGGGACCGTAGCCTGAATTGAACGACAAATTCGTATTCAGTCAGGGTTGTAGTGATTTGTATCAAAAATTCATTGTGTAGTTGCAAAGGCAATAACAAGGTTGTCTAAATGTTAGTTGGTAGATTTTGACTTTTGAGTCCTTTGTGGACTTTAACCCATCATCATCATCGCACCCTTATCCCGCCTATGGCAGGGTCGGGTCTTCGGGTTCTACTCCTCCACTCCCGTCTATCCCCCACCAGGCTCTCATCCACCACGCACGCAATCGTGTCCCTCTGTACCACCTGCTCCCACGTCCACTTTGGTCTCCCTCTACTCCTGGTGCCACCAACGACCTGCTGTCCCATAATGTGACGCGTAAGCTCCTCCTCCCCCTTCGCATCACATGCCCATACCACCTCAACCTATTTTCTCTCATCTCCGCGATGTTTCCCACCCCAAGTTGCCTCTTAACATACTCGTTGTGGACTCTTGTCAGCACGCGACATCCCACTCATGTAACGCAGCATTCGCATCTCAGCCACTTGCATTCTCCTCTCGGGGTTCTTCCCCACTGCCCGACATTCAGTTCCATATAGCATAGCGGATCTAACCACAGTTTTGTGAACTTTACCTTTCAACTTAATTGGTACTCGGCGGTCGCACAGCACATCGCTTGCCTGTCTCCACCTAAGACACCCTGCATTGATTCTATTGGTAACATCGGAGTCGATTTCCCCATTACTCTGAAACGCCGATACTAGATATCTAAACTCTTGCACCACTGGTATCACCACATTGTCACAACGAACTACGTCCCCTTAGTACTGGCCGCTCCAACTTAAAGCTAAGTACTGTTTTCTTCATATTGTGGACTTTAACCCAAAAGTACAATATTATTTTTCGTAAGGGTTGTCCACATGAATATGAATATGTAATCCTTTGAGGCATGCAAGAACAGTTGCACTTCAGTACGTATTTTGAAATTGTAGAGTTTGATATTGATATTTAGGACTTAAGGTCATTTGATAGGATGTTAACAAACAGAAATTCAATAAACCTTCCATTAAAACCTGGCAATCTGACAACGGCCATTCTTTTCAATGGGATTTTCCGATTTTTGACCGCTTTCCGATGTATAGGTAATACTTTTTGTAATAATGTGACTTTTACTCGTATTACATGATGTTTGCCTTTACTGCTTATTACTACCTTTCTTAAGGCAAAATAGACACCAGTCCTACATTTACACCAGGAGTTTAACCCCACAACGTTCCCACAGTTGGGGTTTTGAATTCTGGATCATATGCCAAGAGTATGCTAAACTCAATCATACTACCAACAGTCAACGAGTCGTACACGGAACTTCGCACGGAACGTCGCAGTTTGTCTTGTATATAGGGTCTCTAATGACCTCGTAGTTGACGGGACATTAAACTCCAACAAACAAATTGTCTTGTATAAAAAATTTCGCATGAACAAAATTTCTTCATTTAATTGTCTGTTTTTCTTTGAAATGTTGCTAAGTGCCGAAATCTTAATGAATATGGTATCCTACGTCGAAGATTTTCGGTGTAAATATTTTTCTGCAATATATCATTGAAATTCAGGCAGAAATTCTGAAATCTGTATCACATTTCAAAGAGAGAGAAGATAAAAACAAGGTTTACTTGTTAGTGCTGAAGTATTTGTCACAGTATTGATTTTATGTTTGCAATGTTGTTTACGATATATTGGAAGGCATTCGTGATGCAGGCGGGGACAAAATTTTGAGTGAGAATACTTTGGTTGTATGTAATTTGAGAAATTGAACCACTTTTGGTGGAATAATGTTCATGGATAGTCACGTCTTTTTCTCATCCCATCGATTAGCATTCAGAAGAAATTTCACATTTTTCTCCTCTCTCCTACCAACCTACACACATACATCACTGTTTGGAATGTTTCAAAACATCATTTACTACATTTTTCATGTTTGGGTCACTAAATTACAGGAGAATCACGCTTTTTCCACGTCTCATACCGAGAATGTTTATTCCCCTGACAGTACTAGTCCGTGAGTAGATTACGTATGACAAGCACAAAAATCAAACACATTGTTGTGTGAGAAGTGTATCGTGTAAGGCGCAATTTAATGCATTTTCGTAATAATACTACCAAATATCCGGGACGGACGTATTGCATTCTATACTTGGGCTTTTTATATGCAATGTCACCATTTCCGACATGAAGTTTCATAAAATCGCCATTTGCATCTAAAGGTACTTTTTCCTATTAAGGGAGTATGCCTGTGTTCAGAATGTAATGCATCCATGAATTTCGCTCTGGCAAATGAAATTTCCTGTTGTCCATCGGTTTTAAAAATAGCTGCAATCATTCAGTCTTTGTCCGCACATAAACAATCTAAAAATGTATGGTCAATAATTTCAAATGACTGTTGCCGATCGTGAAACTGCTCTTCGTTGAACATGGTATATGATAAATGGTATAAAAGTCTTTTAAACCGAACAGGATTTCAATGCCTAGAAAAAGTAAGGACCTGTCATCGAGCCACTTTTTCGCATAAAAATAATGGATGCATTTTATAGTCCGTATTGTTAACTTTAAAAGAATTTCCAAGGGTCTCCTAATGCAAAGAATTGACGACATTTCTGCAAAATGCACGCCTACGACGCGATTCTTTTACAAAAACCAACTTTATAAATATAATTTAGTCGCTGAGAGCTTGAAATAAAAATGCTATATTAAACAATCAAATTTAGTAGCCTACTGTCTTGGGACGTCATTTATTAGCAGAGCCTTGAACATTAATGTGCAGGTTGTAAGGTAGGAAAGTCATTTAAAAACACTGAGTGCTGAGGGTTGAAGCTTTGCACATTTCATTTATGCAGAAAACGACTTCCAAGGAAAGT
Organism: Trigoniulus corallinus; assembly: GCA_013389805.1. Taxonomy (NCBI): domain Eukaryota; kingdom Metazoa; phylum Arthropoda; class Diplopoda; order Spirobolida; family Trigoniulidae; genus Trigoniulus; species Trigoniulus corallinus. The sequence continues at coordinate 19,944,787 of JAAFCE010008833.1, forward strand.
TATAACACTGAAGAATTGTAGTGATGAACTTAAATTGTACGCCTGATTCTGTCCAGTTCACTCTTTCAGACCGGCAGTCCAGGTAACGGGCAACAGCCTTATTCAATCAGAGCCTTCCAAACTCTTTAACCTGTCTGCCATAGTTTCCTTTTTTTATAATCTTCTCCTGAAAACTTCAGCGAAAGTTCAGCCCACTAACAAAATTAATCCAGGACCGAACCGATTAAATCTTTAGGGAAGCAAACCCATTGAAATCAAAATGAATTTGTGCTTGGCTTATGCAGTCTTTGGACCTCATTACAAACATCCTTCAACCAAATGCAATGAGCCAGTGCATTTGCCCAGAAAGCATCTTAAATTTCTTTGAGTACACTCAGTTCAATATTAAAAGAATGCACTCATTTTTTGAAATGTCTCAAAACTCAATGGACAGAATTTTATAAAATTTGGTATGGAGAGAGAATGAAATATATAACACAATTTATGCCTTACAAAACGAGAAAATGCCATTGCAAAATCAGGAGTAGGGCCTAAGTCACATGAGAGCAGGAATATTCAAAACTGGCAATGCAAGATGGTGTCAAAAATAAGGCTAATAGAGGGTATAGACAGACGTACACGTTGCACAGCGAATCGCCATACTGCCTATGAGACAGTTGAGTGGTGTGCGGTGGCCTGTGGTCATCCAACATGATGCTTACCCACACTATGACACAGCCACCACCTTGGTTCCTTTCCCTAATGTTTCAGGTCGTTAGCGGGTCCCAGGTTCTCTCCAGGTCAGGGTTCGTCTCGGCTGAATCTTGACTCATCACTGAAGAGAACGTGGGCCCCTGATGTTGAGTTCAAACCTGATGTTCTCCGCACCATGCAAGACGTGCTGTTTTGTGTGAGAGAGTGAGTGGGATGTAAACAGCAGGTCTGCTGGTATAAAGCTCTGTGGAGAAAGCTCTGTGGCTGTAGCAGTCCTCTGGCGCCTGACTGAAAGTGGCAAATAACGATTATCATTGACTGTTGTGGCCCTTAGAGACCTCAATGAAACACCAGTTACGTTGATTGTTTGATGGTGTTTTAGAGCCCTTCAACTAAAAGGTCATTAGAGCCCCGTCCACAGCATAGTTCTTATGCAGAGACTGCACAGATACTACACTAATGCGATGATTTTTGGGTATTAGCAGTACCCAGTTTTCCCAAGCGGCCACCCATGTCAGTACTAGCTGGGATTGCGCTGCTTAACTTCAGTGACCAAACGAGAACTGGTGTGTCCAACGCAATTCGCCACTCCCCCAGTTACGTTGAAGTCTCTAACAAACTGCACTTGGGATTGCCCTGCTTCCAATCTGCCAACAATTATCCGCCTCATTCCATCAACGAATGGTGATTAGTCATTCTACCCTACTATTATGCAGTGTGAAACGTTTTAAGCTTGCCGCTGTCACAGCACCACAGAGGCGTACCGAAGGGGGGTCGAAGGGGGACAGATGTCCCCAGGCGCAGAAGACAGGGAGTGCAAAAATGCGGTTCGCATTAAGTTTAGAGGGCGCAGATTTCGATCTTTGTCCCCGGGCGCAGAATACCCTCAGAACGCCACTGCAGCACCACCTACACATAATTACAAATTTGGTACCTGCGCTATAGCACTATTATTCGAAGACATAATTTATTGTTTTGAGTTCAGTATTTTTGAGAAATTTTAATAAGTGCAGTTATTCTCTTGATATACTGTACGCTGGTGTTCCAAATTGACTTTTCATCAACAAATTTTACATGTTTCCTGTGAATGTGTTATTAGTCACATGATCACAACTGTGTCAGAGGCGTCTTTAAAATTCGATAAAACCTCGGAATATTTGAATCATTTTGCCTTTGCATTCTAGTTGTTAATCTCATTAAAGATGCAAGTACAATTGGTATTATTTTAATTCATCCTTTATTATTGTATGCAATTTGTATGTGTTGAGTTAAAAAAGGAATTCTCATAATTAAATACACCCCTCTATTTGGTTAAAGTATCTCAAGAATGAAATGATAATAAGTTAACTGCAACAAGAAAATGTAACAAGTGTCATGTGAACTAATAGCTAATATCGTTAAGAAGCTTTTGTAATTAATTCAAATTTTAAATGTATAATTGTACTGCAGTGATTTCAAAACATGTTATGTAGCCCTTGATAGACTGAAGCATTATCCACTTAAATATTGTCATGGGCATCGGTTTACAAACGTTTCTTGACGTTACTGAAACTTACGGCATGGTAAAAACAATTGATCGTTTGCCTATGTGAATAGATAAACAAGTACGTTGTTCAAATGCATTCAAGTATACTATGTTTAAGAAATTGCTTCAATCCAAGGTAGTTTGAAGGAAATTAATCATAATAAAATGCCAGCCGCTATTTTCGTCTTATATTCTCGAAGGCATCAGCGGTGACAAATATGAAGACATTACTACCGATGTGGACTTGCTTTAAATTTGTACGAATTTTTATGATGAATGATCTTGACGTACTTTTTGAGGGGAAATATTATTAATGAAGCCTCTGGAAACAGCTATTTATATTTCACTGCTTTGAAGACATCAGTAAAACTTTTACAATCTTTTTCTGAAGAGAAAGGATGTTACTGGTTCTCAAATGTTGACCACTTAATGGATGGTCCAGATGTGGCAATTATCAGGATTGATGAATTACTAATTGCGAGCCTTCAGAAGTTGCCATATAGCATCATCATCCAATCTTTCAATTGCACTGAAATTCCAGTTGGTATAGTTCCCCATCGCAAAGATAATTAAAATACATGCCATTGCGTTTTCAAGACTCGTTTAATCTTTTAATGAAGCCATTGGGATTCAATTTTTTAGAGGCAATCAAGATTAATGAATGACAATAGTAAATGTTCGGTTAGCGGTCGCAAAACCAGCGCATTTTATTTGAGTGACTGTAAATCAAGTTGTGGTTGACCTTTTTTTCTTTTTTGACATGAATTCGCTATATCAATCGTTCAACGTCATTAAAAGAAGCAGATATAAAAGGAAAACACTGAGAACGTAAAAGATGACTGAAAATATTGATAGATTGTCCTGAATTATAGTGAAATATGTTAAGAGTTCCTTTTTTGGGGTGCAGTGTGCAACTTCAGTCACTTACAAATCGCATAATTTGTTAACTTATGACAACTGGAAAATAACAGGAATTTCTCCTAGTTGAAACGTCCAAGATGGTGATGCTAACGTAAGAACTTTATATTACGGAAATTACGGAAACACGAAGTTAGATTAAAATGAAATAGTATTTAACGCCATTTTTTGATCCTACATTGCTCATTGGTGTGGGAAAATTGGGTCAGGCTCACGGATGTAAATAGAATAATTAATTTATATGAATTCCGAAGCATTAATAGGATGAATCCCTGCCCACAAGGACAGGATATTAAACAGTAGATTGGCATTCAACGCAGCCACGAAAAAGGGTTTTATTTGGTGAACACTACAGGACCACCACCACTTCTGTACCACACATCTAGTCAGTTTCCAAAGTCGGGAAGACACTCACTGGTTTACTCCAGCTCCAGATTCAGTTCTGACTGGAATCATTCAAAGTACTCTACACTATCTGAACATCGCAACAAGCAATAGTTAGTTTCAGCTCATTAGCTGCGATTCCTTAAACACCAACAAAAGAAATCCCGTCACCAAATGATCACATGATGCTCTGGGCCCTGGTACCTCAATCCTGACACGGATGCTTTGCCTCTTTCCTATACATTTCGCTCTATCTTACCCCCACAATCTTTACTATGTCTTATAGCAGGGGTGGCCAACCTGTCGATCGCGATCGACCGGTCGATACCGAACCGAAGCCAGTTTTGGTCGATCACTCGCGATGTGTTGACTTAACATCCGCCTCGGTGACGTAGTGGATCAGTGTTTCTAGGTCTGCATTAGTGTTCGCATTAGCATCTGCATTAGCATCTAGGTTCGATACTGGACCGAGGTGGGTCCAGTATCGAACCTCCCCCTCCCCACTTTGACTACGCCTATGACAACAAGTCGATCGCGACACGTTTTTAGGATAAAAAGTCGATCGCGACACTTTGTTAAGATAAAAAGTAGATCTTATGTACACAAAAGTGGCCACTCCTGTCTTATAGCATCTTTTCAGGAACTCAGTAGTTTGGTTTCTCTAAGTTGAAAATGGCATTTAAATCTTTCTTTTTAATAAATAACTGTACATAAACGAAATCCGTTCTTTCCCGATCTCAAGTTTCGTTTCCTCCCTGCAACATGTCCATATACATTGGATTTTAAGATGCAAAAAACGTTTGCAATCACCTTTTATGACTCCGGCTATGTCAGGGTTTATTTGTTTGCATATAATTTCCGGTTTAGCTTATTTGGCTGTTTATGTCTAACACTGAAAATAATTTAGCGACGCAAGCTCCTACACCTGGGAGGTTTTTTTGGCTGATCTACGCGTATATTTTACTCAAAGAAGAAATGGAGAATTTTGACTTGCAGATGACATAAACAGGCCACACGAGACTTCTCATTCGGCTGGAATGTACTTGGTATTCTCGTCCATTTAGTTGAACGCTTAAACCAGAGTCGAACAAACAACTCACGGACTCAGGATTTAAACACTTTTGCCTAGCCACTAGAGAATTTACATCACAAGAATGTGACAACGCAAAACCAATGCAAACAGGAGAAGGATATAAAGCCGGACATCATTAAATATTTATTGTGTTAAAAATGGAATAAAACAGAACCCATTGTTTTCAAATGCTGCATTATGAAAGAAACAATACCGTATTCGTCCCTTGCTTGTTGATGTCTATTTTGAAAAACCGTGAGCCTCTTTGTAGAGCTCTCTGTTTGCCATACCGTGGATACAACACAAATTCTGAAAGCAAATTTCAATTCAAGTAGTAAAGTTTCATCAAAAAAGCAACAGGATCCATGGTTTCTTATCCTCTACTATCCTGCCTCCGTTGGACATTAGTTTTATTTTATAAATGGGTACACTTATCGTTGCGAGGAATTAGTGTAAGGACGTGATTGTGAAGTGATAGATGTGTTTGTTGGTTAGAAGATCCTTTGTGAATAAAAGCGTTTCCGTCAGGACATTCATTACTCGCCTATCTTCGATTAAAGTCTGTGCTTGACTTTGAGTCCATGGTTGCAGGTCAGACTCTTTCAGGCGAGAAGGGTCCAAGCTGGCCTTCAGGCAGATGGGAAGTGGTGCTACGTGGTGTGCACAACGTAGCCTGCATGTAAAACCCCTTCTACATGGAGCAAAATATCCTTGCGGAGCAGCAAAATTTTCACGTGAGAAGCTCGCCTTTAGCGTCAGTAAATTACTTTCAGCAGAAGAGATCCACGTTAATAACTAAAGGAACAAGCGAGAACATTTCAAGTGCCTTTTAAATGAATGAATTCGGGAATGCTATTAAGCATGACAAAACATGGTAGTAAAACTTTCTACTTTACACCACCACCACATTATTTTTGTGACGTCCTAGTGGTTGATGTACAGTATTTCAGTACGTGCATGTTCAAAAAGTAATGCGTTTTTTGTGTTTTGAAGGCGTTGTTTATGTGATACTGTTTCGTCATGTCTCTTGAGTAAAGCTTTACAATAAAGGAATGTCGATGAGATATTGTTTTGTTTTTCCTCTCCCTGATGCTGAAGAATCTACCGTATCTCATCAATATTTGCGAGTATAAGGCGAAAATACGCATTAACTATTCTCTCAACTTCTTGGCTAGCTTGTCCCGCTGCAATTCTGCTTCCGATTGCTTCTGCTATCAGCTAAGGCATTTTCCTGACTGGGTGTTGGACCAAAATGAAAAGGGATCAGTAATGCCCAACAGAGTGCACTCAACTCCTAGGCTTTTCCTACTTGATGACCAAATCCTAGCCTTGCCCCCAGCTTAGTTCTCATTTTGCCTAATAGCCCCATCATCTTTCCTATCACCTAAGGCTTTGCCTCTTAGATCCATTTCATTTTCACCCTCTTTTTAAATTTTACACTCCACCTTCCGCCACTGACAACATCTGTTAGCATGATTGATATTTCAAATACTCTGAAAGTAGAGACACAGTGGCTACTGTTATTTTTTAACTAACACAGTGGTAGTATAAACTTTCCCAAACATTTTCTATACTGCACTTATTGTTGATGAGAGTATGCTGCATTACGTAAACACAAAGCACATCCTCAAACAGGCAGGTTTTCTCCTCAAAAAGAAGAGGCAAGTAAAGTAACTGCATGTAGTGTTGCTCACAAACACAGCTCTCAAATGATGCATCGTAGAAACATAATTTTAGACAAATGTCAGAAGAGTAGGTGTCAGATCTGCAAACAAAATCGATAACACCAACGGGGAGCTTCGCTGCGAACTACAGTAAATAGAGAAAATAAAGTTCTTAATCTTGTTTTCTGTGTCATTTACTGCTGTATGTGTGTTAAACGCACAAGCTTTAACTAGCATATTAAATAGATGTTTTAGAAGAGAAAATATATGAAATGCAATTAATTCATACTGAAAAAAATAACTTGCAATAATCTTTGACGGAAAGTCTGTTGTAGTCATGCAGTTAGTAACAATTTTACTTGGCAGAATACTTCATAGCCTTCTTTATTTAATTATTTTCGTTAGCGTGACATAAAGGCTCACTAATATTTTTATGATGCTCAGACCAATCATATATTTGAATGGGACACTTAAAACTTATTTAAAGTTATGTCGGTTATCAGAATGACATCCCTTTTACTCAAACGTTTTACCTTGATATCTAGTTTCATTCTGCACCCTCCCTTCATGCAGACTGATCGGATGATAGATGGGATGAATAAAGAAAAGGCCATCAGCACCAAAAACGTTGTCTAAATGTTTAATAGGAGACTGTATGGGTGGATGACTTGTGAGTCATTAGCATCGAATTTCATCCTGAACCGACACTAGTGACTTCTTTCGAGCCAGAAGGTAGTCCATCGATATCATCTGCAGGTTGAAAAGCCATTTCATACGTTGAACTCAACATCCCTTTGCCAAAACACTCACTGGGAGTCTGTGGATTTATTCGGTATCATCCAAGGGGTCTTTGAGATAAAATTTGGCAGCACCTGGTCTTCATTGCGTAGCTTGCCTTGAAATCGATGAAAAATATAGTGGCATCCGGTTGCATAAAAATGTACCGTCCAGCGATTCGCCTGTGTCCTCGGTACTAATTAGGCGGGAAGAAGGTTAGGCTGATGAAGCATCGTAAATGACATGATAATTGGTTCAAACTTACTCAACTTGCGATAGACTTTCGAAGAATTTCGGACATTTGCATATAGCGAATTAATTATATGGAGTCTAAAATGATAATGTAGTCGTAATCCGATCTGACGGTCTATCCTTTCATTATGATGCAGAACAATGCTTTTATAGATCAACATGCACTTCAGAAGCAGATTAGAAGTGTGAGACATTGCAAAAAACCACAAGAGAATAGGCTAGAGTAGTATGCGCGTATTATATGCAGGGTATATGAAGCAAATGAGATAAGACTGAAGCAATCATGGGTGCAGGATATAATTGGGATTGTAATTTTAGAAATTGAAAGCATGCAACCTGTAGTACGAACTTGCAACCCTGTGGTAAAGTGGTGATTATATAGGCCAAATGTTCCCCCAGTATTTAAGCTTACTAGCAGTACACAATTGCTTTGAGTGATTGCCTGATTATAAGCGGTTTGAACGGCCAATCCTTTGACAGTAACCTAGAAATTCCAAAATAACAAGTAGATGAAATATTTTGAAATTTGTCAAAGTATGCTTTAATAAGAAAGTAATTCTAAAGGCCCCCATACACGCTCAGTTTTATCTTCAGTTCTAACTGTACAGTTAGATTTTTGAACTGAAGATCTTTTGGAGTCGCAAAAGATTTAACTGTGCAGTTCAACTCGGCTGCACATGTGTAGCGTTATATTCAGTCCAAAGCTGCATAACACAATAGTTCCGGAGACATAGTGTGTGTGGAGCAGTGGCAATCGAACTTGTGTGTGTGGCAAAATTCTGTGTTTGAACTGTGCGTGTGTGGCAAAATCTCGCTGTTTTAACTGAAGATTCTAATTCACTGCAAGCAGCCTCTATGGCCAATTTGGCAGTGGAGAGAGTAACTCTCATTGCTACATAAGAACCTGGAAAACTTCTAAGACCCTAAGCTATATCGCATAATCTTTTAAGCTACGGAAATACTTGTAGCGTCGCATACGTAGTGCATACTGTGACGTCATGAAAATTCATGTAGAGCACTACCAGTAGCTGCTATTTGAACAACATGTGTAGTGCTACAAAGATGGAGGCCTCCATGTTGCCATATATGCTACTTAGATGATTAAACTATTTCAATTTCTTTAATTAAATTATGTGTTCTTAATGTTGGCACCCCCACAGACAAACGTTGTCAATACTCCTACGGGTTCCAGACGACTGGCTGGGATGACCCCAGTCAGAGTACGTTCAGTGGACCCTCAGACCTGAGTCTGCCACAGGCGGGATAAGGGTATGATGATGATGTTCTTAATGTTCTTAAAATGGAATTACTTCTTTAATTGAAAACTATATAATTTTTTATTTGTCCTGCTTCATTTTTGGGTCATTTTTGTCAATAACTACCCTATTGCAGTCCACCATATTCAATTGCAATATCTTCAGTGGGGGCCGCCATGTTGCACTACGCAAAGAATCCTGCTTGAAAAGGCGTAGCGTTTGTAGCACTACAACTGCACTACGAAGTTTTGGCTACAGTTTTAAAAGAATTCGATCCCCAAGCTACGAAGTTGCTACGTAGCTTTTTTGAACACCAATTTTCGTATTCTTCGCTACGTAGCGCGATACGTAGCATAAAAGATTTACCGGATAGTTGTTGTGTTCCCTACAATACTTGCAAAGGTGGCCTTCCCTTTCAGTAAGCCCTCCACTCTATTTTCCCCATTGTCGAATAGTCCTTGGCAAGAAAGGCAGTAGAATGAGTGTCTGTGCCCTTTCTCAACAGTTTTTAAGGCCCCCATACACGTTCAGTTTTATCTTCAGCTTTATCTTCAGTTAAATCTCTTTGTCACTCCAAAAGATTTTCAGTTCAAAAATTGCAATTGAAAATTCGATGAGATTTACACACACACACACACAGCGATCTAACTGTACAGTTCGAACTGCACAGTTGGAACTGAAGATGAAACTGAGCGTGTATGGGGGCCTTAAGTTCAACGTGTACTGAATTCAATTTTATTTACGTTATGCCACAATATACAGATGTGCAGTTGTGACGACCATGAATTTTGTTTAAAGTCAAAAGAATATTATAAAAAGGAAGGTACACTAATACTTTTCATTAGCTTTTAGTAGTTTATTTTAATTTACATTTCTACGACCTACATTTAATTTCTATAACCTACATATGGGACTCAAATTTTCTAAATTGCATCCATAAATACAGTATTGATATTTTTCATAACAATTTTATGTTTATATGTTTTATATCTATGAGTTATGACAGATATATGAAGTATATTGCGAACTTTAAACAAAAATGACTATTTCCTTTCTTTCCTGGCAGACACGATTTTCAAAAAATTACTTTCTCAATGTACTCATTGTCTTCTACATGAAAAATGTTTGTTTGTGCAGTTATCGGCTAAAGGTCGTGAATTTCTGTTAACTTTCTGGTCACAAAATTGAAGTAAATTGTTTAATGTAAATAATGATTCTTAAAATTCTTAAAAGAGCACTGTGTAACTTGTCATAATAAGAATTCTCCCTTAACAACACATTTAGCCACTTTTTCATGAGGTTATTACTAATGAAAGACATGTTTATTTAACCAGCTTGGAAATGACGTCATTTGAAAGGCTTGTTTGCTTCAATTGTATTTTCAAATGTGATTCTATGTGAAGTAAAAGAAGGTTCACTTAAGCTTCCTTCTCATTCATGACAGTTTTGGCATCTTTAGCAAAACCTCTTTTACTACGCGTCGACAATTATTATATGCCATATAAAAAGATTGACTTTTATAAATGATAGATGTGGAAAACAGTTTTAAGACATCGAAGCACCAAGTTCGTATGCTTGGCCATAGTGGAGAGCTTAAAGTACCTACATGGGAGCACATTAGAGTAAAGAATGCATTAAAAAAGAATTTCTATTCAATTCTTCAACGTTCAATAACAGTGATAATAAGAAGCTTTTATTTGGGAAAGATAAATTCAGCAATGTACACAGGAAACATGTGCTGCCAGCTGCTTGTCGATTGAATTTTCCTGTTACTATTAATATTAATGCACCTCTTTTACCCTTCAGTTAGCAATGGCTGGTATGAAAGCGCGTTTTTTTGACAATTTTTATTTTAAATTGTCTTGTAGCACTGCACTATTAAAGGGCCCATCTGGTAGATGAGCTAAACTTCTAGCTTCGTATTGACATATTTCTAATCTAGTCTTCTTTTCGTGTTTGCGACCCACCAATTTTGAGTTTCAATTCTTTTAAGTGTGTTTAATAATTATTGTTTATGACACACTATTGGGAGATTGTTGCAATAAAATCTCTGAAGTGCACTGCTGCTGGTGTGATTTTTCGGATAGCTAGGTAAAATGAAAGTATGTCAAGATATAGGTGGTAATTTTTAATGTCGAGCAGCAGCTGCAGATGTCAAAAAAAGGACATTTTTTCCTAAGAATCAGCTGCCCAATAAAATATTTTGTTTAACTTCACGCTAAACTTTTATTTCAGAATGTAAATAATGCTCCCTGTATATCTTGGTCCCTGACATAAACATGAATGTGGTGATTATTTGAAAGGCTAAAATGTGTGGTTGGGTGGGTCCGACTATTTTTTTTCATGCGAAAATGAATTGTTGCACAGCAGGTTAAGATGGAAGTAAATATTTGATAGTGACAGATCGTGTCTATTGGCACACAATAATATTAGTAGTTTCCATTATTTTGAATTGCTCTGCAAAGGTATGCGCCATTTATTAAAAATATTCCAAAGGCAGAAATGATAAGTTGAAGACAAAAATCTTACTAATTAAAAGTACATGTGAGAAACTACGTCAAAAAAGTTTTCTTTAAAAAGATATGCTTGAAAGGGTACAACATGGAGCGATGCACACAAACTCATTCTCGACAGTAAACTAATGATTTGGTGCAGCACAAATGAAATTCGCACAAAGATATCAATGGCTTTGTCATATTTTTTTTCTTTTCTTTTGCTTTATTGATGTCGTGTAATTAAGTCATCAATTTATGTTATTAAGCGATTTGTCTCTCTCCGTCTCTCTGAACAACAACCTATATGACTCCCAGTAGGATCTTTTATGATGAAGTGGTCAAAGCCTTCATCAATTATGGATATGGAGTGAGTTATGTGACTAATTACTAGCAATATGCATGTCAGCTTCACCACAAACTTCGGCTACACATCCAATTTTGTTATGATGGATTACAAACAATTCATTTGTCGTATGTGCGTGTTTTTCATCTTCAGAAAGCACAGAAAAATACTTACCTCACGCTTGCTAATTAGCAGTGTGTTCATATTTTGATGCATAGTAAGAAGTATACAATAGCAGGGACGGCCAGAAAGTATCGATATGAAATACTCTAGTTATTGACAAACCCTAATAATGGGGATCTAGTCATGAGCAGCTAAATCTCTAAAGAATTAATTTTGCGTTACTCAACTGGTATTGCGTTGCGTGTCTCGCGACAACCAAAAATCATGTTTTCCTCAACTCTTTTTGCCCTCGAAGAGAAGATTCTTAAGAAAATCCAATTGAGAAACGTTAGTTTAAATCACGGATTCCAGCCTCGTTCAATCACTGCACAAGTTGAAGATGTTGTCATATACCCCTAAAGTTGAGGGGGTTAAAAATGAAATGCAGTGAAAGCCGGATAATGTTATCAATCGGCTGTTATCACAGTAAGTCGGTACCAAACCACATAATATAAAATTGCTTAAAAATAATCTGTTTATTGTAATCAAAATTCGGCTATTGTTATAAATTCTGGTAATTTTTTCTAAAATAAATTATGAAAATTCTGCTTTGCAAGAACGTGACTGTGCAGCTTACCTTAAATCTGCCTAAAGAAGGATTTAAAAATTGGATAGATAAATATTGACGTGATAGCTACAAAGCCTATCTCAAAAATACAGTATATCAAGAAATTACTGATGCAAAAAGCAACTTATAGTCCTTTTCCTGTCTATGGCAAGGTCGGGAATCCATTTTATCTCACTGAATGGGCACAAAGGTGATATGAGCAGCTTGGTATCAAGGTCGGTCAACCTCATTTTCTTTTCAAAAATGGGATTAAAGTTGATTCTAGAATTTTTCATGCTGAATGCTATGGTGATATCATTTGCTTTCAAATCTAAACAGAAGTCAGTGAAAGTTTAACCAAAATATTTTCTCTCCTATAAGCTGATAGTTACCAAAATTCAGATTTTTGCTTTGCCTGGCAAATATTCAAAGTGGTGGTTGTCCACCTTTGATACCAAGTTCATCATGCATTGGACGGTGTTTTTCCACACCCTACACATAAAAATTTTGCCTCAGAGGGTCTTTTATGCAGGGGAGGACCTAGGTTTTATCGGGGTCTAGGGCTTATTAAAGTTCAGTAATGTTACGTTGATTTTAAAACGAATAATAATATACCTTTCATAATTATTATATTATTAACATTAACTATTTTTTTACTTTACGATAAGTGCTCATTGTTAATCAAAAAGTATTGAAATTTTTGATAATTATTTTTGTAGGCCCAAGGCTTAAGCCCTATTAGTCACTATGTAGATCCGCCCCTGCTTTTATATGAAAATGCCATTGTTCACCACACAGGACAAGATGCGCTACGAATTTTTTCTCCTGCTTCATTTTATCAGTCGGTTATTGTTATCAAAAGTTGCAGATCCCACAGCGATCAAGTATTTATCTTTATATACAGTAGAACCTCCAAAGTTGACCACCTCTATAGGTTAACCACTATTCTCATGTTGACCACACTTTTATTGTTTGTTGGTCCACCATTGGTAAGCATAGGAGAGTTAATTCTATATGTTGACCAACTCTATAAGTTGTACCTTGACCACCGTATTTGAGACACAGTCTGTCAATTACAAAGTATTTGTGAACATTACATGAGCAATTGCCTTTAGTGCACCTTTTGATTTTGCCATTTTTGAGTCCCCAAGTGTAAGTATGCACCACCTGACGATTTAGAACACTAAGGCCGCCGCTAAGGTCGCCACTAGTGGCGACCGCACGTTGTGGACTGCGTTTCAAATTGGAATCAAATAGGCTCAGCGCAGACACGGCGTTTGCAGTAGCGCTACTGAGCCACAAGCTGCGGCAGTCGCCGTATCTCGCTACTTGTCGCCAGTGGCGGCGTTTTTCCTATTACCGCAAGCACGAGATCTCGTTACTGCCGCCTGTGGCAGCCACTGGTGGCCGTGTACAGCGACTAATGATCGTCACTAGCGGCTGCCGCAAGTGGCTGTGTGTGCGACCGGCCTTACAGACGACGACGTTCTTCATTCACGACAGGTAAATAGTGGTGATGTGCTTTCTAGTGCGAACTGGTGATGGTGTACAAGGTAAAGTTCTTAGGACCAACGTCCCAAAGCAATGGGGAGATAAGACTCGGATGTGACCCATAGAATAAAAGGGGGATGGTTGAAGTGGAGTCATGTGTGATAGGAGGGTTCCAACCAAGTTGAAAGGGAATGTTAGACCCACTATGCTATATGAATCAGTGTGTTGGGCAATGAAGAAGAATCACGTAAATACAATGGAAGTAGCCAAGATGTGAATGCTGTGGTATACGAGTGGGGTGTCGAGGACTGCAGGTAGCCTGGGGTGGGGGACATCGTGGAAAAATAAATGAGAGTAGTCACAGGCGAAATATGGGTATGATGATGATGACTATATGTTGACCAATTTCTTACCGCCCTTGAGTGGTCAACTTATAGAGGTTCCACTGTAGTTCTCTTTAAATTTAATAATTGTTCGTAACTTTGGAAGATTATTGGGCCTGTATAGCGGTTAGCCGTTATTGATATTTACCTGTAATTCTTTGAGTAAAAAGTATCGACATTTGGGATAAAACTAGCTACAGCGATTTGCAATAATGAGCATGCAGTTGCCACATAGAGCATAAGTGTTGAATACTGTATATGATAACATTCAAGCATCTCATTCGTCAAACTTTTTTACGTAAAATTTCTACGCAAGTGAGTTATTTCAGATAGTCAGATAATTGTACCAAAATGTGTTTGATCGGTTTTATCGTAATAGTTACTAGAAAAACTGCATAAAAATGGTTGCTTAGATGCTTAGTAATTCATTCAAATGAATCAACCATTTGGTTGACTGCACGCTCACTTGACAATTTAAGTAATTAAATTCTCTAATGTGTGTTGATTGTCCTAATTATCGAAATGGATATATGCAATGGGTAAGCTCATGCATATGTTTTCTTTTTTAAAAACTTCCCTAGTTTGACAAATAAGACAGGATAGCACAAAATCATTAAATTCCAAAACTTGTAGTTATGACATTGAGGACCTCCTTGTGGTACTTACTCAGCTACAATAAAAATTGCAATGTTAAGGCTGCTTGACGATGAGTTTTTCGTTGCATATGCTCCTGAGTACACTGTTGTCACTGCTGAACCAGTGGGCAATTTTTCTTCTTTTATTACACGGTTTAACTATCATATCCATTTCATAATTGAGACCCATAACTTTGATAGAAGAACAGAGCATGATCATGATTTTTTTCCTGGAATGCTGGAGGCTTTTTAAAAATTTGACATCGAGTTACTCAAAAAATATGGCAGTCAAAATCAGCCAACCATTATAACTTAATTGGATCACGTCTTTTTGATGCGACTGTAGTTGTGTTTGGAAGAAGTTCTTCAGTCGGTTCTTTGCTTATTTGCCTTGGTCTACTGAATATTAAACCTGCCGGTTGGCACTCTCTTTGAATTAAGGACAACTCCTTTATTGACCTTGGAATACTAAGAGGATTCATGCGCGACTTAAAGATGATATAAGTCAATAAGGGGAAAATTAGGTGCAAACGTACTATTTAATACCTTGTGGTTGATACCAAGCCACGGCTTACTAAAGATCTAGTAGGGCTCCAGGTAGGTGAAGTCCAGTCACCTGCAGCTTTGCTTTGAGTTATTATACTTAACCCATTTTGGTCGAGACTACATTGGGGCAATGGCACATAGAAAAAAGACATTATGCGGTAGAGCATCAACGGCATTGCATGACTTTAATTATTATTAACTACCTTTTTTGGCACCTTGCAGAACATAAGTTTTCACATCTAGGAACTGAACTCAGTCTGTGTGCAGAATTCCACTTACCGACTTATGCTTGGATCGGGTGCCAAATTTTGTCGCATTAGGGCATACGAGCGGTCTGTTAAACATTTTGTTTAGGCAGCCGACTGCAACCCCTGTGGATGTTTTTATTCGTTTGGGAACTTCCTGCACCGACACCAGGGTGCAGGAAGGGTTTCCATTACGTGCAGCAGATGACATTGTGCTTACCACACGGGATTCCACTGCCTTACTTCGCATCTGGTGCACTGTCGCAGTAGTCCAGCACGCATATTCTCGCCATAGAGTCGGGTTCATTGAAATCTGGGAATACAAGTGAACATTTTGGTGATTTGTGTGTTTCTGAAGAAATGATTTCGTTAACGACTGATTGTGAAATCGACGTACCCGTTACCCGGCATCTAGCTGTACCTTCCTAGTGCAGGACTAATTCAAGATTTGCTGATTGATAAGTTTTGTATAGTCTAAATAAAATGTTATTTTATTACTGACTGTAACTAATCTAATTTGAGATAAATTCCAGAGACTGTTAAAACTAAGGCATTTAAACGCGGCAGTCGTTTAACCGATTGCTGTTATGTAATACTCTTATTATAAGCAACTGCCAGACGATTTTTTATGGTTGATCTACTCTTGAAGCATTTGAATAGCAGTGTCGATGACAAATATCTTGTAGATTGTATTTCAGCTTACAGAACACTTATTACACTGTGTAACATTTACGAGCAACATCTTAAACGGCAGTAATTTATAACTGTTGTTTAAGATCGAGAGAATTGTCTTTGGGTTCTAGTCTGACCAAAGTAGAAGTCTCTCTTAGAATTAATAGAAAGTGAGATGAGCTTACAACGAGCCCTGAACACGAGATTTGGAATGAATTAACTGATAACGTTTTACTTTACACTTAATGTTATTTACTGTTATTTTCGTTATAAATAAATGTCTATGTAAGTCATATCTGGCATTCAGACCCTTTATTTATTAACGTAAAAACGACAGTGATAAATTGTAGTGTTTATTAAATAAGCTAGTTCTGTTTTTCCTTACCCTCACATTTTGGTGAATTTAAAATTAATCCCAATTAAAACCAGTCTGTGACATTCATAAATCATCCTTATTCTGAAAATTTTTTTACTAAAGTGTCATGACAGCTGAAGCATTTTACTGGTACAGGGCAGATTTCTTGGAATATGTTTTTGAAGTTGTAAAACGTTGTAATTGCAGAAAAAAACAAAAAAAAATTCTGCTGTCACTCTGCACTGAATTAGAATGAATGATATATTATTTTGATGGAAACTAGAAAGAAAAGCGGCTTTGCCGACTTTACTATACATACTCAATAACTTTATCTCACAGCGATCAATAAATTGTAGCTACGATTGCCAAATTTGGAATAATTACTACTAGCCGATAATGTATAAAGTAATGAATGTTGTACAGTATGCAATAAGAATACAGCAATAAGCGTTTAGATAGCTGGGTTGAGATTGAACCTGGAGGTTATACACTGCTGTGTATTACTCAATTCTTGGGGATCATCAACAGAACTATTGTTTAATTATATCCACATGCATTTTACTGTTGATTATGTTAATTCCGATAAGTTCTAAATAAAATAAGTATTCTAGTTGATGGGTTGAATGCAGTTCTTTTTGTACTTCTTACCATGTACAGTATCTGTTTGCAATAAGGTCAAAACCTCACTAGCTGTTATCAGTGATTTGTTGTTGTTTGTTTGTTGGTGTTTTAGGGCCCTTCAACTACAAAGGTCATATTAGAGCCCCATCCACAGCATAGTTCTTATGCAAAGACTGCACAGACACTACACTAATGCGACGATATTTTGGTATTAGCAGTACCCAGTTTTCCCAAGCGGCTACCCATGTCAGTACTAGCTGGGGTGCGCTGCTTAACTTCAGTGATCAGACGAGAACTGGTGTGTCCAACGCAATTCGCCGCTCCCATCAGTGATTTGAAACGGTAGCCTCCTTTAAGAAGAGAAGATCCAACTTAGGCTGGTGACACAAGCTGTTTAAATCGCGCAGTACAACTGGTAACATTGACCAGTGACTGGTAACTGCTGACAACTGTTTGAGAGATATTGTTAATTGAAAAGTACCTTGCAACTGTCATGTTCATAATGTTAGGCGTGGAGAAGCCTTACTCAAGGGAAATAGGAGGAAATATACCTCGGATTAATGCATTGACTGTTGACAGGAGTTGGCACTGCCGTTTTTATTGCCGGTGAATTTGTTCACTAAAGTTGATTTTTCTCACCACACATGAAAGGGAGACTGAGTAATAAATCAGATTCTGTGAGACTGAATTGGTCTACGATGATATATCATTCTGATTGACTAGACAGTCTTTTGGCCAAATGCTCTTGACCAGCACAGTTCGGCTTAGAAAAGTATCATGTTTGTGTTGCACACAATTATTTAGTTGATTGTAACGCCAGTCTCACTTATCTTTCAATATTATACTTAATAGCACTCATGCCATTGAACTTTATGGTGTGAAATTGTTCAAACAGCTCTGAGGACGTTTTTTAATTGGTTGAATGCGTTTGAATGTCACATTTTATTTTAGGCATGAGGGCCTTATTCAGCAAGATTTAACTGTCTCGCCCTCCATCAAATGTGTATAATTTCAACTTAACGCTACCTACTATATATATATGCTAACATTGGCTTACATTGATTATACAGGCCAGAAATAGATTTCGGCATTACCACCACATGATTTAATTGATTTGGCGTTTAGACCGTCTATCGCCTTCTACACTTGCTATTATGCGAAGTTTTGCATGATGTGAAGTGGACAATATAACATTTTGTAAAAAGTAATTTTTTGCCGGACACTCACTTTCAATGTGAATATTGCAAACTATTTATTGTCGGAACCTTGACATTGTTCGCACCACCGATATCGAAAACCAGTGTCAGTTGCACCTAAAATAGTATCTGCTTGTCCCTAATGTAGCCATAATCAGTAAATTATTTTCTAAATGCAGTATGTGCTACAAATTTTGTTATGGCTTGTCTCGTTCCTACAGGATTGAGCTTTACATTTTACTAATTAAAACTAAGACTATGTTTTTAAATTACACAATTTTGATGTACTCTTTTTAGTATCAAGGGACTGTGCATAAATTATTTGATGAAACTTAATTAAATATATAAATACTTTAAATCCCTTCAGTTATTTCAAAAAATGGCATTAGATTTCCCCAGGCCTGTTGCTGTGCAGTGCTTATATACAACATTTCGTTTAATAATTAATATAAAAATACTCCAATAATCATCTTCCGAGCATTCATTATGATAATTTTCAGTTAGTATATTACGCAAGGATGATACGATAACGTAAGTATATAACATAAGATCTGAGTATATTAAATTTATTTAACTTCAAGAAATTCTCCAAAAATTTGAAATTCAAGTCTAAAAAGATGTTCAGCATATGCATACAGTATATTTTCTTCAATGGTATCAAATGTCTGATATTTAAAACTCTTTTTTAACTTCTTTCTTCTTTCACATTTTAACCAAATTTAAGACTGCGACTTTCAATTATGTCCAAGAAATTTTGTAAGAAAAATTTAAATGAAATTTTGACGATATTAGAAAGGGTATTGAGAGCAGCGATCGCTTTATTCGGAAAATTTAATAGCAATTTGATTTCACTCGCATAACAATTGCAGTAATAATAGTAGGTTTTTTTGGGTAATGTTATCACGAAGCAGTTTTAGGTTTGTCCAAGTTAATTGTCACAATGCCTGCAATGATATTATTATATCCGCCATAAGACTACCATAAAAATGTGGTTTAATTGGCACATTGCAATAAATTCCCAGCCCTGGACCGCGTTTGTCATTTTAGTAAACACAATACTATGAGTGATGTACCATTATCTTCACTGCAAGATGGTTGGGTGCTGTTAGGGCTAGTGATTAATAAAAGACTGAAGTTGACAGATGAGTGCATTAGCGTGCGATTAGGGAGCATCGAAAAAGCCTGTTAATGATGTGTTCCAGGCGTCATTTCGCCTGTCCTGACATGTATCTGGACACACGAATCGAGAATAAATAGGAAGTAAATCGGGAATTGACCCACTAGAACCCACTTTACGATTTCTACGAAAAATTGATAATAGAATTTTTGAAAATATTCTGGGCCCTGAACATATGACGTTGTATTTTTAGAGTATAATGTTTAGTACGGCGTCTGATCTTATAATTACAGACTGATTTCGTTAGTGCTTAAAGAGACGTAAAGTAAACAGCATAGAAATTCGTTTGAGCAACAGGTTTTTAAATCATTAGCTCCGTTTTAATTTGCTAAACTTTCACTAATTTCATCTTGTTTATAATTACAGGACATGCTTACGTTAACGTAAATAACTCTGCGACTGAAATGCCAAAGATATATTTGCTTTAAAAGATGCTGCAGTTGTCTCATTTATTTTCGGTAGCCTTGTTATATCCTTTGTGCCATCTATTTTCAGGTAAGTTTCCATCCTAATTTTAAATTTAGGTAACAAGCATAACGAAAAAATCAATTATGATTACATTATTATTTACCTGATTATGATATAAAGTTCGTAGACATATTTTAGAGTGTTTATAACACTGCAGTAAAGGAGAATGCTGCTCAAACGCACCTTGTTTAAAAAATGCTAAAAGAAAACATGAATTTCCGATAATTAAGTTAATTGATAAGGAAATAAGGATTATTCTGGAGAAAATTAATTTATTTGGCTACGCTCGATTTAATTTAAAGAAATTACTGATAGAAAATAATTTTCATTTGGGAAGTGGAAAGCTGAATCTGTCATTAAAAGCATAGTTGGATTAATTGTCTCTGTATATCCAACTGTGATATCGTCTATCGCCGTCCCTTTTCACCGTTCTGCCTTTCCATCACTGTCAATTTCTATGCCTCTAGTTTAATTCATTCTACTTTGCATTTGCTAAAACTCATTGATTGGTACTTGACATTGCCAAGGCAGTGCGAATCACTTAGAAGTAGTACTGAGGTACTTGAAATACTCTTATATTGATAAATCATGGATATTAGCTTTAGCACTCTTTGAATTGTAATGGAATCCATTGAAGGATCATTTTTTTGATATTGATACTGGAAGAGTGTGGTTCTTTAGCTATGTATATCGACCTTTCTTATTTTCCACTTGAAACAGAGTTAAGTATTTACTGCTCGTATTCCGTTTCATGCCCAAAGATTTAAAGTTTGTAATGTTTTGACGAGATGCATCTGGCGAATTATTAAACAACTTAGAGAATGCAACTACGGGCCACATTCTTGCGAGACGTGACAGCTGTTGTTTTTAAACTGTATAGGTGAGAACTACGATATCAGCACCTGATCATTCACAAAAGCTGTCACATTATGTTAGTGTGAAATGCTTGCGTCATGGCTTCACTCGTAAACGCCTCTGCGAACCTGTTGACATTAATGCAACCAACCTCATAATTCAGTTAGCAGAACTTAGTTGCCATCTAACGTAAATTGTACATATTCTACCATGATTTTTCCTTCTGGTAATGGAAGGTCTTAAACCGTGGGATGTAGTAAGGAAGAGCCGTGGGTACTGTGTGCAAATAGGGCTAGAAACTTTGCGACGTCTCGGGTTAGTGTTATTTAAAGTGACCAGATTTTCCAGAGGGCAAAGCGGGACGGGGGTTTTTGGTAAGTACTCCCAAGTAGGAGGAGCGGCGAATTGCGTTGGACACACCAGTTCTCGTCTGATTACTGAAGTTAAGCAGCGCAACCCCATCTAGTACTGACATGGATGGCCACTTGGGAAAACTGGGTACTGCTAATACCCCAAAATGGTCGCATTAGTGTAGTGTCTGTGCAGTCTCTGCATAAGAACTATGCTATGGACGGGGCTCTAATGACCTTTGTAGTTGAACGGCCCTAAAACACCAACAAATAACAATCACAAGTAGGGGTGGTGAGACATGCTTTCCTGAAGAGCAAAGAACAAAACTTGTGACTTCGTACCTACTGTACCTTATATCTTCAATGTGTGTCCATCCAGTACAGGATGCATCATCATCAAACCCTTATTCCGCCTGCGGCAGAGTCGGGTCTGCGGGTTCTAGCCCTCCACCTTACACACTGCCATAGCCTTACGGACAGCCTGCTCCCACGTCTGCTTCGGTCTCCCCCTGCCCCGGGTGCTGCGACCACCTGCATCCCTGAAATGGACCTAACGAGCTCCTCCTCTTCTCTTCTCATTACGTGTCCACAGCGCCTGCTCTACCACTTATGCCGCCCCGGACAAAAAGACAAATTGCCGCTCTGGAAAAAAAAGGAGCGCTGTTCGCGTGCTCTGTTCTCACACTTACAACTAAAATGGCGCCCCTAATTTTTGGTGCCCCGAACAAATGTCCGGGTTGCCCCCCCCTTAGAGCCGGCCCTGCGTGTCCATACCATCTCAACCTACTTTCCTTCATTTTTTCGGCGATGTCCACCACTCCCAGACTACCTCTAATGTACTCATTCCTAATTCTATCAGCTCTCGACACCCCACTCATGTACCGCAGCATTCACATCTCAGCTACTTGCAGTCTGTTGACGTGGCTGTTCCTCACTACCCACCACTCTGATCCATACAGTATAACATAGCAGGCCTAACCACTGCCCTGCAGAACTTCCCTTTCAACCTGATTGGGACCCTCCTATCACAGAGGACTCCGCTTCCCTGTCTCCACTTCAACCACCCCCATTGATTCTACGGGTCACAGGATGGGTCCAGCACAGGATGCCTGATGTTTTAATTTGATGCAGACGATGATCAGTTGCCAACCTAGAATAATCATTCTGTTGGGGGTGCTCTGTACACGTATTTAATTGACGAGTGGATGCATGCTTCTGAGAAGTTGCCGACAAAGTGGGACAAACGGGCTTCCCGCCGGGACAAGAGAGGGACGGCGGGACATGAAGTCTGAAATCTGGACTGTCCCGCCAAAATCGGGACGTCTCGTCACCCTATGTTATTAATGGAGCCCCAAAAGATTCGCAAGATACTCTTAAAAATTTGAAGATTCGGAACCCAAAAACCGACATCTGAGACGGCCACACCTGTGCGATACCATCTGCTTGTTCAAAACTCCTTGATATTCAACTCAACAGAATTAAACTGAATGAAATTAAATCATGGGTACCACGAGTTACTATACTATATAGGAGCCTTAGTTGTCGTGATAAGAATTGTCTACCAAATAAATTTTCTTAAGGAAGAAAAAACAAATCAGATTGATGTTGATTATGTGCACTGTGATCTTAAGGTCTAAAACGCTTTAAATGTTAACACAATGGAGATAACATCATCTTGTTATTTAAGTCTTGCACTCAAAGAAATGAAAACGCCATGTTTTTTCAAAATTTATTATCCATCTTGTTGAAACACAACTTACGCAGTTGTCCTGTATTACGAAATAACTCTTTGATGTCTGAAATTACCAATAGTTAAAAGCTTTTTTATCAATTGAAAGCATACGTTCAACCTGGATATTAGTAGACTATGAAGTTGTGTGAATGCCCTTTGTAGCTCCTGGGTTGAATATAAAACCTATCTTATGACCCTGAAAGCGCGTAATGCGTCTGAAGAGCTGTGGGATTCGGTCAGGTTATACCATCATAGCCTCCCATTTATACTTGATCTTCCTAAACTCAACAGTGCTTTACTCTGCCGTAGGTTGAAAATGAGTGGTTAAAAACATTTGTATGCAGCTTCGATGATAACAACACTAACTCGATGCGTGCTGTATTATTATAATGCAGAGCTGATTTTATAAAGAATTCATGCAATAAAAATTACCATTTTGATTCAAGTACTAACCCTATGCAAACCCTTTATGTCCTCATAAATGTGATGGGTAGTAATATGCTTGGCTTCTATGCCTTCTTCACTGTCTACTGCAGTACTGGTCTACTGTACTTATTTAAAGGATTCAAAGTTGCTCCCCTAATTACGATTTATTGACCATACCAACGCACTTCAGACTGACTATACGAAATTCTGACTTTCTTAATAATACCCCTTGAAATTGATTTATTTGAGAAATGATGCAAATTTCGTCACAGTCAAATTTTAAAACTGAACTTTCTCGTTCAAGTAACGGGGGGGGGGCACACGGAGTTTATGAACGTTAATTTTCACTTTATTATCTCATTTTATTGATGTTCATCAGCATCATTACCATTTCTTTCTTTCGCACTCTTGACTCTTTCCTGCAATTTGTCTTTTTACCGGTCCTGATATTTTTTTTACTGCAGTTTGAAAATGGCATTTTAAAATCAGTGGCTCTGCAACCTGCCATCTCAACACTTGTTAGATGTAGGGCCTATACTCTGTTTCTTGACAGATATCATCCGTACGAAAAAGAACTCCTTTAACAGAAAACAGACGATTACTAACGTTTCCCGTCTATGGCAGGGTAAAGTACCCATCTTTGTCACAATTGGACACATCAACGATCTGTTTATAATTTTGCCAGCACGCCCTTGTTAATTTCAAGTCTATTTTCTTCCTTAAAGTATTTTTACTCCACCCACGCCAAGGGTCGAGGTCCTCCACCTGAAAATTGTGCCGATCTATACGTTCCATACAGAAAGAGGTAATACATGTGCAGAGACATCGTACACAACATAATCGTACACACCACACCGAGTTACGACGTTACATTCAGTCGGGCGGAAAGCTTGAAAGCCCCCGTCCTCTGGCCGGGTTGGGTCACCATCTTGTCTCTCTGAATTGAAAGAAGGACGACCAAGGCTGCAACCCCTATGCTTATTTATCGTCGGTCTACCGTTCGTAGGGGCACTCCACCGACGCCAGAGGGGGAGGGGCGAGCTCCTACACCTGGAAACTTTGCCTCATCTGCCCATTGTATAGTAGAAAGTGTTCTTTTATGTGCAAATGCCATCGTACACTACATGGGACATCGGTTTTACTTCTCATTGGCGCTTCGGAAGTCAGCCCACCTCAATCCAGTTTCGAACCTGGAACCATGGCGCTGTGAATTGGGCACACTACCTATTGCGCCACCGAGGCGGGTCAATCAAATTACCTACAGCAAAATATAAAAATATAGACCGACGTTAAATACCCAAATGGCTAAATCCTCAATTTCCAATTTTACGAACCTAATTATACTCGACAGACGGCACACGGCCTTAACATATATATGAATATTATGAGTTAAGTATTAAAAACTAGCAATTTTGTACCGGAAATGGCATGTCCCACCTTTAGCTGTTTTATTCTGCATGATTTCCAGTCGTAATTATTTGACATAGGGCGTTTTTTTCTGCATAAATCTCGCAGAAAGCTCATGAACATGATCCTAGTCATCGATATGACTTATGTACTTTTATGACTTTTATCCCTTTTTGGGGGGAATATAATCATTCCCTGTATTATCGTATTAACGTGATGCCTAGTACTCTACTAATGAAATCGTAAACATGAATTTGTTATACATACGAACTTGGATATAATTGAGCTGTGTTGCGAAAGGATAATTTAGCTATAAAATTTTATTGTTGCAATATGGCCAATGTCATTCAATCTACTACTCCAATAGGCTGATGACGAAATTATCCAAAATAACTTATATTTACATGACATTTACAGAACTAGAATATTCCGCGTAGAATGTCAAGGGTTGCAAGACTGTCACATAAAAACCACAAACAAAAGCAACTCCTAACCCTTTTCCCGCCTATGGCAGGTTCGGGTACCCATCTTGACCCTCTGAATGGACATAGGGCGATATATTGGTCATAGTTTTTTTCTGCAACCGGTTGCCGGTGTCACACGTCAAAGTGTCCGGCCGGACACATTGAGGTGCGTCAAAGTGTCCGGCCGGACACATT
Source organism: Trigoniulus corallinus (assembly GCA_013389805.1). Lineage (NCBI taxonomy): Eukaryota > Metazoa > Arthropoda > Diplopoda > Spirobolida > Trigoniulidae > Trigoniulus > Trigoniulus corallinus. The sequence continues at coordinate 19,970,093 of JAAFCE010008833.1, forward strand.
GAGTTAATTAAGCACATGCCTCAAAGTGTCCGCTTTTACGTCAAAGTGTCCCGGCCGTTTTCCATTTTACCCGATTAGGATTTTTTGGTTCGTTGGTGTTTTAGGGCAAAATTGCTGCCAAAAACAAGTATTTTTATGACTAAACCACCATATTGTTGTAATGACAGAATTGCAACTTGAGTGTGGTGACGTTGAGGCCAGGCAGAAGGAAAGCAGAATTGAGATTTTTCTGTGTCTAGAAAAATGAGATTCGTATACCTTTGAATATTTTAAGGGTTGGGGTGTAAGCCAGGCAGCCATAACAGGTCAACCCCTTAGGAGGCTGCCCGCGGGAGTTGAGGAGGTAGGTGAAAGGAGGAGGAAGAAGGTTAATTTGCAGCACCCGACGTTCTTCACCAACACCCAAGTTGGTATTGACGTGGGTGTGCGCTGCTTAACTTCAGTCATCTAACGGGAACTGGTGTGTCCAACGCAACTTAGCCGCACAAATGGAAGATTCGTACAAATGGAATATTCGTGGCTACACGAAATCATTCACAGAATCGATATGTATCCTGTTCGCGGGGAGAAGGGCGGGGGACCGAAAATAGAGATCATTGTAATGATATATACCAAAGACAATTCATCACCTTCCTCTTTCACCTCAATCGCTAGATAATATTAATAACCAGGTAAATTGGAAAGCGTACACCAAAAATAGAAGAGCATTGCATCATCTACGACAGTAGTTCTCAATGCGTGTTCTGCAAACAAATTAAATGCAGAAATAAAGGCGTTGGAATAAAATCGGTACAATTTAAAATAATTTTTGGATGGGATTGTAATTTGCAAACGACATAGTTGTTCGTTTTATTGTTATATGAAGTGGTAGTAAGTACCAAGTGTAGAAAGTGTACAAGCTGACTTAAAGTTTATGTTGAAATGTAAATGTTCCGTGCAAGTAAAATGTCACAGTGTAGCGTTCCCTGGCTTCAAAAGGATTGAGAACCACTGATCTACGAGATGGTAAGTTAACATTTGATATAAATTACGCCTTGATTCACGTTGTATATCTTCTCTGCAGTGCATATGTGCTATGCAGAAAAGAGACTAATTAGGGGAACAGCATTCGTATCTAAATGGTGGACACTTTGAGGTACTCAAACATTGCATCAAAGTGTCTGGCCGGATACTTTGAGGTACCGGACACCAAAGCTGCACCCCTACGCTTATTTATCGTCGGTCTAGTGTTTGTTGGGGAATGCTGCCGACGCCAGGGGGCGAGCTCCTACACCTGGAAATTTTGCCTCATCTACCCGTTGCATATTAGAGAGGGTTCTTTTCCGTGCAAGTGCCATCGTACACCCACACGGGACCTCGGTTTTATTTCTCATCCGAAAATCCAGTATCGAACCTAGAACTACTGATGCAGTATGCCGAGTGTGCGAACCACTACGCCACCGCAGAAAGTCCATTAAATTTCTATTGTTGATGTCCTCCACAATTTTGTAGAATTCTTGCCGAAATTGTGTGCAAACATAAGCTAAAATTCCTTGAAACGCAGAAAAAGATGCGAACGAGCAATGCTGTTTTTTCTAAATAAAAACAGAATAACAAATGAAATGGCCATTTGCCTTCCCAGGGGCGAAATGTGTGGGGGTGGAAGCCCCGGCGGCGAAAAGTACTCAGGGGCGAAATGTCGGAGGCGAACATTCCTGATCCCGAGGCGTCGCTACGGTTGGTGTCACCTCGTCTCCCGAAAAAGGCCCCTGTGCTTCTCCTTCTGTTTTGGTGGCACCCCATTTGTCATGGTGTGAGTGGTGTATTTGTTGTTTGTTGGAGTTTAAGGTCCGGTCAACTACAAGGTCATTAGAGACCCGTCCACTGTATAGTTCTAATGCATATACTGCACAGACACCACACTAATGCGACGATTATTGGGTATTAGCAGTACCCAGCTTTCCCGAGCGACCACCCATGTCAGTACTAACTGGGCTTGCGTTGCTTAACTTCAGTGATCAGACGAAAACTGGTGTGTCCAACGCAACTCGCCGCTCCCCTGTGAGTGGTGTAACCCGGTGCGGCCCGCACCCCATTGTGACGCCACTGGTGCTGGGTTAGTAACATTTAGTGTCGTTGATTGGCGCCTAGTTTTAAAAATTACCTAAACAAATTGCCTATATTATTATCCTGTTTTAGGTACTGCACACAGCTCACAAAAATTCGTGTGTAACCTTTCCCAATTGGACAAATAAATGGACTGGTCTACCAGTTGGTCACCTCCCTTTCTTAGCCTGTGTCCACTCCACAATTGATCGCTGAAAATATGTGAAAAAAATTAAGTTCAGTTACCTTAGCGCTAGGATGATTTCTAGTGTAGCGTGTCATGAGCATGGGATATCTTGGTATTTGAAAGCCATGGGGTGAGCCAATCTTAGTCTAAACTTTCTATAAGGGATTTTTGATGCTTCGGTGGTTATTCATACTCATCCCAGCAAACTCCAGAAATTCTCATGGCATTAAGAATTTGAAAGGAGTTCAACATCCTTTTTTAAACGACAATAACTGTTTCAGCCAAATTTAAGCGCCGAAAATCCGAAAGGACAACCTTAAAGGAGGTGAATAAACTCTTAAGACCCAATTGAAAGTTAGATGAACGACAATAGATGTTGAGGCGGTTTGTAAACATATTTAACCGCGACATTTATGAAGTGGCTGGCAGATCCCTGCATCGCCTGACCAGTGTTGAAGATGTAGAGCGGCACAACAACGGCCCATTACATGCGGGACAAGTATAAATGGACAGAAATTACACTGGATGTAAATGCCGGTTTAGGGAAATTTCGCCCCCACACATTTCGCCCCTCGGACGTTTCGCCCATGAACATTTTGCCCCTGGGAGGGTAAATGGCCGGTTTTTTTGTTCCTCTGTTTACTGTAATAATAATTTTAATAAAATAAAAGAAACCCAAACAGTGCTAACGGTTTCCCCGTGCTAACTGACCCTTGATTTTTACTTTACCTATTCCTTGAAACACTCAGACAATGCTGTTTTTCTAGGTAAAAAAACAGGGCGAGGGGGACAGTTGTCCCCGGGCGCAGAAGACAGGGAGTGCAAAAATGCGGTTTGCATTAAGTTTAGAGGGCGCAGACTTCGGTCTTTGTCCCCGGGTGCAGAATACCCTCAGAACGCTACTGCCTAGGATAGCTAATCGTTTTGTAAAGCAATGTATTTGCGAGCTTTTTTGCCCTTCTCTAATGCTTTCAAAAGGACCCCACAAGTTGTTAACTGCAACACGAAAGATGATTGAATTTCTGCCTATTTACATTTGCTCGCCCCCATAACCAAATAACCAGATTGACACCTTAAAGAACTCATTCAAGCCCACTTGTAATACGTTGCAAGCTTTTATAGCTTTTGCCTATAAAATCACGTATAAATCTGAGATAAATTTCCATTCTGAAATATTACTTATAATTTTAGTTCACCATTCGACCATTTATCATGTTGACAAGTATGATGTACACTCTGGCCATTGATCTTTCTACCGAAAATATGTACAGTGCCGGTGCATTTGGAGGATCTAAAAAGTCCGTTGTTGATTTCTTTGTAGTTAAAAATGCATCATGCAGACTGTTTATAAACAGAAAATGGCCCCTTCTTAGCCGGCAGACGAGTGCGATTAAAAGAGAGGGGAAACGTTTGTTGAACACATTGCTAATCGAGAATCGATTAAATAATGCAATTCATATCCTTCGTGACAGGTCTGAGTTTGTTCACCGTCTTATTTTGTCTATTTTCAAAATTGTCTATTTTCTTCATAATATCCGAAAATGCCGCTATTGAGGAAAGCAATTTCGACGTCAATGGACGAAGAAACCAATAGCCATGGTGTGGACAGAGTATCGATTCAAGCCTCATAAATGCCGTGTACGAGAGGTGGCAGGTTTAGTGGGCGCACAGAAGAAGTTCTGCCTTGTCTGATGTTCATTACAACCAATGGTTTTGTAGTATTTCCTCTGTCACCATTATAATCAATAAAATGAAACTTCTTCTATCAAAATGCTACTGTACATTTATACAGGCAACCATAACTGCCTGTAACATGAATAGTTTTACAGCCATTTTAATGACATTTCTCTCGATCTACCTTCCCACTTGAACCATGGGGCTATTCACAGTAAATGTTCATATCGGACCTTCCTGATCAGCAGCAGGGATAAATAAAAAATAAATTTTTTGATTTTTTTCAGTTATAATAACCCGCCTGTGGGCTGCGGTATTTTCTAATGGCTTACCTGCTGGCACTGTTGATGTCTCATTGGTTCACCAGGCTCTCCATTTCCTGGTAGTTCCTCAGGCAGCAGGCACCCTAAGGGTCTATAATCTACAGGAAATTGATTTCGAGTTGACTGAGCTTCTACCGTTTAATCCAAAATCTCTGAAGCTTAGTAAGTTGATGCTGTTTAGAATCAGATATACTGTGCTTTAAATTCAAGGGACCCTAACTGCAGTGGACTGATTTCTGCATTCATTTAACTGGCTCTATCAGTAACGAATCAAGTAACCCCCTTATGAGACTTCACAAGATTTACGTTTAACCCCGGAACTTAAAAGAGAAATCAAATACAATATGTTTGAGAGCCCTGCCCTAATACGGATGTCATCATATAAGGGATGACTCAAACTGTCAGGCAATGTTGGTTGACTTCAGCATACTTAAGCCCTAGGCTCGTGGTGATGGATTACCGGAAGGATTCGTGTGATGTTGGTATCATCTTGTGTAATTATTAAAAGTGCACAGTTCACTTAAAACAATGCAAGTTATGACGAACTTTCTCACTGCTACTTTTCATAATTCCTTCCTATGCTAGAACAGGGCGACTATTATTGTCCCATTGGATCTGATTGGATATGAGTGGATCTTTACGCAACCGGCTGCAACCTAATGCCGGCCCATACACCAGCAGTGTACTTCCACACCTGGAAATTTTACTAAATTTAGTAAGGGCTCCCTTACGTCCAGCGACATCATATCACAGGGGTTTAAGGCTTGACTTCTCATCCGGTAGAAAGTACACTGGGGTTCTGTCACCCCAAAGAAGCCAAACTACCTCGGGGCAGGATCTAACTTGTAATCACTGAGACAATAGTTAAGGACACTACCTCTGCGCCACCAAGACTGGTAAATTCCAGGAACCACTTATGCGTCAAAAACCTACTGATAAAGAAAATCCAGCCTTGCACCTTAAACACTGATCTAATTGATTCACCCTCAATTACTCTTTCATTAGAAAATCCAGAATTTGTAAGGAATGCGTAAGGTCACATGCCAATAAAATTCGAGTTGAATTACTTGCACTAACCATCTGCAAATTTTAGAAGTTAATGTCATTTGTTAACAGAAAGTTATTGTGTCACTGCATGTCTTATCTGTTCAATAATGATAAGTAAGGAGCCTCTGAACGGATGTTGCCATTCACACTAGCGTGCTCTAAGAGTTATTACGTCGATATATCCTCGGATACTCCAAAGGAATTGAAGAAACCTTCAAGCCGTTGACGCCTTGTACTCTGTCAACTGCTCCCTTGCTTTTTATCTTCTTAGTGTATTGATTTTTCTAATCATAGTGAGGCAAAATGTAAAATGTTAATGTCATCTTGGCGTGTTTTTTTCCTGGAAAATACACCACCGAATTCCCATAGGAATATGAATATTTAGAGGAAAGTTATTATGCCACTATGCTACTATACTATTACTGCAACTGAATTTATGGAACATGATTCGGATTGGGACATTGATAGTTAAATATATTTATTGCAAAAAAGATGAAAGGAAAACCTCAAATATCCCTCTGACATGTAGTGACATGCAGTAAACGATAAGAAGTAAGCAACTAGCTAATTGATACTTACTTTATCACGCACCATACACTAAGGAACAGACGCTAAAAACTAGCAATATTTTTCCCACAAACCCTATCTATTGACATAATAATAATATTGAATGCCACATAACATTACTGTAAACCTTTTGTGATGTTCATAAAGGATCACTTTTTGTATAAATAGTCTAGGTTGTTCGAGAATACTTACTCTTTATGTACAGAATTGGCTTGCCGGTCTATGAGTACGTACAATAAATTGAGTTGGAAATGAGAACGAACAGGAGGCCATATCCGCCTTAGATTCCACATAGAGATCCAAATTTCTAAAGTTATTTTCTCTGCAATTTAATAGTAAGAACTAGCAGTCTATCCGATCATAGTTGTTTAAAAAAGTGAAATATGGCCATTTCCGGGCAGGCAAATATAAATAGACCTTAACTTTAAATCAGTGAGATCTTTTTTGAGGGCATCAGAAAGCAGCCAGTTATAAAATAGGTGAAAACAAATGGCTACTATACATTTTATATGCAGTATAAAGCAATCAGGTACCAATCAAGCTTGGGGAGAGGGAGATAGAGGTAGTGTCAGAGGTTACATACTTGGGGGTTAATCTTACAAATGATAGGGGATACTTGAAGCAATGGAGGAAAACATCGTTTGTAAGCTAAACACCAGAGAAGGATTAATAAGGAAACTGGCGTTTGATTCATTCTCAAGGTATGAAATGGTTAGGGGCCTATGGAAAGCTGTAGCAGTACCAGGGCTAACATATGGAAACGAGATTCTATGCATTAGTAAAAAGGTAATGCACTGTATGGAAATAGCCCAGAGAAGGTTAGGTAAGATAGCCTTAGGGGGAAATAGGTTTACAGCAGTTGAAGCAATACAGGGGGACATGGGGTGGTTTACATTTGAACAGAGGGAAATGATTAGTAAGTTAGTATACCTACGCAGGATATGGGGACTAGAGAAGGAAAATCCATCCTGTTTACCCTCCTCTACCAACTCGGAGAGGAGGGTACACAGGATGTCAAAGAAGATAGGCATAACACTGCACCCCAGGGAGGGCAAGGAGGAGGCAATAACACTGCAAAGACTTGTACAGGACAAAGTGAAGGAATGGGGGTTAGGGCAGTGGCGACAGAGTATGGAGGGAAGGGCTGCAAAGAAAACGCTGAGGGTGTATGGGAACAAGCTTAACATAGAGAGGGAGGTAATCTATGACAATACGTGGGAGAGCTCACTTCTGTTTCAGGCAAGAGCTGGGTCACTGGAGACGAAACAGAGGTTGGCAAAGATCACAGGTGGAGAGGAGGGCTGTGGATTATGTGGCGATCAAGTGGAGGACGTCAGGCATGTGATACTGGTCTGCCCAGCACTGGATCACTGCAGGAGGGGTTGAGGAACCCCCACATTGGAAGAGGTTCTGGGGGTGGTGGGTTCTGGGGTGGAGTGGCTGGAATGGGTGCAAAAGGCAAAGGTGTTGCTGGGGTGCTGGTGGGGATCTGGGCATATGGGTCTAGCATGAAAAGATCTCGCTAGCAAGGTATCCGTCACAAAGGGTTACATATTCATATGTAAGGTAAAGTGATCGGTAAAATGATTTAAATTTCCGATTAGTTTTGCATCTGCTGTGCCACATCAATTCAATCAGAATGTGTCCATTTTCATTCTGCTAACTTTTCACCGCAAATTAACGTTAGGACTCTGGCTATTATTCAGTATTCTTAGCAGGGTTGGCGTGATGGGTGTGCGAACAGGGCGACGGCGCGGCGCAAGGCCCCGCGCATTCGGATTAAGGAACGTATTGATAGGAGGGCCCCGCATAATTAGTTTGCACAGGGCCCTGCAAAATATAGTGCCGGCCCTGATCCTAAGGTTTACATGAACTTTCACGTTTCTTCATAGTGCAAAGTTTTGGCAAACTCCTTACCCACGCTGTCAGAAACAGGAGAGATCGTAGTGAGAAATTGATCATCAGATAATAGGGAATATCCGAATTAGTTACGACTATTCCTTTTCAAATAAAAAACAAGAAATATATTTCCAGTATATCAACAAGTATTAGTGACATTTTAGATTGTGTTATTTTTGGTCGAATGTTAAAATTTCTTAAAAATACCTAGGATCACTTGAATTCTCACCGATTCCCCAACAAGCGTTTAACTCTATCAACCCTCTGAGAGTCAGTACCGCCTTTGGCGACAACTGTCGTAGACTATGGAGTGCCAATTTCACCCATTAGTCTTTCTAATTGATTTTTTTTCAATCTCCTCTTCCAAATTATGCATCTTGTATTCAATTTCCAAGGTTTCGGATTCGGTCTCTCTTCCCCTATCATCTTGTAATGCTGCTACGTGTTTCCTTTAGTATGTAAAGTATCTAAATACCACCTGTTCAGTTTACTGTTTATTTTAAAATGAATTACGAGCGTTTGGCTGCCAACTAGAAACACACATGCTTATAAGTTTATTTTTATAACCGCCGTTTATTTTGCCAAATTTGAGACATACTGGACATGCACGATTCATCGGGTTCGAATATCGGCGGTTCATTTACTCAGACAAGTAATCCTAACGCTACATATTGTTGAATGAGTCTTTTTTATAATCGTGATGTCAGCAGTTGTCACCTAACTGGCACCTAGCTAGCTGGACCACAGTTAATATGGATTAAGCCTGGTATACACAACGTTTTGCCATCCATCTTGCACGATCTCCAAAGACTAACACAAATCGTGTGGCTACACAGCTCAAACTTTTGGAAAAATGTTTGCTCAGTCGTTCTCAATAGTCGTAGATCATGCAAAACTGACGACAAAACGTAGTGTACACCAGGGTGGGAATTTATGGCATTACCTCCCCAGGTATAAAAACGACTTCAGTAGATTTGTTGCTGAGTTTTTATAGAGTTAATCATGCTTTGTAATTTTTATTTAACTGTTAGTTTAATTTCACACGCAAAGCAAAGCAACTCCTAACCCTTTTCCAGCCTATGGCAGGGTCGGGTACCCATCTTGTCCCTCTGAATGGACACATGGCGATGTATTGGTCATAATTTTTTTCTGCAGCCGGTTGCCAGCCAAAGCTGCACCCCTACGCTTATTTATCGTCGGTCTAGTGTTCGTTGGGGAATGCTACCGACGCCAGGGGACGAGCTCCTACACCTGGAAATTTTGCCTCATCTACCCGTTAGTTTAATTTCACATGAACTAAAATAAATCTTGTTTCTTAAATGATTTGCATATTTCGAGGAATATTCTCTCTTTATCGTCTTTCAGATGATTAGCAATTAAAGAAATGTGGCAGGGTCCCTCGAGGTCTAATTGATTGGTGGACACCCCCTATTTTAATCATCACTATTTTCAGTGACTTTTATGAATGTCTATGGTCTTCAACGATCTGAATGAGTTCTGGGAGGACATCAATGGAAGTAATCTGGCGCGGAAATTGCCACATCAAACAGGGCTGCCAGCTCTGTGACCAGTCACAAGTTGCATCTTAATTGCTTGATAGTACCATAGTCTTTTATTGACATTACTTAAAATCTCAATTTTAGCTGATTACCATCTGCCTCCTAATCCAAATTCATACTTAAACAAATGCACTCTATGTAGTTTCAATCATTTTCGACCTGAGTTGTGCCTTTGTTTTGGAAGCACTGAATTAATGAGCATATTTTGCTGTTACTTGTTTTCGCATGACAAATTCTATTCACGAATTTAATTTAGAGAGTGGTGTTTACGTATACTGCATCATTTCATTCTTAGTTGAAATAGCTATGATTCAGAAGTAGAAAAATGTGAACTGCTGCCAGTCACAGAAAATTGTCCATAAGCGATACAGAGACACTCATCTCAGGGTATTAGATTGAAAAGCGCACTAATATGTAAAAAAGGTGCCGAATTGAAGAATATTTTTTTTCTATTTGTTTTGTGAACAATAAATATACTAGGACTATGATGTCCTTTTTTGTACCGCATGTGTGTGCATTGGATTCCTTATTGTTACTGTGCAATAGGTCAGACACCATGCAATATTATAACCAACAAAGCATTCATTTACCTGCCAAAGTTTCTATTTTGGTTGTATAATGTGATTTTGGAACAAGTGGGGTAGGCCGGCATCCCCCCACAGACAGCCCAGCCAATATTCTTGCTGGTTTCAGACGCCTGGCTGGAGTGCCCCCAGTCAGAGCATGTTCAGTGAGCCCGCAGACCCGACCCTGACACAGGCGGGATAAGGGTGTGATGATGAGGATGATGATATGATGTCCTTTTTGCTACCCTTTTTGGTTTATAGTGTACATGTTCACGTCCTTGACAAAGAAAGATTGAATTTCTTTGAAACGTCAAGTGAAAAAAACTACAGTGTATATGCATTAAAGGGATTTGCGCGAGGCGTTCTAGGAACCTCTGGAGACTTTTTTTAAGCATCCTCGCTTAAGTTTTACACCTTTTATTTACTACCAGAGTGTGTTATATTTTAATATGCATCATATGCTTCAACCTGCAATGCAGTATTAAGATGGTGAATCTTTGTTTTGAGTTTAATTAAATTAATAACGGTTTCATCTTTTGCATGATTAAAAAACATCAATTCGCCTGTTGAAGACTACAGTACTTCTGTCTTCAAATTTTGCTTATTATAAATTTCTCCTTCTTTCTATACGTGACATAAGTAGGCTACTATGTGCGTCAATAGAAATCGAAACTGGACTTTTCAGTTTAACTCCCTTCCCCCAACTCAAGATGATTCTCAGAAATGGAATTGCCACGAAATTTCTTTCATAGAATTTGAGTCAGTATGTCACACCAACGGGTTGGGGAGTCGGCCAAGCAGTCATAACAGGCCGAACCTTGTAGAGGCTGCTCGCGGGTGAGAGGGAGGTAAGAGTTGGGAAATTAGCAGCAACCAATATTCCACCAACCACCCATGTTGGTACTCACTTGGGCTGCGTTGCTTAACTTCAATGATCTGACGAGAACTGGTGTCTCCAACACAACTCAGCCGCTTATGTTGAATGAATACAAATCGTGTAAAACGCGAGTGAATTTTTTTCAATTCGTGTTGAATCAAAACCACATCGCTTTTTTGTAGTTTCGATAGATCCCGAGTGCTCCTTCTGCCAATCCGGCGGAAGGAGCACCCTGCCTATCTGCAATGTGTAGGTAGGCAAAATTCCCGAGTGTAAGAGCTGGCCCCTGGCGTCGGTGGAATAGAAGTGCCACAACGAAGTAAAATGACTGACAGGCCGCCCATTGGTCCCAGTACGACAAATTGGGTACCCAACCCTGCCATAGGCGGGAAAATGGTTAGTAGTTCTGCCAAATCAAAATCTTGTATAAACAGACTTGAGTGCGATACGTGCCGGCCCATACTTATTTTCTAGTATCTTACTTCCAAATGCTCTTGACATATTGTAGCCGTCAGGAACAGGGTCCTATTCAAGTTGTTTACATGTCATCTGCAGCTATGTATGTTTTCACTTCATCAGAGCACTAATGGTAACTAAAGATTTCGTGGCTGTTATACTGAGTGTTATGTTGACGACGACAAAAACGGTTGATTGACCACCAAAGAAAAATTTGAAGTTGATATCCACTTGAGGTTATCGTCTGTGCCCGACGTTAAAAGACTGTGCACTTCCAATGTAGCTCTTATCCACGTGGAATTTGTCTTAGCGATAAACATATCGAAGTTTTTGTTTTATTTTTGTTAACTGAAGGAGTGAAAAACGTTTCCCGATGATCAAGACTAGGCAAACAATGTTTCTGTATTATAGCTGAGTTACATGTTTTTTCAGTGACAGCTTACATTTGTCCCACACAATAAAAGTAGTTTCACTAAATGGGCGGTGTCTGCGTGTGTTGGTCAGAATTATAGGCCTACTACGCCAATCATCATCATCATACCCTTATCCCGCCTGTGGCAGGGTCGGGTCTACCGATCCACTGAACATGCTCTGGCTGGGGGCACTCCGGCCAGGCGCCTGGAATACGGAGGAATTTTGGCTGGGCTGTCTGTGGGGGGATGCTAGCCTACTCCACTTGTTCCAACATAGCATTATGCAACCAAAATAGTCAGAAAAATTAATGCTTTGTTGATTATAATATTGCATGGTGTTTGACCTATTGCTCAATAACAATAAGCAATCCAATGCACACACATGCGGAGTTATAGTACGCCAATATCATTAAATAGGTTCTTTATAATGCAATTTCGCAGAAAGCAATCTAGGAGACCCTTGTAAATGTGATCAAGATTACAGCACATGTATCAAGCCCTTCCATGGGTTTGCAAATTGTTTGCGCCATTCGCTTTGGTGTAGTATCGAACCAGTGGCGTGCCAGTAGTGTCTGCCGCCTTTGTGCAAGACCTTATTTGGCGCCCCTATCCCAGCCCTCTCGCCTAATACAGTATCCCTATATAAAAGAAAAGTAACACTAATCATTTGGAGAAAAGTAATTTATGGAATTTAGAAAAAAGTCATTGTGAATTGCACCTTTTATAGATGTTTAAAGCAAATGCAAATATTTTCTTCTCCCCTGACATCTTTGGCGGCACGCCACTATCGAACACGGAACACTGGCCCAATAGTCGAGAGCGCCACACGGGATCCCAACAATTGGGTGAACGACTGTTGGGTGAATGACAATTGGGTGAATACGACAATTGGGTGAATGCGACAATTGGGTGAAAATCTTGTTTTTTAATTTGCTTTTTGTCCTACGTAATCCTACTACATCGCAAAGCACAGCTGTCATGCGGAGCTGCGCTACTACAAGTAGCTTTACCACGGTTTACAGTTCCGTCACAGATATCAGTGTTCTGCACAAGTGTGCAATTGACGTTCCAACACGTCCCACAGATATTTGATGGGGGTCAGATCAGTACTCTGTGCAGGCCAGTCAAGTTCTCGGACCCCCATTTCATCAAACATGTGCCTACAGCCCGTGCTTTATGGCAAGGTGCGTTATCGTGCTGAAACAGAAAAGGGCCGTTGCCAAAGTGCTGCCAGAGAGATGGGAGTGCTGCATTGTTCAGAATGTCCAGGTAACGCTCTGCGTTTAGATGTCCGTCCACAGAAACGATTGCACCCAACCCATACAATGAGAAGCACCCCCACACCATCACTGACCCTCCGCCGAACTTCACCATGGGCACAATACAGCTTGGCAGGTAGCGTTTGCCATACCCAAACCCGTCCATCCGATTACCAGATGGTGTAGCGGGACTCATCACTCCATTCAACCTTTCACCATTAATCCATTGTCCAATGTCGTCATTCTTTGCACTATTGCAATCTCCTCGCTGAGTTGCTGGTGCTGATGTGAGGCTTGCTGGCTGCCGCTCTGCCATAAAAACCCATTGCATGCAGTTCCCTGCGATCAGTCAGGGTGCTCACAGTTGTTCCCGTCGACTGTATGAATGATCTTGTCAGTTCATCAAGCGATGTGTGACGGTTTGCAGTGACCATTATATGAAGAGCTGTTTGGTCTCTAGCCGACATGATCTTGGGTTTTCCAGTCTTAGGTGGAACACTTGTGGTGCCTTTCTCTTTCCAGGCCTGGAAGACGTTGTGAACGCTCGATTTTGGGATGTTTAGGAGGATTGACATCTCCCTAACTTTTGCCTGCGAGTTGGCACCCGACAATTGCACCTCTTTGGAAGTCTGAAAGCTCTTTTCTGTGAGACATTCTTTCATCATTCATGGAAGTATCATCTCATAATAGTGTACTCTCTGTTATATAGTGCTGGGAGGAATGCCACCTATGACATTTCAAAGGAATGTCACATTTTCATGCAAATAAAGGTTGTCCCATGACTTTTGATAGGGTAAAGTATATGTGCAGTACTAAATGAAATGATATTGTCGGAAAATAATTATCTAACATGTGAAAATGTTAAATCGACTGGGACAAATGACTGTCGGACAGAGACACAGACCTCAAAACCAGTACATGCCCTGGTGTAGCGGGATATATGTGATAATATGTGAATATATATATGTGTGATACATGTGATATACATATAGCGGGATACTATTAGGGTTGCTACACGGATTACGGTATATGTCCGGCTACGCCAGGGCTTGTCCTGGATTGTGTGTGTGTTATAAATCTACTTGTAGTAGCGCAGCTCCGCATGACAGCTGTGCTTTGCGGTGTAGTAGGATTACGTGGGACAAAAAGCAAATTAAAAATACATGTTTTTCACCCAACTGTCGCTTTCACCCAATTGTCGTATTCACCGAATTGTCGTATTCACCCAATTGTCATTCACCAAACTGTCGTTCACCCAATTGTCGTATTCACCTAATTGTCGTAGACCCGCGCCACACGGCAGGGCATCTGAGAGGAGCTGAGTTCGAAATTCTGCTGTGAAAGGAGACTCAACTGGTGAAGCCCTATGAGGCACATGTGAAGGACCCTACCCTGAAGTAATGTGACACATGTGCACTTGAGATGGCGGTTGGTGCTACGCCTGAAAAAACACCATACTATAACCGTACTTAAATAAGATCGAGTGGTAGCTATTAATGGTCTTCCGTGCAGTTGTGGAAAATGTTTATATGAGACCTTCACCAGAAAGGAAAAGCCCGCAATGACTAGCCATAAATATCTAATTATAACTATTGGCCAGAAAGAAATTGGATGCTACCTGGGAATTACCCTTGTTCCGAGCTGACTTATGCTTGTCATGCTAGATCAATATTCCTCAAGTGCAAGCAAATAAGTTATTAATCGTCTACCGTCTAATCTTAATACTTTCCATCAACTATTAAAATATATATGAAGTAGCCTTCTTGTCCTTTCTTGGCTAACGTACTGTGCTTCCTGTTGTTAGTTTTGTGAAGTCGCATTCATCTACTTTTCCGTCTGCGTATTCTATTTATCAATAAGAAAAACAACAAGTATTGAATTAACCGTAAGGCAGCAAACAATAACGTGCCTCTTTGTTTGCCTCATTCATCATAATCATCTTACCCTTTTCCCGCCTGTGGCGGGGTTGGGTCTGTGGATTATTATTCTCTACTCCCGCCTAACTCCCACGAGACTCATATACACACCGCATATCACCATGTCTTATTGCAGAACTTCCACGTCTGCAGTGGTCTTCCCCTGCTTCTGGTGCCTCCCATCACATGCATCCTCATAATGGACCTAATGAGCTCCTCCTCCCCTCTTCTCATCACATGCCCATACCACCTCACTTTTTCCCGATGCCTCTCTCCCCAAAGCTGTCGCTAATGTAATCAGTCCTTATTCCATCATCTTGTGACACCCGCTCATGTAACGGAGCATTCCCATCTCGACCACTTGCATTCTCCTTCCGTTGTGCTTCCTGACTGCCCTAACACTAAGCAATACAGCATAGCTGGTCTAACCACAGTCTTGCAAACCTTGCTTCTTAATTTTATTGGTATCCGCAGGTCCCAGGACACAACTGCGTGACGTTCAAATTAATTTTCCCATTGCTCCGAAACACCGAATCTAAGTACGTAAATTCTTGAACCTTTGTTATCACCTCCTTGTTCCTGGTCACTCCGATTGAAAGCTAGGTATTGCGTCTTCATGTTCACCTTCAGCCCCCCCTTTCCCATTGATGTTTTAATGTCTTGTAGGCTTGAGCATATGTTTGGACTCCTCAAGCCATCCTACATTATCAGCAAATACCATGTACTGACGAGCCCAATCCCCTATTCCCGTCAGCAGCTCATCCAATATTAGAGTGAAGAAGTATAGGGTAAGTGCTGACCCTCATGCACCCAACCTGCACATTGAAGCCTCTAATATTTCCTCACGCAGTCCTTACCCTAGTCCTTACCCTCCACCCGAAAGGCTCTTGGCCTATTCTTTTTCCGTCTTGTTTCCTGCAGGTCTAATCTAAGAGTAGACTCTTTACTTGGTTGGTTTGGTTTGTTGGTGTTTAAGGTCTCGTCAACTACAAGGTCATTAGAGACCCGTCCACTGCATAGTTCTAGTGCATAGTCTGCACAGACACTACACTAATGCGACGATTATTGGGTATTAGCAGTACCCAGCTTTCCCGAGCGACCACCCATGTCAGTACTAACTGGGCTTGCATTGCTTAACTTCAGTGATCAGACGAGAACTGGTGTGTCCAATGCAACTCGCCGCTCCCCTTTACTTGGTGAGATAGCTCTGATTGGGGACACTCCAGCCAGACGTCTGAAACCTGCAGCATTATTGCACGGGTTGCCTGTGGGGGATGCCGACCCACCCTACAGTTGACACTCGATGCATTATCAGCCATGTGAGCTAAAGTCTCCACCCCATGGCATTGTAGATGCTTGATGATGATGGCCAGAGGCCTACTCACTTACCCCTGACGACCGCTGGTACTGAGAGTCTAGCCCCTCAGCACCACATTTTTACTTTAAGATTTGACTTTCTCCTTTGTTGGGTTTTTATTTGGTGTACCCGCTCCTAGAGTTTGGTCTGCGGGAGCTATTTTATTTCGCTCCTCTCCTCAACCCATTCAAGGACTGGCTGCTTAGGGTTGCGTAATATGAAATAAAAAATTGAGAAATCTGACAAATATTACTCATAAATAAAATATTAGGCCCTTGAGATTTTGATTGATTGTTTAATAAATAATGTTACTCTGATTCGGCTCACACTATTCAGACTCTCTAGGTCGTTGTATACCGTGCTATAAATAATTTAAATTCAACCACATGTTAAGTATCTCTACTTTAAAACAAGTTAAATGGTTTGGCTGTTCAAGATACACTCGGAAAAAGCCCGCCACTGGAAATTGGTTTTCTGGTGCAATATTAATGCGCATCTTGAGAGAAATACAACAGCCTGGTAATGAACTGTACGTTTGATAGATAATAAGAAAACCTGGTACCTCTTGAAAATTCCTGAATTATTAATGCAGTACTACTTTTGTTTTATAGGTGCCTATGGATTAAAATGCCTGCAATGTAGCAGTTTGAACAGTACAGATTGTTACAACGGAAATGTGGAATCTACAGAATGTGCTAGCTACGTCAACTATTGCATTACGTTCAGCGGTTACGTGAAAGCAAGTGAGTTGTTTTTTTTCCTTTTAATTTTTTTATATAGCTATTAAATTACAAATAAGATTTCACATTACCAAGATTAGATGTAGGCCCTAAAATTACTTTCTAGGAGTACCTTAAAATGCCCTTTTATGCCCATTTCACTTCAAAATTTGGCTACATTAGCAAATTTATGTTTGAAGAATCTTGAATTTTGAATGCATCCTCCCTGTACCACTCCTCTCTTTCTATTTTTCCACTTTATTCATAGTATCCACCGGAAACCAATCCTGTTTAAAAATATTTTTGTTTAATTTGCACTATGCTGTTTGTCCCTTGAGTTTAAAATACTAAAGTTCGGTTTTGTTTGAGAACAGGGATTTTCTTTCTGGTAGGAATGACATAAAGTGAGAATTTATTTAAATAGGTAGTTAAAATCATGGTTACCTATGAGGTTGTTATTGTTTGCTAGTGTTTTAGGGCCCTTCAACTGCAAGGTCATTAGAGCCCTATACATAGTGTAGTTCTTATGCAGAGACTGCACAGACACTACACTAATGCGATGAGTTTTGGGTATTAGCGGTACCCAGTTTTCCCAAGCGGCCACCCATGTCAGTACTAGCTGGGGTTGCGTTGCTTGACTTCAGTGATCGGACTAGAACTGGTGTGTCCAACGCAATTGAGGTTGTGCATGCCTTTTACCTGCTCAGGGCATCATAAACATCCTATTCGAATATAATTAGCTTAGACCTTAAGATGCATGAATAAGTAAGTTTATAAAAATTTACTTTCATATTGCTAAAGGAATTCTCGTCACAGAGATGAATTATAGAATCGTGGTAATATGATCATAAATATGAAATGTCCATATTACAACAGTAATTCTAGATCCTAGAATATAAAAGCTGCATACTTTTATCAATGTTCAATATTCATAACCAGTTTTATTAACCTTTGTGCGTATGCAATTATATGCAGAATTACATTACTGCTCAGAGGTGTAGACAGGAGATTTTAGAGCCTTATGTGCGACTTTTCAGGAGAGCAGTTGGCTCTGTTCATTTTTGTGAATGGCAATGCTCGTCCACATGGGGCCCAAATGGTAGGTGAATATCTTCAAAGCGAGTATGTTCAGAGGATTGATTGGCCAGCCAGCTCTCCAGACTTTAATCCTA
This sequence comes from Trigoniulus corallinus, assembly GCA_013389805.1. Classification (NCBI taxonomy): domain Eukaryota; kingdom Metazoa; phylum Arthropoda; class Diplopoda; order Spirobolida; family Trigoniulidae; genus Trigoniulus; species Trigoniulus corallinus. Next base: position 19,988,169 of record JAAFCE010008833.1, read on the forward strand.
ATGAACATGTGTGGAATGCAGTAGGGAGGACAATTGCAATTCTCTAACCTTCCCACAGTCATCCAGAAGTTAAGAACTGCTTTGGTGTAGGAGAGGGTGCAGCTGCCTCAAGGACTCATCGACTGTCTCATAAACAAAATGATGATTCGATTTACAACTTGTGTCTTTTTAAGGCGATCATATCCCTACTAGCCCCATTTCCTGCACCATCTTGCAAATGTCAGTTTTGAACATTCTCATTTCTCTTTTGTGGGACATAAATTGCCATTGTATATTACTCTGTCTCCACATCAAATGTGTGCAGCCAAGTCACGTTGGACACACCAGTTCTCATGAGATCACTGAAGTTAAGCAGCCCAAGCCCACGTTAGTATCAACATGGGTGATTGGTAAAGAACGTTGGGTGCTGTAAATTTCCCCTCTCTTGCATCCTCTGCACCAACCTCCTCATCTTCCGTGAGCAGCCTCCTAAGGGTTCGGCCTGTTATGGCAGCTTGGCTTACTCCCCAACCCGTTCTCTAAGAAATGCTGATAAATACTAGTAAATGTCACTAAATTTGGTCCAGTAGATTTTGAAAAATTTCAATAAATGTATTTATTCTCTTAAATGTGAGCATGAGTGTAGTACAAAAATTTATTTCTCAGAAATAATTAAGGACTACCCAACCAAAGCTGTTTATGGCCCTCAATTAGCTCATGAGCTCAAGGTGACCCAGCCTTGTCAATTAGGTCTTATTCTATACCAATATTAGAAGAAGCTTATTGCAAAAGCTCATATTGAGCTTGTATTTGCAAATCATAATTCATGAGAACCAAATATTTCCTTATCGTAATTCAATATAACTTAGGAAATAAAAGACGACATTGTCATAGTGATAAAGTGAATTACTCCAGCTTTATAAATGTTATGTAACAATGAAATTGCATTGCTGTTAACCTGGTAATCTTTTCAGGAAGATTACTATTGGCATTGCTGTTGAATTGCACCATATAATCATGTATTTTAACTACAACTCATAACCGTTATCAGGCTTAGCATATGTAGTCTCAGATATTACATTTTATATGAAACCTAATTAAATATTAATAGTTTAATGTGCGTATTACTCTTCTGGAACTGGTTGTAATTGAACTGAAGTTAAATTAAAACTCGAAATTTATGATTGAAAATGCAATTAATGTACTATACAGAAGAAATTTAGAGATCAACATCTGTAGCTTGTTGCTCTTCCATGTTTCAAACACTCCAAATGTTTAAATCTGTTGTTAAGCAACAGTTCTCAAGGGAATTGTAAGAGATTGTTCTGGCCGTCAGTCTTTGCCCAGGATCTCTAAGTGCCAGAGGAAGCAGCTGAAGGGCTGTTGACCATGAACTCGTGTTGTAGACTGCCTTTTGCCTTTTCATTGCCGGTTTCTTTTGATCTTCCCGAGTTCATGAGTACCAGTCCCTACTGTAGGTGGGGAGTGAGTTTACTATAGAATGGAACCTGAACTAGGATACTTTCCTGTCAAAATTTCTTGTGCTGTCTTGCAATAGTTTAAAAAGTATGGATTTTTGTTTTCTTTCAGAAAACTTTCATGTCCTGTTTCGTAACTGTTCCACAAGTGAGCACCCGAATGAGTGTGACAACAGTGTGGAATTGCCAGATATACCTCGGATGCGGATGCTAGTGTGCATCTACACTTGTAAAACGGATGGCTGTAATAATGATATCCATTCTCCAGGAAGAGCCACGCATTTGTCATCGCTCTTTGACAGCTGTCAAACTCGAATAATTAACTTAAGTTTATATGTGATTTTTTTCGAGATTTTCAAGCACTTTTTGTATTAGATTTTTCTCCTTTTTCGGCTCTCTCTCTCTCTCTCCCAAAATGAACTAATAAAAAAACTTTCATTTTTGAAAATGGTCAGCACCCGCTGTCAAGGAAGAAGGCATACCCTTAATATTTTTCATCTGCTTTTATAATCTCTATAAAATGGACATCAAGCTTATAGTCTGTCCCTCCCAACGTTATGTAATCGCCTACTTCCATTAACGTTAATTATGGTTTGCATGTTTTCATTAATTCAAACCATTGAATAACTTATTGATGTACTCCACAAAGTAATTATCCATGTGTGGTTTATTTTTATAACTCGCAAAGAGCTTCATATTGTTACGATACGGTTATTACTTTTATAAAATAATGTCAAAAATGCCATTCCAAAACAGAATGGCCGTGTGTAAAACTGAGTTTAGTAATTTGATTACCCCCCAAATAACCTACGTGAGTGATGCTTACTACATAAACTAGACGGAAATCTCGTCACATAGTTTGTATCCAAGTACTTTCATTCTCGGGCAGGAGAAACAGATCACCAGGAACCGGAATCACTGACCCAATGAACTGTCTTCCGAAATTCAAACCTAGTTTTGAGATGCTAGGTGAGGAAGTATCCTGGAGTTCTAAGAATATGAAGACTGCCGTAGGACAAGTTGCAATCTGCAAAGTATAGATGGGAGAGGTACTCTTGGGAACAAGCTTCAGATGAAGACCTCATGAGAGGGATGGGTTATAAAACGTCTTTTACAAGTTTTTTTTTCTATATCTTTAGTGATTATTTTATTCGACGGCTCCCATGTGTCTCGAATTGCACAGTGGGGCCTATTAATGCAGCTGCCAACAGAGGAATTTTGCGACAGCTTCCGACCTAGTAGAAGCCCTAAGTTTAATTGCATTAGCTGATTTTGTGAATGCATTAAAAATTCGGCTGTCGACTTAATATAAATCCGCGGAAATTCGATTGCGAGAGGAATAATCCAGAAAAGCGTTGCAATTCATCCAATTGCACTTCTAATAGCAGTACTGTAGGCCTCGGATGTGACATTAAGCTCTTGCTTTAGCTGATCTGCAGTTTTGGAGTTTGTGACTTGCTATTCAAAAAAATTCTGCGAGAAAATTACCGTAACTATTCTTTGGTGTGGTCCTGGACTTGGGATGTGCCTAGACTTCGTCCTAATCAGATAGATCGAATCTTTAATTTCAATTTCACCGGATTTTCCATGAAATGCCTCTCATTTGATTATAGGACGTGTACCTTGATAACAATAAATCCTCAGTACTGGCTCAATCCATAGTCACGAGAAATGAAGAGTAACCAATTTCTCGTTTATCGCTGGTACGTTGTGGCAATTATTACACCAATTCATTCCACGACACAGACCTCTCGTCATAATAAAGAAAACGAATTTAGCACCGCTTGAAACTCGAAGGCCGCAGGCGGGACCGTCTCCCATCTGCGGGATGACGGAGGTGATGGTGTGTTAACTGTGATTTAGGTGCATAATGATAGTAAATATCATAGTAAAGGTCAAAAATAATAACTAAGAGTATTAAAACATATACAAAGAATTATGTGCACCATAAAATAAGTCAAAGTGTATAGCCAACATCTCTACCAAAACCCGACCCCCCCCTCTGCCCATTGGGTAAATGGTTTCATTGTCGGTATTTGCGGGTTTTTCCATCAACCTCTATCTCGCAAATATTCGAGGTTTGACTGACTTTATATTCTTAAACTTCATCAAAAGCACAATGTTGAATTTGGTCAATATCAAAGATTAAATTTAAAAGTTAAATTTCAAGTCATGGTGCTATCTCTGCAGTATGTTTTTCTTCCCTATAGGGGGCCACATTGAAAAACATCAAGTTTGGATCCTCAACAAGCGGACTTCTGAAGCTTTACCTTCAACCCACCCACACGACATACAGCTTAATTTGTCATTTGCTTCTGATGAATAAATATTGTCAACTTACCGGACGATATGTGGACCTTGCGAACCCCTGATGAGGTAGACCCTCCTTAAAATTAATGTGTTCTGGCTTATAGTTGTGGGTGAGCACCCTGTCTCCTGGCAATCTTATTTCTTGACTCAGTCCGCCACTGATCCAGTCTGAGGCTACACTTAATTAAAAATACGGTACTAAATAACACAACACGCTTATTAGAAAGGTAATTTATTCATTTGCTGTCTTTAGCTTAAGGGCCGACCTTGGACGTGGGCAGGGCCGGTCCTATAGGTTCGGCCGCCCGCGTACAATTATGTTGAGGCCGCCCCCCCTCAAATTATTTTCATTTATTTTTCTTAACGTCTACAAGTTAACATTGATTTGTTTTGTTTGAGTAAAGAAATCGTTTTCATTTTCTTGTTTGCCAGCACATGGAAAGAATTTCCCGAAGCATTTTCCCACCTATGGCAGTGTCGGGTACCCATCTTGTCCCTCTGAATGGACATAGGGCGATATATTGGCCATAGATTTTTCTGCAGCCTGTTGCCAGCCAAAGCTGCACCCCTACGATTATTTATCATCGATCTACTGTTCGTTGGGGCATTCTACCGACGCCAGGCGGCAAGCTCCTACACCTGGAAATTTTGCCTCATCCGCCTTTTGCATTGTAGAGAGGGTTCTTTTACGTGACAATGCCATCGTACACCACACGGGACCTCGGTTTTACTTCTCATCCGAAGGCACACTTCGGATCTCTCTCACCCAAAAGAAGCCAAACCACCTTGGTCCAGTATCGAACCAATGACCACTGACGTCGTTACTGAGGAAGCTATCCACTGCGTTTACCGAGGCAGGATTCTATTCCCGAAGCATCAAAGCATTAAAAGTTTCATGTTGCTTTTAAGTTTGTGAAGGCGGCCGGCCGCCCCAATAGGGTTGCCGCCGCGTTCTTTGCGCACTGTGAACCTATGGACGGACCGGCCCTGGACGTGGGCAGTACGGGCCCGGGGTCTCCCACATTTAATATAAAAGATTGTTAAGATTTTTTTAGCAACAGCACAAATAATTTACAGTTGTGCAACGTTATACACTATCGTATGCCTATATTGTAGGGTTTATACAAAAACCAACATTTTATTCAAATAACCGGTTTTCCGGTTTTAGAATCTTCGTTAACAAATGGGTGTTAAAAACCGGTTTTCAAAACCGACAAGCCCTACTGTATTGTGATCATTCTGTAATATATAATTTGTAATAAGATACTGATAGAGCATCAACTCTTCATGCACTATGCCACCTATGGGCAACCGCCGGCCCTCTACTTGCTTAGATCCAGCCCACTCTGCCATAGCCAGTGATCAGAGTGAAGCAAGCCACTAGTGTAGGCTACTATTAAGTCAGGTTTTTATAAAGTAACTGTTTTGATCAACCAATCTGTATTGCTACTATTTTGAGTATACAGAGAAGAGACGGCGGTTATGCTATTTGTACCACAACAAGTAGGCCTACTTGACAAATAAAAAAGTCAACAAACGTGGCACAAGCTTCCGCCCCCCACCCCCTCGACAACAGTGTTTTACTTTTCTTTTCTTTTTTCAACGGGGCCCGTCATTTCAATCCACATGGATTTGCCCACCCCTGCACTATGCTATGCCTTAGGCTGCGGCCATGGTGGAGCGGAGAGGAGCGAAGTAAAGATAGCAATTAGAATTGCTATCTAAACAAACGGTCACATTGCAATGGATGTGACCATAGTGGAGAGGGGAGGAAAGAAGTGAAAAAAAAGCGGAGAGGTGGAAACAAAAAAGTTTGTTTCAGAGCGCGTTTTCCATTGCTGAATTTGGCGCGTATTCCTTTTGTAATACAGTGAAACCTCTCTAATTGGTACACCTGTGGGACGTAGCCAAAGTGTACCCATCAGAGGGGTATGGGTATATAAATTAATCAAAACAGTATATTGTTTTATATGGTGCATTTTTAACTGCAAAAATGCATTGTATAATATAATATTTCACAAAAAGCTACCTTATTTGCTGCCTATGGCAGGGTTGGGTACCCATCTTGCCCATCTGAATAGATGCAAGGGTGATCTTTTGGACTGCGTTTTTCCACAGCCAGATGCACACTAAAGCTGCAATCCCTGTGCATATTTATTATAGGTCTGCTGTTCTTTGAGGTATTCCACCAATGCCAGGTGGCAAGCTCCTACACCTGGAAATGATGCCTCATCTCTGGTTTTACTTCTAATCCAAAGGAAGGCACACTCAGGGCAGCTCTCTTGCAGAAAAGAAGGCAACCCGCCTTGGTCCAGTATCAAACCTAGAACCACTGCTGCAGTTACCAAGCACCCTGCCCACTGCGTCACCGAGGCAGGATGTACCCATTACAGAGGGGGTTTTCTGAAAATGGTGAAATGTATTAGGTGTACCAATAGACGTGTGCAGCCATTACAGAGATGGTTTTCTGAAAATGATGACATGTATTAGATGTACCAATGGAGGGGTGTACCCATTATAGAGGTGGTTTTCTGAAAAGTGGTGACATGTATGAGGTGTACCCATTAGAGAGGTGTACCATTAAGAGGGGTAGTAATAGCATTAACCCTATGGGCAAAAAATCGGTGCCTGAAAAATCTGTACCGATATATACATGTAGATATTTTCTAGTATTCTAAATTTCTGATGTTCTAAATTAACATTTTATTTGGGGCCTAATAGATGGCGCCACAGTATGAAAGCGTTTTTATTACTGCTCCACCATGGCCATACATTTCTCTGCTTCAATCGTTCCATATCATGCCTCTTTCATCTCATTTCTCCTCTCAGCTCCACCATGGCCTCAGCCTTACCTGGGATGGTGGGTGACTGGGCATCCCACACTGTGTTTGCCATGGGCCTCTCACTTCGTAAGACCGGTGCTGTTTAACTCCTTTAAAGTTTAATCAAAGTTGACTAAATCTTAGCCAATAATCACAACTTTTAATATTCAAAATTGGTGCTTGGAGTTTCAATATGATTTTCCATGCGGGTCCTTTCAAATGACTTTAGGCTGTGAGCCACCAAATTTTCAGTGATTTTGATGAAGTTTAAAAATTACTATTACTGATACATATGATATATCATCAAAGAAACATTATAATAAGCTATAGTTGATACTTTTGTGTCAAAAATCGGTGTTTATTTTGAGATATTTTTGTTGTTTATTCAAGATGTTTATTAAAGTATAAAAGTTGAACAGAACAACATGCAATGGTGTCTGTTCCCACACATGTTCCCCCAGGCGTACCGTGCGCTCCGGTTAAGCTGACCATCCCACCACAGACAACTCAGCCAATATTCAAGCGGGTTCCAGACGCCTGGTTGGCGTGCCCCCAGTCAGAGCATGATCAGTGGACCCACAGACCCAACCCTGCCACGGTGGGATGAGAGTATGACGATGATGACGAATGTGCGCAACATTATCGATAGCTACTCGCCCCATAAGCAGATGGAAATTAAGTTGCGCATGCTCCACAAATATAATTAATGGTTTGGAACATTTGCAACCTAAATCTTGTCTGCTTACAGTATGGGGCGAGTAGTTATCGCTAACGTTACGCACAATCTTGCTATTGTTAAATGAACGAATATCTTGTCGTGGAGCCCTGAGTGACTTCTGGTATTGAATGTAGGCTACTTGCGCTTGCTCTGCCTGCATATAAAAAGAGGCTGGCTCGTAATGTGGAAGATGTCCAAATTACTACTAGGGTCATCATCATCATGCTCCTATCTCGCCTTTGGCCGGGTTCGGGTCTGCGGGTTATACCCCTCCACTCCCGCCTATCTTCCACCAGGTCCCAGTCCACCTCACACACTTACATATCCTTACGGACAGCCAGCTCCCACGTGTTTTTCCTGTAAAGGTCCCCACATTCCACATCCCTAATCTAAGAATAGCCCCTTCTCTAGATGACATTACTCTGACCGGGGGCACCCCAGCCAGGCGTCTGGAACCCGCAGAAATACTGGCCGGGTTGTCTGTGGGAGGATGCTGGCCTACCCCCCAAAAAGGTACTCGATGCATTATCTGACATGGGAGCCGGGGTCTGCTTCCCGTGATTTTGCGGACACATGATAACGACGGCCCGGAGTACGCTCGCTCACCCCTGACGGCCGCCGGCACTGGCGCAGTAATTTCCTGCACAGTAGATTTTAAGATTTGTGAATTTTACATCATATGTGTGCAAATTTTGAATTCCCTATCCGCAGTCCCCGCCCACCACGGAGCGCAACAAGGGGACGCCTATCCGCGTCGCCAGGGTTGCTCAGACAGGTACCATCAGAGAGCCTTGAGACCCGAGTACAGGACCGCTGGTCATCTCTGAAAGCAACCTTAATGGACGAAACCGCCCCCTCCAGCCCTTTAATCAGACTGGGTGTCCGTGTAACCCCTCCTTTTACCAGTGGAGGCTGCGGCGAATGTGGCACGTTGGAGATTTAGGGTCGCAACCCCACCCCTCGACGTGTCGGAGCCGTCCCTACCGTTTCTACCTGTCTCAAGGCCCTCCTACACCACAAGGAATGCAGATCTAACCGAGAGCCGTTACCCAGCGGTGGTCATCGTGAAGGTGGGCGCTTGGACTTTATAACAGACAGCCGTGGATTTCTCAGATCGCAGACACTCATGAGGTCGGTTTACACGGATGTACCGCCCGACCACTCAAGAAATCATGAAGCGGGCCAAGAAGAGTCATAGTTACTCCGGTCCCAAATTTACACTTGGGTCGCCAAATTTTTATAACAAAAGGAGTAAAATTGATATTATTTTTTAAAGTAATGGCTTTGTGTAGGAGGCGTATTGGCAGCCTAAGTGAAAATCCAGTTGCCAGTCTGCCCCTGCCTTGTAGCAGTAGCTTATACCGTATAGTATTCAGTGTAGTCAAACAATGGACACATCTACCAGCTATTGTTTAGTTAATTTCTTACAAGAGAATAATAGCAATAATCCTACCCTTATCCTGCCTTTGGCAGGGTCGGTTCTGCGGGTTCTAGCCCTTCACTCCCGCCTCGCTTCCACAATGTCCCCGTCGGCCCCACAAGCGACCATATCCTTATGCACAACCTACTGCCACGTCTCCTTTAGTCTTCTCCTACCTCAGGTGCATCCAACCACCTGCAGTCCCACATTTGACTTAATGAGCTCATCCTCCCTTTTTCTCACTACAAGTCGATACCCCCTCAATCTACTCTCCCTCATTTTTTCCGTAATGTCCCCCACCGTAAACGACCTCTACTACACTCATTCCTAATTCTATCACCGTGACACCTAACTCGTACTGTAGCATTCCATTTACGTGGTTCTTCCTCACTGCCCAATATTGTGATCCATATAGCATAGCTGGCCTACCCAATGCCCTGTAAAATTTACCCTCCAACTTTATTGTGACCCGCCTGTCACACAGGGTTCCACTTGCCTGTCTACTCTTCAGCCATCCCCAATTGATTCTATGGGTCACATACGAGTATCTCCCCATTGCTCTGGGACACCTCGTTTTCTTTACCTCGTCTTCCACCTCGTTTTCTTTAAGAAAGCCACACTAATCCTCCTACGCTTTAAAATACTAACCAATTCCCCTGTTTTTCCTGTAAGGGTCACCACATTCCACGTCCCTAACCCGAGATTAGCCCCTTTCTGACTGGGACACCCCAGCCAGTCGTCTGAAACTCACAAAAGTATAAGACGAGTTGTCTATGGAGGGATGCCGGCCTCCTCTACAGCAGACACTCTGTGCATTATCTGCCATGAGAGCCGATGTCTGTACTTCACCCCTGTAAGCCGCCGGCACTGGAGTTTCGATCTCCTGCAACCTAGGGTACCTCTCCACCACCAGGATCTCCTTTGCCTCCCAGTTTCGAGGGAAGCGGTTCTATTGCGTTGTACAAACTAGTTCTCATCTGATCACTGAAGTTAAACGATGCAACCCCAGATAGTATTAGCACGGGTGACCGCTTGAGAAAACTCGGTACTGCTAATACCCAAAAAACCGTCGTAACAGCGTAGTATCTGTGCAGACTCTGCATTAGAACTGCGCGGTGGGCAGGGCTCTAATGACTATTCATTAATATCTAAGGACCCTAAAACACCAACAAAACAAAAACCAGTTTCAGGTCTCCACGCAAGGTCTACACAAGGGTAGGTGTTTTGTTAAGGCCGCCTTATAAAAGGGCCTACATCGACCAGGGCCAATCATGATGTACCAGGTTGGCCATCCCTGGGTCTGCCCCTTTTAGTAGCCTTTTACGACATGCGCTGGGGGAAGTATCGAGTGCCTATTGTACCCTGGGCACACAAGGGGACAAGAGAATAAAAATAATGAGATATAATAATTTTCCTAATTCAGTGTTAAATAAATTTCTAGTCTTACGCCTAACTACCTTCTACAGTACTATTATTGCAAAAAAAGACACATGTAGTTTTATTATGTTCGTCACTCACAACGATGTCGTAATTCCATGAATTCCTTTTATATGGTTATATATTATCTATAAGACTTTGTAGTACCATAAACTACCGTCAAGTTGTTCTACGGTGTACTGAGTGCCTTCACATTATTTAGTGTTGTAATAATTTCTCTTTGCCAAATTTCATGTTACAATAACTTATTAAAATTCAAAATGGGTAGATATAGACAAATGTAGGCAAATTTTTAAAACTAGCAACTACTTTCAACGTTTCTCTTCTCTTAATGGATGCCATATTTTAATAATGACCAAAAAGACTGGCAAATTCACCAAAATCTTTTCTAAATCTAATTGTATACACTGCAAGTAGCCCTGATAGGCCAAATTGGCAGTGGAGAGAATGACTCTCATTCCTAATTACTAAACCATTGAACCCCAAGGAACTTGGAGTCTAACATCTAATCTCCCATTCTGTATATTGCATACCTGCTATAATGGCACCTTCTTGCAGAAACCTCCTCACATTATCCTCCCTAAGAATTTTTGTGATTATTTAAAACCCAGTGAGTTCCTCTGTTGGAGTTCGTTATTCAACAGGCTCTGACGGAGAAGGCCGGATTAATTACTGTTGAGGTGGTGAGGCACCTATTCTATATTATGTTGAAAGCAATGCAAAAATAGTCAAGTAGTTTAAAATTTCAAAATTGAACGTTTAAGATTAAAAGGCGGTAAAAGAAATTCAGTACAGCATAATGGTAGTGGAGGTCGCATTTTAAAAATGACCGAGCAACAATAAGAAATTTCTAAATTGCTCAGGAAAATTGCAATTTTGATTGAAATAAATTTGTGACTAGATAAAGAGACCAACCTAATTCAGCTTGTAATGGTTTATCCAAATGTGGTTGAATGGAATAAAGTTTAATTTTTCTTCACCAGCCTTACTCACATATATGGATGGATGATCCTGCTTTTTTTTGCTGTGTGGATACAAGAGTAAGTCAATTACTTATGGATTCTGATGCTAGAACCTGGTAGGTAAAACGGAGAACTCTGAAATGAAATTTTAAATGTTCAAAAGGAACTTGCTCTAGAAGGAATACGCTTATAAATAGGCTTAATAAAACTACCCACAGAAATTGATCAACTTACCAGAGGAATTGCATGCTGATAAAGGAGACAAAAACTTTCAAAAACGGTTTGCTAAATTTTTGTGACCTGGCATTATACCTAATAGTGACAAAAATGGTAGGTAGGGTCACTGTACCTTGTTTATGGAATCTCACTAACTGTGATGATTATGACAGACATGTGGCAACAAAGTTATAAAGAACTAATCAGCAGATCTACAAATAGTGTAAACATTAAAATCAGAGTTAAGATTTCTAAAGTTAGTGTTTCTGAAAGTCCGCTCTTAATTTCTTTATTGTTGGTCCATTCTAGAAAAAGGTAGAGATCCATAGTAAACAATCATCATCATACCCTTATCCCGCCTGCGGCAAGGTCGGGTCTGCGGGTTCACTGAACATGCTCTGACTGGAGACACCCCAGGGGTCTGGAACTCGCAGGAATATCGGCTTTGTTGTCTTGGGGGATGCCGGTCTACCCCCCGTGTTCCAACACCGCATTATACGATCAAAGTAGAAATTTTGGCTGGTAAATTAACGCTTTGTTGGTTATAATATTGCATGGTGTCTAACCTATTGCACAATAACAATAAGCAACAGGGATATTTCAGACCGCATGCGGATCCATAATAAACAATACAATGCTTTAATAAAACAGTAAAATTCAAAAATTTTATTCAGGAAATACTTTTGCTTTATACTTACAAAATGCTTTTAAAAAAAGTCTCTAGGTGCTTAACGTACATAAAGCATTTAAAAATGCCAAAAGTCAATACATATTGAAACCGGCATACAAATCTATGGTAAACAGCTTCACAGCTATAGTAAAAACGTTTTAAAAAAGTTAAAATAAAATAAAAAAGATTTATACAAAAAGTGAGACTATTAATACAGTAGACTTCTAAACCGCAATGTCGTATTATTATTCTCAATGCGAATCATAATTTTAATTTCTAAATTTCATAATCATACCATTGTCAACCCATCGTTCAACAGCCCGCTCTTTTCCAAACCCCATGTTCTCATTTTTTTCTGGTAGACCCTCTCAAACTCTGGGCATATTCCATATTGCTGTAAGCGGAGCATTTGTTTCTTATGAAAAAGGATGATATTATGTAATAAATCAGGGTACTTTTAGGGCCATCATTAATTATAATTACATTAAAGGTATGGTTAAAATCAGAATAAATGGCCACATGATAGAGAAGACCAATCGCAACAGTTCGCGTAGAGGTCGCTGTAAGTGATTGCAAGCTTGCAAGTGATTTCAGAAATTTAATTGTGTGGTTAGATATCTCAAGCAGCCTACATCAAGTCCAGTTTAAAAAACATGTTCCTTGCCTGGAGTTCATAAGTGACAGTCATAACTGCGTAATTTAAACACTAGAATATTATCAGACAGTCACTCCTCGGTAAGTATGATAGATAAGAACTTAAGTTACCAGTAATTCGTAAGTAGTCATTCAATTTACTGAATCATTTTTGTGCTATCGACGGTAAGCTTGGGACAGTTGGTTATGGCTGCCTATTTCCTTAAAACTGGGCCTTGCGCATAATTAACTCACTGATTGACTAAGAACTATTTTCAAAATGTTTACAATCATTCCAAGACCTATGGATTAGGTTTTAAAGAAAACATGCCTATTGAAAACGTTCATTAATTCGGGCAACCCGTCCTGTTTGAAATTGTACTAATCCCAGGACATTTTAATAAGAGCTTGCTGAATCTTTACATTTTTCAAATTGATCTTTCTCAGAGTCATTACAAAGGCTGTTGGATGGCTGGATACTGGCATTTGAATATCTTAAAAATCCTAAGTAGTTCATTATAAATATCACTTTCAAAATGCATTATTTATACAGATTCAAGCAAGGAGTTATAGTGTCTGAGTTTCAACTATTAATACTAAAAATGCTGTCATTTAATGAAGGGGTGTCCAGGAATAGTGCTCAGATTTTTAAAGGCAGTGTTACCATTCTTAACATTTTATCGAAGTTAAACAATATTTAAATCATTTATGAAGTTCCTTCCTGGAAATATCCTGTATTATCCCGTCTTTTCGGACACCCTAGATTTCATACATTTTTAAATATTCATGTTAATGTCGATTTAAAAAAATTGTCTCACAGTCTTACAATCCTCTTGTTTTAATTTCTGTCGTGTAAGCCATCGTTATTCTATTTAAAACCTAAAATTAATGAATACTGCTGTTAGCAGTAGCATTATTAATGTTGAGAAATGGAGAAAAGGGTATGATGCTGAATTGCATCCATCAGCAGAACATGTGTAGACGCATCCACGGTAGTCACGAACGTCTCCCATCCGCCTTTGAAAGTCACATATTTGTCCAAGATCCTGCGACGAACAAAACCTCGTTGTTCCTACTTCACCTAAAGAAAAAAAAACAATGATGTGTACTTACATCACGTAGCAACCCCTTCGCCTAAAATTTCGTCTATTTAGAATCACTAGGTAGGCTACTTGTGGATTCATGTGCAAGGTGCTCATAAAGTTTGTTCATTAATTTATAGTTCCGTGACAGTCATAGCGGGGAAATATAAGACTCAGTGCATCCTCCTTATTTCAGTGCTGGGCAGTGAGGAAGAGCCACGTCAATAGAATGCAAGTAGCCGAGCTGGGTGTGGGGGTATATGAGTATATTAGAGGTAGTGGACATCGCAGAAAAAAATCAGGGAGAGTAGATTGAAGTGGTATGGCCACGTAATGAGAAGAGGTGAGGAGGAGCTCATTAGGTCCATTTCAGGAATGCAAGTGGTTGGAAGCACCCGTGGCAGAAGGAGACCAAAGCAGACGTGGGAGCAGGTTGTACGTAACGATATGGTAGTGTGTGGGGTGCACGGGAACCTGGTGGGAGATAGACGGGAGTGGAGGGCTAGAGCCTGCAGACCCGACCCTGCAGATACGCCCTATGTCAAGATATCATCTAAAAGTTTGCCCATGCGTTGCAGTCAGTAAGACGATGTCGTTATCACAAAAAATTAATGTTCAAACAAAACGGTCAGGATTTGCTTCTAACAACGGTATGCGGTCACAAATTCGTCCCATTAGCTGACAACACTCGGCGAATGTCTGTAAACGCTTGCTTATAAACCGACAATAAAGGTATTGGCTGGCAAGTGAGGACCCAACGGATCCAAGCCATCTCCGAACGACGATACAATTTTTTTTTTGTAGAATAAGGTTTCGCGCAGTTTTAAACTATGTTATCGCTGGGTTAGATACATTCTGATAGATCATATGGGGAGATAGATTCCAACGTGACCCATAGGATTAATGCAGGATGGCTGAAGTGGAGTCCTGCACGACCGCCGGGTCCCAATCAAGTTGAAAGGCAAAGTTTACAGTACGGTCGTTAGGCCTGCTATGTTGTATGGCTCAGAGTGTTGGGCTGCTAGAAAGAATGACCGGGCTGTCACGAGTTGACAAAGTTCGAAACGATTACATTAGAGGCAGCTGGGGAGTGGGAAACATCACAGAAAAAATGAGAGAAAATCGGCTGAAGTGGTATGGGCATGCGATGAGGAAGGGGGAGGAGGAACTTATTAGGTTCATTATGGAACTGCAGGTGTTTGGGGACACCAGGAGTAGGAGAAGACCAAACCGGACGTGGGAGCAGGTGGTGCAAAGGGACATGGAGGCGTGTGGGGTGGAGGAGGACTTGGTGCGGGATAGGCGGGAGTGGGGGATAAGATCCCGCAGACGGTGATCGCTAACTATTCGTTAACCCAAGTTATCTTTTGGTCTCTTCTAATATCACATTAATAAAATGCTCCAATTCATGGAAACCTACAAGTTTTGATAAATTTATTGGTTAGTTGTTAAGTTAAAGTTGTTGTTAAGTTCTCTCATACCCCGCACGGGATAACTTGTCTCGAGTTAAAATGTCTGTCTAGATAAAGTTTCATTATTGCACATGCCTGTAAAAATGAACGGCTACGTGAAAATACCATTACCGTTAAATATCCCCGTGGTTTTGATGCAGTACTTGGCGCCGTAAATGTGAGAGCAATCGACAGGCCTCAAATTGGTGGTGGAAACATCAATAATCTCAGTACAATGGACGTGTCTGCTTGATGTACATTCATAACACATTATTGCTTCAGCTGTAGACGAGAAACAAAAGCTACAATGTACAAATAATTTTTTTACACAAACATTTTGTCAAAAACAAGTGTTATTAATTACTAAGAAAAGTTTATTACCAAATCGAACCTAGGACAAGCGTAGTTATACGCCCTTTTATGTGGACAACATATCTGCTAGTCTACTGCATTTATAATACTTTGAAATGTATATATTATTAGGGCCCTCAATGACTTATTATTCGCTAATTCATTTTTTCTCTGTATTACGAATGTTTTAAATATAAATCTGATAACGTGTAATACTGTTCTGTAAAGGCGTGGTCGACAGCCATTACTTAGTATTACAACTTTCGGTATATCCACAACTTTCTTCTTAGCAACGTGATTACAAATATACATTTTCATATTTACCTGCATATCTTTGAGTAAATCCAGACATCAACATTAACAGGACTGATAAAACTGATATCAAACGTTCAATTCTGATAACCATATTTGATAGATAATAAAGAATTATAAAAAAAAAGAACTTTCAAAATGACGCACAAATGTTTACATAGCGACCATTGTCAACGTTCAGTTGCCCATTATTATTATTAGTCAGTGAATAGACGTCTATTCACTCGTCCAATCAGCGGTACGCCTAGAAAAGGGTGCAGGTACACGTCACGTCTTTCACCTGCTGCTACCTGATGGCCGAATTAGGCGTTCAAGGTAACTACTGTACAATGGTTTCCATACCTGTACAGTACTACACTTTTTATGTTGTTAACTATATCGTGAATTTTTTTTATGCCCCTACGAACCATTTTCTCTCTTTCAGGTAATTTGTTATTATAACAGATCTTCCGGTTTTAGCACCTGTTTAGCACCTGGGGTGGCCAACAAGTCGATCCCGAAGCCAATTTTGGACGATCACTCGCGATTGTTGACTTAAGACTAGGGTTGCCATAATTGTCGGACGACCGACCGGGACATCCTCCTCTTAAAAATATTTTTGTTAACAAAATAGCAAGAGTTCATATTATACACATTCATAGCTTTAATAAAAAATAATTCCACAATCCTTTCACTAACTCATTGAAATATAAAATAATTTAAAGGATCCAAAAAAACTTTGGGATCAACAGTGGTGGATACTGAGGTGCATCGGGGTTGGGGGGTGGCACTTCAAAAAAGTGCGCCCCAAATATTTTAAATATTCATAATCCCTTAGTATACATCTAGCTAGCAATTACAATAGGTCCTCTCCTGCCCCTTTGACAATGAACTATCTTCAGTGGTTTAGCCAAATGCAGATTGGACTGCACTGTTGGACTGGCAGTATAGAAATAGGGATAGCAATGCAAAATTGCCTCATCCGTTGCGCCCCATTTTTCAGGCAGTGGAGGGGGGGGGGGGTGACATTGCCCCTAGTCTGGATCCCTAGTCATGGACGAGTCTGTACGAGTCATGGACGAGTCTGTAGTCATGGACATGGAGTCCATAGTCCGTAGTCATGGAGTCCCTAGTCATGGACGAGTCTGCCCCTAGTCATGGACGAGTCTGCCCCTAGTCATGGACGAGTCTGTACCAAATCTCTAGGCATGTACTGTATATGCGCAGTCCTGAATTCAATGATATTATCGGAAAATAATTGTTTAACATCCGAAAATTTAAAATCGACCGGGACAAATGACTGTCGGACCGGGACACTGGGACACAGACCTCAAAACCGGGACATGTCCCGGTGTAACGGGACGTGTGGCAACCCTACTTAAGACCCGCCTTGGTGACGTAGTGGCTCAGTGTTTCTAGGTCTGCGCCAGTGGTTCTAGGTTCGATACTGGACCGAGGTGGGTCCAGTACCGAACCTCCCCCTCCCCACTTTGACTACACCTATAACGACAAGTCGATTGCGACACTTTTTTAAGATGAAAAGTCGATCGCGACACATTTGTAAAATAAAAAGTAGATCTTATGCGCACAAAAGTTGGCCACCCCTGGCATATACAGTATAGCGCAGTGGCAGGTGGCGAGCCTGTGACTCACCGAGCAGTTTTACGTGACCCGAGCGTGATCATATCTAGTTTATCGTCATGGGGACATCGCGGAAAAATGAGGAACAGTAGGTTGAGGTGGTATGGACACGTAATGAGAAGAGAGGAGGAGGAGTTCGTTAGGTGTACCCAGGGCTGGGGGAGACCAAAGCAGATGTGGGAGCAGATTGTCCGAAAGGATATGGTAGTGTGTGGGGTGGACGGGAACCGGGTGGGAGGAAGTGCATAAAATTAAATAGCGCTTGCACCTGACCCGCGGACAACTTTTTGTTTTTTTTTTGTGTGTTATTGTAACCCGTCTTCAAAAAGGTTCGTCACCACTGGTATAGGGCATTACGTTGAGAATCTTAGGAGAAGGGTAGGCATACATTTTTTGTTTCGTTGGTGTTTCTAGGGGCCTTCCACGACAAGGTCATTTAGAGCCCCGCCCGCTGCATAGTTGAAAGCAGAGACTGCACAGACACTACACTAATGCGACGATTTTTGGGTATTAGCGGTACCCAGGTTTCCCAAGCGGCCTTCCATGTTAGTACTAGCTGAGGTTTCGTTGCTTAACTTCACTGATTAGACGAGAACTGGTGTGTCCAACGCAATGAGCCGCTCGAGGGTGTGGATTTTTGTATTGTGAGCAGTGCCGTTCCATGGGGCCGCTGAGTAATATTTTTCTGAAACGGGATAGGTAGAATAAGTTTGGGAACCTATGTCCAATAGATCGAATCTCCCATACTGTATGTAGGGGCAAAGATGCAAAGAGGCAAAGATGTGTATCCGAGCCTAACATAGGCGGGAAAATGGTTAGTAGTTGCTTTTCGTCATGTTGGATTTTGGATGACGGCCCACCGGAGAAATTTATTTCGCAAATGCCGTTGTAATTAACCACTCGCTAAGTT
Source organism: Trigoniulus corallinus (assembly GCA_013389805.1). Classification (NCBI taxonomy): domain Eukaryota; kingdom Metazoa; phylum Arthropoda; class Diplopoda; order Spirobolida; family Trigoniulidae; genus Trigoniulus; species Trigoniulus corallinus. The sequence goes on from JAAFCE010008833.1 coordinate 20,006,540, forward strand.
TAATTGTGTAGTTATAATATTATTATAGCCTAATTACATTGCGGTATTTTGCCGCTAACTATGCAGAGACCTTAAAACAATCGCGGTATCTCAGCTTGGCAGCGGGACATGGGGAAACCACTGTCATACAGCTCTGTGAAACCCCTTAGACCAGAGTTTCCAACCTGGATGGCACGCCTCCACGGGGAGTCGAGGACGATTATAAGGGAAGGTGCCAAAATTTTTTATAGAAGGTGCATATTATTCATTATATTAAAGCAATGAAAGGTAGGGAGGCACGGTAGGGAAGGAAAGGTAGGGAGCTATAGTGGTACCCGTGTTTGCCCGGGGTAGAATAGGCACGCGGCACCCTGAGCGAATGTCGTAAAGGGCGACTAACCGGGGCAGACCCAGAGAAGGTCAACCTGCAACATCATAATTGGTCCTGGTTGATGTAGGCTCCTCTGTGAGGTGACCGTAATAAAACGCCTACCCCGTGCGCGGAAACCCGAATCCATGGGGAAAGCGGATCCTGGTGGTCGAGGGGGCGCATCCCCTACGACGAGACGTCTCTCGGCCGCCCTGCACTGCCGGGACGGCTCCGACACGTCGAGGGATGGGAGTTGCAACCCTAAGTCTCCAAGTCGGCAGTCCAAGTCCTAAGTCGGCAGGTAGACTGGGATTGGGAAACAACAGCTGATGGCATGTGGAGCAGGGTCGCCAGAAAAAATAGAAAATGTGGGAAAGCCATTTTAGGCCAGGTTAGAGTAGGAGGTTCATCCCAGGGCAGGTAGACATGGTGGTGGAATGACGAGGTACAGGCAGCCATCAAACAAAAGAAGGCTGCATTGCACAGGTTGATTGAGATAGGAGACCAGGAGTCTAAAATATACTACAGTGGTACCCCGCTTAACGAACGCCTCGTATAACGAATGCTCCCTATAACGAACACCGTCAAAAAAGCGCGGGAGTATCGCATAACGAACTTGTTTCACATAACGAATGCTTGTTCAATATACAAAGTGAACTAGGAACTGTATAGGCCAGTGGTGGCGAATCTGCGACCCACCGTGCAATTTTAAGTGGCCCGGGTGTTAATGAGATGATGTTAAAGGTGTAATAAAAGTTGGATGATGTTCTCTATTCCCTCCTTTAATAAACTTTATTCACTATTAATAATAACTTATTTTTATTCATAAAATTGAATAGTGCTTGCATCTGACCCGTGGACAAAATTTTGTGACCCGTCTTCAAAAACGGTTCGCCACCACTGGTATAGGATGCCCAAGATTGTAGTAACTATAGAGGTATTAATCCAATGAGTTATACCAATGTAATGTAATAGAATGTCGCCTCCAGGATAGAACTAGTGTCCGTGGAAATCAGTTTGGGTTCATGCTAGGCAGGTCCACAATGGAACGAATCTTCATTCTGAGGCAGATGATAGAAAAGTATAGAGCAGCTAAGAAGGATCTCCATACCATCATTATCGACTTGGAGAAGGCTTACCAGTGTTCCACAACAGGCATTAGGCAAAAGGGGGTAGAAAAAAGGTTTATTCGAATAGTTTAGGATATGTACTCGTATGATGGTTCCATTTCACAGCCAGGGTAAGGACACCTTGGGGAAAATACTGGGGGCTCCCCAGTGAAGTTTGGGGTGCACCAAGGTTCAGCACTCAAATCCATACCTTTTTATTCTGGTTATGGACGAGCTACTGACGGGAGTAGGAGAATGGACCCCTCAATGCATGGCATTTGCTGACGAGCACCGTTCAACTGCACACTGCAAGT
>JAAFCE010008833.1:20008411-20052563 GCA_013389805.1 Trigoniulus corallinus
ACCATCATTATCGACTTGGAGAAGGCTTACCAGTGTTCCACAACAGGCATTATGCAAAAGGGGGTAGAAAAGGGGTTTATTCGAATAGTTTAGGATATGTACTCGTATGATGGTTCCATTCCACAGCCAGGGTAATGACACCTTGGGGAAAATACTGGGGGCTCCCCAGTGAATTTTGGGGTGCACCAAGGTTCAGCACTCAAATCCATACCTTTTTATTCTGGTTATGGACGAGCTACTGACGGGAGTAGGAGAATGGACCCCTTAATGCATGGCATTTGCTGACGAGCACCGTTCAACTGCACACTGCAAGTAATTCACTGCCTTCTCATTGCAGGGCAATTCCTAGTTTTTGTGAAGTATGAACCCCCCCCCAAAAAAAAAAAAAATGGGTCCTAGAGTGTTTTCGCTCATAAACAATCAGCACTGCACTTTTTTTTAACTGTTTAACAATTTTCACAATTTTTCGTTGCAACCCGGAACGAATTACACAATAACATAGAGATCTATGGGAAATTGTGTTCCGCACAACGAACACCCCTCATAACGAACGTATCGCTGGAACGAATTACGTTCGTTAAGCGGGGTACCACTGTATAGGCAGGCCAAAACCACAGTTGGGAGGATCATTGCCTTGGCCAAACACCAGATGTATGAGGCCCTATATGATCAGTTAGAGACAACGGAAGGCGAGAGAGGTTTTTGAACTGACCGAGGTGAGAGTGGAGGGCTAGACCCCGCAGACTCGACACTGCCACAGGCGGGATAAGGGTATGATCATAATGATGATGATGGGGGAGGCATAGTAGCAAAAAGGTTGGAAAGCGAAAGACTGTTATCCTATTTCTGCTTTACTTTCAATTGACCTGTGTCTGAGCCTACCTTAAGGAGGAAATAGGATTATAAACAGAGGGCGGAAATATGGTAGACTTTACCAATTTTCAAAGATTACTCCCTTATGATCAAACTATTAAACTAAAGTAAAAAAAAAATTATACATGACTGAGGTACTGAGGCACAATACACTGGCGTCATCGGGTAATTGTGTCTTCTAAATCAGCTATTTTCGTTCAATGTTAAGTGCTATTTAAATTTGTACTTTAATTGTAATTCTTAGAACTATCACAATGGTAGAAAAAGGGCTCCGGGGTGGAAATTTTTATGTTAAAATGTTGAATCCGTGGTTATACCAGTTAGAACCGAATTTACAAAGATTGGGCTTAAAGCAAATTTCAAGACACAGGGGCGGATCCAGAGGGAGGAGCATTGCAGCAATTGTTCCCCCCTCAGTGCCTCAATAGGGCGCAAGTGATGAGGCATTTTGCATTGTTTATCCCATTTTCTTGCTGCCAGTCCAACTGTAGTTGGTTAAACCACTGAAGATGGGACTTGGTCTAAGGCAGGGGTGGCCAACTTTTGTGTACGTAAGATCTACTTTTTTTCTTAAAAAGTGTCGCGATCGACTTGTCATAGGCGTAGTCAAAAGGGCTGAGGGAAAAGGACTGGACCGAGGTGGGTCCAGTATCGAACCTAAAACCACTGGCGCAGACCTAGAAATACTGAGCCACTACGTCACCGAAGCAGGTCTTAAGTCAACACATCGCGAGTGATCGACCAAAATTGGCTTTGTGACCGACTTGTTTAGTCATCCCTGGTCTAAGGTATTGTAGAGGACCTAATGTAATTGCTAGTTAGATTTATACTACGGGATTTTGAATATTTAAAAATATTTGGCGCGCACTTTTTTTGAAGTGCTCCCCCTTGATCCGCCTCTAGATCCGCCCCTGAAAGGACAGGGTCCTTGTAGCCCTTCCGAAGGATCTACAGTACATATGTGGTCCTACATATAAAATGTAGAATGTGCATAGGGCATGTATCAAATTTACTTTTCAAAGTTCGAACTGTAAACTTATTTAATTGTAAAAACTGGGGCTTGAATTCCTGAAGCCAGTTTGCAGGTCGCTGGAGGCATTTGCAGTCAGTGGAGAAAGCCGCGTTGTTACAAGCAGTGGCGGATCCAGGATTTTCGTCGCGGAGGGGGGGGGTGAGCTAAAGTTCGCATATATTATGCGAATACGTTTATATGTGCATAGGGGGTTGCAACCCCAAAACCTCCACCCTGGATCCGCGCGTGATTACAATATATCATCAGTGATGGTTCATCGAACAGGTGCAAGAAACTTGGGACCATGGGACCCTTCAAGTGTTTGATCCACCATTGGATATCATGCCCCTCTCCCAGTAATACTTTTAATCTCAAAGGCAGAGGCGGCTCGTGGGACAGGCAAACCTAGGCGGCTGCCTAGAGCGGCTGATTTCAGAGGTACTTCCTTGTCATGCAGTCTATCAGTCATTTAAAATGTTCATAGTCCTGGGGTTTCCAAATTTCTCTGATTGGTTGGGCCTTTTCTAAATGTTGGTATTGGGACAAATGCCAAACACGTGAGGGGCACTTGGACAATTTAGAACTGTATTAGATTCAATGGGGGCGGCGGCGATGGACCCACTTGCCTAGGGCGCCTGAAACTCACGAGCCGGCCCTGTTCAAAGGTACCCATATCGGAGGACTAAACAGAAACAGAGGCATGAATGTAAAGAGCCAAAATCTGACACGAATGGAAAAACCAAGGCTGGACAAAGAAATAGGAATGAAGGAAAGGTAGGGACCTACTGTTGGAATATTGTTTTAAATCAAACTTTAATTTAAATGTACAGGCATGGCATGACGCCTGACTCTTCCGCCTACTTTCAATCTGATCGACAAGTGTTGTGTTAAATACATTTGGTTTGTACCCTACAGCCTCTCAATAATGAAGGCGTTGTAAACAGTATGCATCGTCCTTCAAAATTGTCATATGAATATTTACATTACATCAGGTATCACGCCAACTTATTTCGAATACCAATTATTGACAGGTAGATTATTACGTGAATTGCTACAAGCTGCAAAATGAACCTCTATTGACGCATTTTGAATTTATGCAAATAGTTATCTACTTATCCTTAGCCTAGAACATGTCCGTATTTGGGGTCGAGAAGTTTATTTGGAAAACGCCACACACACAATGAGCTAGCATTTTTCTGCCTGCAAATATTTTTATGTGCTTTCTTGGTTTGCAAATAGACTATTTGAAAGGTTTTTCTGCTACTAGCCCCCTTCCTCTTATCGGTATCTTCTTAAGTATTCCTCCCTGCACTGGCGTCAGTAAATAGACTTCCCTACCGATGGAATGGCGTTAAATTTCGCGATAAACAGTTGAACAGTAGGATAGTCTTTGTATGGGTAAGCTGAGGACGTTGTACGTCCTTTTTATTCCTGGCCCTCGTGACGAGTCCATGCTAAGTTGCATATTGCCCATAAGTCACACCATCATCACTAACCATTTTCTTGCCTATAACAAGGCCAGGTGCTCATTTTTGTTCCATTGGGGTACATAAGCGATCCGGTTGCCAACCTTCACCAAAGCTAGAGGGGCGGGCCCTATATCTTGAAATTTTGCCGATCTACACTTATATTTTACTCCACATAGTAAGGGCAGTGCTGGATTTACCATTAGGCTAATTAGGCTGAAGTTTAGGGCCTCATCATTTAGCAGGCTTCAAAACTTAAGAAAAGGGTCTCAAAAGGGGCTTGAAGAGGGCCTCAAAACTGAAATAGCCTAGGGCCTCTCAATATCTAAATCCGGCACTGAGTAAGGGTTCCAATTTTCTAAAGGATGATCTGCCAGAAAATTTGAGTAAACAGTCGACATTCCAATTCGTCTGCATCCTCTCAATTCGTGGGATAGGCCGGCATTCCCCCCCACACACACAGACAACTCAGCCAATATTCCCGCGGGTTCCAGACTACTGCATAGGGTGCCCCCAGTCAGAGCATGTTCAGTGGACCCTGCCACAAGTGGGATAAGGGCATGATGATGATGGTAGTAAGGGTTCCTTGATGACATGGTACACACCACAAGAGGTCACAGAGTTACTTCCCATCCGGCAAAGGGGGCGTGTCTCTCTCTCTCTCTCTCTCTCTCTTTCTCTCTTTTGCCCGAAAGAAGCCAAACCCCCTTATTTTACGATTGACCCTGGAACCAGCACGCTATATCTGCATAACCGAGGTTGATCTATCGCAATAATATTATGTCCACGAAATAATTAATGTTTGAGGACTCGATGATTGCTGAAGTTGTGTTGTGTTCATCAATATGAGGTGGTTAAACATGCAATTAAAATGGAGGGGAAGAGTTGATTCTTGTCCGGTGTGCTTTGAACTGAAAGAGTACGTAACAGCCAGGTAGAATGAGAATCGCGGGCAATTCTTGAATGTAGTAAGAATATCCCGATAATGTATGGGGATCGTCCGTTGAGGCTACACATGGAGAACATGATAATTAACGGGTTCTCTTCAGATCGATGTATTGATTACGTTAGGTTCTTGGCGTCACCAATTAGGGATAAGGTGTTCACCTTGGTCAAGATTGTTAGAGGTAGTTAAAAAGTGGAGGAAGTTGTTGAGGGGTGACGCAAAGTAATTTGTTGCAGGTTTAGCTGATATCAGACATTGCTTAAATTCCACGACGGCATGTTCTGTGGCATGCCGCCAACATTTTTTAAGTAATTAATGTATGTCATAAATTTGAAACAAGTTGAGGCCCATAACATATTATGCGAAGACAAAAACAGTGTCGTAGAGGTTGCAATAGTCAGTGGGATACCCCAAGCAGACTTGGAAGAAGGTGGTTGAGAGGGATAGGACAATGTGTGGTGAAAACAAGCCCTGGCTGACTGAAATTTGCAGAACTGTCATAGACAAGAGAAATGTATAATGGTAAAAACGTCGAATGCCGTTGTTAGTCTCACAAATAAATTATTAAACAAACCAAAATTTTGCCAAACTTTTTTTTGTCGCCATCCCCTTTACTGCATAATATTTCTTACCACCTGTGTCCGTTCTCAACATGTAATCCAGGTGACATGCTCTGAAATCAATTTATTTTTGTTATGCATTTATAAGGCGAGAAGTTATGATTTGTTATTTTTAAAGTGACTCTCCATCCCCTCTTGGCAGGCATAACGCACTGTTTGGGAAGTTCTCATTTAAACCAAAAGTAGCCATTATTTTGTCAAGGATGGAACCCACATTATGGACCTCACGAGGAATGTTCGAGAAATAATGAGCTGTCGAAACTGGCTATGACTCAACATCAACTGAATATATTGTACGGTATAGTGAAAAAACTTATTTTTTAACACCCATTGGGTGTTACTTTGTGGGAGCAGTCACCCTATTAGTTCTACCCTGACTGAGTCACCACTTACTAGCCGAATTTGGGCATTCACTACATATTTTTTACTGTATCTCAGGTAAAGTAATGAAAGAGTTTCGCCCTTGGTCATTTGTAGGTTGTTGCAATATGCGTGAATTGAAAAAAATTTCTCGTGTAGTCAATTTCTGTGACGTGCTGTTGATGCATGAGACAGTAATTTTTTATCATTCTCTGTAATTTCAGATGATTAAATGATTGGTTTGGCATCTTTAAAGTGCATTATCATTGTCGCGAAAACTCAAAAACGCTTTATCGTTGTTTTGCTTCGAGTAATTCTCCGACATCTTTCTTTTGTTTTCAGTATGTAGTAAGCCTGTGTTTAACATACGTCAATACACTGCCGCCTTTCTTTTATTTTTAGCACAAAAAAACTTTAAATTTCGCTGTACTCATTGCATGACATTTCCTTTCTAGTGTATTGATATTGTTTTTATTGACACTTTTATGCGACATCTTTGAGTGCAGTAGACTGACAACAATTTGGGAACTCTTTTGTTGCCGGAAAAAAATGTCAGTGTATGTAGATTCAGACAGGAACGGTTTTGAAAATATCTGACTTCTCATTCTCTATTTATAAAGCACATTTATTGCACACCTTACCTCAACCTCGAATAAACATGTATTATTCACCTTTACCTAACTCTTTCATTACCTTAAATTTTATGAACTATAGACTTAGATGTTTATAACCCTCCATGTTTTACCAGAAATTTAAATAGAGAATGCTAGTTTTGGTAGAAGTTTGAACCTGAATGAGATTGGTGACACAAGTCCCAAGCATCATCTGGTAAAGAACCTCCGAAGTTCCGAATAGCTAAATTAGTGGTTGGGAACAGAGGCGGCTCGTGGGGCAGGCAAAACTAGACGGCTGCCTAGGGCGGCAAATTTCATAGGGGCGGCTGATTTCAGAGGTACTTCCTTGCCATGCAGTCTATCAGTCATTTAAAATGTTCATAGTCCTGGGGTTCCCAAATTTCTCTGTTTGGTTGGGTCGTTTCTAAATGTTGGTATTGGGACAAATGCCAAGCACGTGAGGGACGCTTGGACAATTTAGAAATGTATTAGATTCAATGGGGGCGGCGGCGATGGACCCACTTGCCTAGGGCGCCTGAAACTCACGAGCCGGCCCTGGTTGGGAAGATGGAATCAGGGGAGACCCGACAGGTGTACAAACAGTATAGCCGCACAACCTCCCACGGCCCTGCATACTCCATGTCTTGCAACAGCAAAAAATATCCTTTTTCTTGCTGAAAAATCTATAATTTATGTGCTGCAATGACGTTGCCCTGTGTAAACCATAACTTGAATTTAATTCTTAGACACTTTTCAAGTTCCTCCATTTTTGAGAAGAGGCCCAATAGCCTTTGCACAAAGTCCAGGTCTGAAGAGAATGGAGAGGCAGTCTGCAGACCCGACATACCACTGCGCTGACATACCCACTGACAACCATTGATCTTAGTGTCCTTTTGTCGAAGCTGCAAATTTCAAAGAAAGCAATTGTGGATTAATTTCAAATTAGCAACCCGTGTGAAAAACACCACCCAACCAGGGGTGCATTTACACTTCTCAACTGATATACTTGTGGCACTTGTGTAGCACTTAGAAGCTGGGAGAAGAACTTGAACCACAAGCTTCTTGCTCAACCTGCTCTTCGAGCACTTCTGTTGAAACACAGTACACCTGAATATGATCCTTGTTGTGAGAGTTTCCTTTTGTATTAATGACCTTGTTGCCAAAAACGGACTCGACGATCTCACTAATTGAGGTACATGAATACTTGTCAGAATACCTATTAGGTTCAGTGGAGCAAACACTTTGAAAATCCCTGACCTAGAGGTATGACAACCATTTCAAACTGCTCTCATTAATTCGATTATTGTAAGTCTTAAGTTTCTGACTAACCCTTGCTACCTCCTCCGTCTCCTTTTCTTAATGTAAGGCATATTAAAGTAAACAGACACAGTGGCATAGCTAGGGGACTGTCCGCTCGGGTCTGTACCTCTCGGAGGGGGTGGCATTTTAGGATTCTTTACATTACCGAACATGAGGAGTAGAGGAGAAGAGGGCGGTAAATTTGGACACCGTCCCGGGAGGCATTTACCCCTGCTACAGTATGCCACCGGACAGACATACTAGTAGCCCCTCCAGAACATCTGCCCATCTCTTTAGCAAACACCCATCATGGTGGACAGGAGTGGATCTAGGTTTCTCGGGGCCTAGGGCTTATTGAAGTCCAAAAATGTTACATTGATTAAAATTATCGTAAACAAATACTATAAATAATCATCATTATTATATTATTAATATTAACTATTTTTTACTATACAATGTGTTCATTGTTAATCAAAAAATATTAAAAATTTATGATAATTCAATTTTTGTGGGCCCTTGACACTTGGGGGCTAAGGGCTTAAACCCTATTAGCCCCTATGTAGATCCACCCCTGATGGTGGAGTGCACTTTGCTGTTCCTCACACCTCAGATGCATATACGTTTGATTTCCAACAGGGTTGACCTCCCTGCACAATGTGTCTCACATTCCCCATGAAAGGGTGAATGGCTGTATTGGGTTGGACACACTGATCACTGAAGTTAAGCAACACAACCCCGGATAGTACTGGCATGGGTAACCGCTTGGGAACACTGGGCACTGCTAATACCCAAATCGTCTTAACACCGTAGTATCTGTGCAAACTACGTTAGAACTAAGCAGTGCACGGGGCTCTAATGGCCATTATAGTTGAAAGGCGCTGAAACAGCAACAAAACAAACTCCATGAAAAGAACACCACTTGAGTCTTCCCATCGCATCAAGAGGGGTTATAACCCTGAGCTGAGACATCGACCTTAAATAAAGTAATAAGCAAACGGTAGAGGGTATTGGTAGCCCTATTCTCACGTTGGTGATTAGATTTCGTAATTGAGAGGCCGTTATTGAACCAAACAAACAAGCTTCTAACCAGCTAATAGCACCGTTAGTAAACGACTCTTTCTCATTGTTGCCATACCACTTACAAATATTTAATTGAAACCAGGCATCACCTTCTTATCTAAATAGCTAGCGAATTATTAGAAAAATAAGTTTTACATATCATATGATACTGATTAGGTAACTGAATACTGTAATCAATATATTTTATGTTATGAACATGTCAAATAATATGCTCTAGATGTATACCGTATGTGCATTGAGCTATTTTTTATAGCCTTTCTGCACAAGTGCATTTTTTACGTGTATATCAATGACACGCAATTTTTTGATGCTTTATTATGTGCCATGTTACCATATGCTGTATTGCTGCAACGTCGATTATCCGTTTTGGTATGAGTAATTATAATTTTTATATTAAAATAATCAAATTTATTTCGCTAGAAACAATTTCAAAAATTGATATTTTGTTGTCTACGTCAGATAATATAGTGACTTGGCAAAAAATATATGTAGTCACATTTCATCATCTTGTAAATCATTTCAACTTATTTCATGTTACCGTAGCTAGCTCGTTATATACCAATTACTACTCAATTATACATTTCAAAATTACGTATAAAAGGCTACTTCATATCTTCGTTTAAAAGTTTTCAGTTTCATAATTAGTTTTTATTTCACTGCCAACAATTAAAGGTATTACGTGAATCATCATTTCAAACCTATATCCCACCCCTAACCGGGTTGAGTACCTTTGTCCTGTTGAATTCAGGAACGAACGGTACTTTTACTCAGCCGGCTGCCGACCTAATGCTGAAAGCCCTTGTTTTTCTTCCTCCCACTTCCAGGAAGCAAGCTCCCACACCTTGAAATTTTGTCGAAATACACGTACTGTTTGTTCTACTTCATGTAGAAAAGGATCCTTTGCGTGTAAGTGACATCATACACACCACACACGACCACAAGTATGCTTTCCATTGTTGTTTTTGTTGTTTTTTTGGTGTTTTAAGGCCCTTCAACTATAAAGGTCATTAGAGCCCCGTCCACAGCATAGTTCTTATGCAGAGACTGCACAGACACTACACTAATGCGACGATTTGGGGGGGGGGGGGTATTAGCAGTACTTGCTGGGGTTGCGCTGCTTAACTTCAGTGATCAGACGAGAACTGGTGTGTCCAACGCAATTCACCGCTCCCTATGCTTTCCAGCAGGCTTCCACTCGCCTGAACCCTCTGCTTCAGCTTCATTGATCCTGTAATTATTAACTCTGACCACTAAGATGTGATTTAAATTATCCGAGATATTTTAGAGTTTCAAATGTGTAAGAATTACATACGAATGTTAAGATCTTGATGACCCTTCCACGTAATATAAGTCATCCTCTGCATTGTTGAATAAAAGGATTAAAATTACTAAGTAGATTAGAACGTTCGCCTCGCCACACAGCCACATTCTGATTGATTAGAAAGGCCTTAGAGGTCCTCCAATCCTATAATTTCTACTCTACCATGTTATTTTAGAAGAAGAAAAAATAGGGAAATACGTGACAGGCTGCCGACCTCTTACGAAAATTTCCCTTTCTCTTCTACAAAAGTGAAGGGTTACAATGAACCACATCCTTCAGGATCCAGTGTTTAGTTCATTTTACATACAGTATACTATAGTCATCATATCCATGCCCCGTCTGTGGTAGGGCCGGAGCTGCAATACTATCGTCTTTTTCCTTACAACCTGCCCCAAGTCTGCTTTGACCTTCCTCTGCCCTTGCTGTTTCTAATACTGTAGGAAAGATGCAGTAATTCTCTTAAGTTTCTTGCATTCCATGTCCCAAAACTAATCTATTCCCCCCTTATCTGTACGACACTCCTGGCTGGCGGTACCAAGCCAGTGTTTCGAACTCGCAGGGGTATTGGACGGGTTGCCTGTGTCTCCGGGCTGGCGGAACCCGAGCTAATGTTTAGAACTCGTGGGAATGTTGGATGAGTTGCCTGTGTGGGGGGCTGTGTTGCTGGCCCACCTCACAAATGTGTACTTTTGTTTTTTAGCAATTAATAACTATTGCTGTATTAGGGCACTGGCAGACATAGGGAATCCGAACTGCTTAAACGCTGAAACCAGCTACGTGGGTTTAATGAAAACTTTACAAGGATCAAATCAGTTTCCGACCTCTAGCTCATGACCGTTTTTACAACAGGACGTCCATATGTGTGTGATGTGTACATGAGGCCCGGGCATGCAAGATTATTCTTCTGTTGCATGTTTTCCAAAGATCTATTGAGTACCTGGCTATCCCCAGAAGGAAATCGTCGTCCATAGGTCAGCAAGCCGTTATTGAATAATGATTCAAGGTAATATAATTAAGGTATTTTGTTGTTTGTTTGTGTTTTAGGGCCCTTCAACTACAAGGTCATTAGCGCCCCGTCCACTGTGTAGTTCTGATGCAGAGACTGCACACTAATGCGACGATTTTTGGGTATTAGCGATATCGAGCTTTCCCAAGCGGCCACCCATGTCAGTACTAGTTGGGGTTGTGTTGCTTAACTTCAGGGATCACACGGGAACTGGGGTGTCCAACGCAATAAGCCCCTCCCTATAATTAAGGTAAGCAGCTCTTGAAATTGTATTATTTTTGTAGAAATGCAATAATTCTGTTTTCATTTCTTGTTTGTTGTTGCTCACAGTTTAATGGTGTGGGTCTTGTGTAGCCTTTCCTGGTACCTAATTTTCTGTTCAGTCCGGCTCCGTGTTTTTAACCCCTGTTGTCCAACTCGCATTTTTCTTTAATTGCCGTATTACTTTTTTCATTCTTTAAGAGCTCAACATTTATTATTTGCCTAAGGTGTTCTCAACGTTTCATTAGCTTTTACTGTGTTTGAGACGTCTGTACCTCCGTTACCTGCGTTGAAAAACCTCTGAAGAATCTCAACAACAGAATTGCCCTCAACAATGGGGTGCATCAGGCTGCATTCTTCACCTTCATTTTCTTCCAACGTTTACTACTGCACTATATCATGATAATTCTAAAGCTGAACCAACAAGTCAAGTGAACTTCCCTACATGTTTTGCACATTTACAATCTAAATCTTGATAAATAATCCTAGTAAACAACTAAAAATATACAATAGTTTAATTTTGAATCACATAAACAGCCTATGGTTAAAGCAAAAACACTAAATACACAGTAAAACCATATCAGTAAATGTGACAGACACATAAACAGAAAGAACACTACAGATTGTTTTGTTTGGATGGGACGAAAATCGATATGATAAGCCACTCTTTACGTCTCTCTAATAATATTTCAAAAATTTGATCTGAACAGAGGCCTCGCATTCAGATAGAATTTTTGAATGTTTCAGAGATACTCTAGTGCAGCGATTCTCAACCTTTTTTTCGTCATGGCACCCTTTTAATAATTTAAAAATCTGGCGACACACTAACAACGGCACATTTCGGGCTACACAAATGCCAAAGAAAATATATAAGTTGTAACCTAACCCTATGCAAAGCGTGGGTTGGTTTTTTTTTCGGGCGAGAGAGAAGCCCTGAGTGCGCATTCTTTCGGATGAGAAGTAAAACCGAGGTCCTGTGTGGTATACGATGGCATCTGCACGCGAAAGAACCCTCTCTATTATGGAACGGGTAGCAACTTCTAACCCTTTTCCCGCCTATGGCAGGGTCGGGTAGTATTATGGAACGGGTAGAGGAAACAAAATTTCCAGATGTAGGAGCTCTACCCCTGGCTTCGGTGGAATGTCCCAACGAACAGTAGAAGGACTATACATAGCATAGGGGTTGCAGCTTTGGTCGGCAACTGTTGGAAAACATTGTGCAATATATCGCCCCTGTGTCTACTGAGAGGTACAAGATGGGTACCCCACCTTGCCATAGGCGGGAAGAGGGCTAGAAGTTACTTGTTGTAACCTAGCCCTATGCACACATCAAGCGGGTGATTAGTATATAGCTTTGTTAGACAGTAGTGAAAACTGTTATATTCATGCCCATTGCTTCAGTCAGTCCCTCCTAGGAAGCCAGAAGCGATTGAGCTACTTGCCTGACGTCACTTATGTATGGGTATTCGCAGTGGCGGCACATTTCTTGAGTCTCGCGGCACAGTGTGTTGACCTAGGGCTATTCCAACCTGTTATTCTAACTCAAAAGTGGCTATAAAACATAGAAGGACTACAGTACATCTGGATTCAGATTTGGACTGGTCCACCGAACTTTTCCCAGTGGACAATCATTCAAAAAATTAATGCTTTGTTTTAAATAGCTGTGGGCGATTTTTGCAGCATCCCCGAGCCTAATAGCCCAGTGACAGTAATGTAAGGTGCGTTGATAACAAGGGCTTTTGAAACTTATTAAATAAGGGAATATTTCAAATGCAGCATTGACACTTCAAATAAAGAAGCTAAAATTGTCCATAAGGGTATGGTAGTGTGTGGGGTGGATGGGGATCTAGTGGGAGATAGGCCGGAGTGGAGGGCTAGAACCCGCAGACCTGACCTTGCCAAAGGAGGAATAAGACTATGATGATGATGAAATACAGAAGCTGAAAATAATTTATGAAAATTCAGGTTCACTAACTGCAAAAGGCGTTTAGATCGTTGACAAGTCAGTTCGGATAAACGACATACATTTTTTGTATGTCTCGTGGCAGTATTTCAGCGAAATCATTGCCTGAAATGTTGAAGTGAAAGCGACGTAGGCTTGACCTTGGCAGTCTGATTGGTGGTTGGAGTGATGCTTGATAAATAAAAGACTGTTTGTGAAACTGGAAGCGATTAGTTTAGTTGTCGGTGCTACTCTTCACTGCTGTACGCTAGACAATTTTGTTGCAATTTATTTTTATTCTCTACCTAAGTAATAATGGCTCCGAAATACAAGATCACATATTTTAATTCGCGCGGCCTTGCAGAATTTAGTCGTTTAATTCTTGCTTACGTTGGTGAAGATTATGAAGATGTGAGGATTGAGAAAGAAAGTTGGCCCGAGTTGAAACCGAGTGAGTATATTCGTCGCAATATCTTATAGTTAACGGTAAATCTGAGGGGGGAAAGAATCGAAAGTGGCCAACCCAATGCTTGAAATTCCTGCTACTGGTCACTTGAGGGCTTCAGTAAGCGTTGCTTGCTAGAAGTAAATGGACACTTTCTCCTTCCATTCGCATCTATTGCTGGTGCGATGGAGGCTTTCTGTCTCTCCTCTGAACATGTTATCCTGTGCTCTAGTGGCCATGAAGTAGCATTTTGTCCACAAGTCTGCATTCTGCAGACAAAAGGGTACTGAAAGTAACTGCAAATTCGTAATACAGTCAGTACTTTACGGTCTGCTGGGGAAAGAAGGGTTTGGATGTTTCTCTTCAGTGAAAATGGAGTGGGCTAATGAGCAGGAAGGAGGAGGCTAGCGGTTGAGAACTGATGGTGCAGTATGTGGGGATGACTAGAGACATCCGGAGTGAGGGGAGAGGGCTTCTAAAGTGGCTTTTAAGTAGTACATTTTTGCTAGCACATTGGCTTCATTAATACGAGCCTTGTTAATTGGGGTGAGGGGTTAGTCTGTGGAGGCACGTCTTCTGACGTTTTAAAACCCTTGTTAGCTGAACATTTCTTTTTTTTTTTGTTGTTGTTGTTGTTTGCATCTGACTGTTGGCGCATATTCTCAATCGTAATTTAAAAAAGCTGTAAGTCTTGTTTATCCCTCGAAAAAAAATTGACGGAAGCCACTAAAACCAGAAACGTATAATTGTGCAACAAATGAAAGGATGTACTTGGACATCGGAAATGTAACACCTGTCGAACCGCTCATAATACCAGCTTTTCTAACTGTAAAATGCATCCTGTTGCCCGGATAACCTATGGCTCTGTAACAGTGCGGTTGCATGCCACTGAAGAGGAAGAAGCAAATGCCTCCCATAGATAATGATACTCTCGGTTAATAATAATAATGGGGTGTGCCAATTTATAGCAACGTAATTGTTATGATTCATCGGAATGTGGAAAATGTCCTTGCACTGCTATTAAATTTCTTTACTCCTAAAGTGTTTGGATGTGACTTGTTTCACTTGGATGACATTGTCCTTCGAAGTCTACGAAACAATTTTAGACTAGAAACTGACTATGTAAAAACTCCACATAAACAAAAAAATTGTCGATAAGGTGACGGGAAGCAATTTTTTAATGGCTCTCACTGAAAGTTAAATAAAGCTAGTTTATTGAAAATTGGTATGATTAATTGCCGAAATTCTGTCCTCGACCACTTCCTCGTCCCCTCTGAAAGATTTGTTTACATTTGCTTTCCTGGGGTTTGTGACTGTCTAAAGTTGATAAAGTATTTTATCCCTGGGTGAAGACTTTGTACTGTAGTTGATAATCCTCCTTAATGACTCTCATTCTATTGACTAGTGTTTCCTGCCTAGGAAGCTAGCTTGCCCGCTCTGTTCTCCTGCTCCTGTATGTTCGTCCTAAAAATTACCCAGACTAAAGACTTGCATAGAAACGTGCTGTTCCGTATCCTCTGGGTGCCAGTCAAAGCTGAGGCAAGCGGCAAATCGTACTGCTACGTCCTTGGACTGGTCTGGTGGAACTAAATATTTAATAGGTTGACAATCTTCAGTATTTCCGTCATCCTCTCTACACGTCACCAAAGTTATGAATGGGGACATAATTTTACTTCCTCTTGTGATGAAGGTTTATGCATCTCGTATTTGGAACCTTGCCTCTTCTCATAAGACTTCTCGTATCGGCTGAGCCTCCTAACCTCTGCTAGGGCGGTGGTCTGTGGGATTGATTCTGCTTGGCCTAACTCGTAACACTGCGTTGCAACAAAATAGTAGTGTCAAGTTTCGTATTATAATTGTATCGACATGTTACTATTGACCAAAAGTTGTTCATTCACAGAAATTTAGGCCCGACTAGTTTAACACCGAACCGGACATTGCATAGGCAAATATAAGTTGGGCGTAAACTGCCTCCAAACTCTGACTCCGGAAGGTTTGATGCCACCGTTCTGTCAGGTCGCAAGGTTGGGAAAACTAGCTACTTGTGGCGATATGCTGGGGTTTAGGATTGCTGTCTAACTCAAACGTGTCACCCGAGAAACATTGCTGCTAGAAACTGATTATTCGTCCACTTCCAATTATATTTTTCGGTAGTCGACGTGCCCTTCTGATGGTGTACGTCAACCTTTAACATCTTTGTGGTTGTTAACAGAGACATTATTCTTTCTTCCTACTCCAGCTACGCCTTTCCATCAAGTGCCAATCCTTGAAGTTGACGGCAATGTTATTGCGCAAAGCAGAGCCATGGCCCGATTCTTGGCTAGAGAGCATGGTAAGAACTAACTTTGTTGCTCCAATAAATTGAAGAACTGGTAACCGAACTTTTGCTTTACAGGACTTGCCGGCAAAAACAACATTGAAGCTGCTAAATGTGACGCGTTAGTTGATGGATTATTCGATTTATTTATATACCTTAGAGGATGGATGCTGGAAGCTGATGAAGAGAAAAAGGTTGGTGACTAAACTTAAAACCTGACTTATCATTATCGGTACTGATGCTGTAACTTTGCAGAAAGAGCTAGCTCAAAAATTCATAACCGAAAACCTAAATCCATTTCTGGACATATATGCCAATTTATTGAGTCAGAATGATGGCGGAAGTGGCTATTTCGTGAGTAAAGAGGTAAGATAGTGGCATAGCTTCTAACTTGATTAAACCGTTGCATTTAAACTCCTCTCGTCATCTAGCTTACATGGGCAGACCTTGCAGTGGCTCACGTACTTTGGACGATAGAAAACTTCTTCCCAAATACACTTGACAAACACCAATCATTAAAAGACTTCAAAGAAAGAGTTCTGAATCTCCCGAAAATTAAAGCGTGGATAGACTCTCGTCCACAAACATTGTTATAAATTTCTCGCTACATCCGTCTGGTTTGTTTTGCACGCTTTATATTAAACCATAAGCCGCGTTGATTTATACAATTTAACTAATGAATGTATGTTTATATAAAAGCATGCTTTCCAAAATCACTGTTCCGATGTTATCGAACTTTTGTGGCAAATAAAATTTGTAAACTGTTGAAGATACTAGCTGCTACACATCATTCATATGGTGAAAACTGGTATGTTGGCTACTCAACTGCAGTTGTCGTAGTGTGAAGTCTAAATTTTTAAAACTAGCGTATCGTGCTCTACCCCCACCTTGCAAAGAAAACGTTAGTAGCACAAAAGGGAGCCATAACGAGAGCGTGGTGAAAGAACTGCCAGCCATGGACGCCTGGTTTGGGTCACAAAGCAAAGGATACCGACCTAGTCGAGTTGCACGTGGCTTTTATTTTACTTGACTATTCTACATGAATCTACACTCGCCGTCTCATTGCATTAGTAACATTTAACTTGTAACATTAAAATCTTCAATTTTTTTTTGTTATTATTGGGTTATGGGCAGGTGAAAGTTGGACACTTGCCACAGGTGCTTCATACCCTCGTTACAGGATTGCTTAGAAATTGCGTACAGTGTATCTAGGATAGCTTTAACAGAAGCTATACTGTGCAATAAATGCAGCAGCATTATAATGATTCTGTTATCAGCTTCACGGATTTGGAGAAATGGCCACTATCCCTAGACTCTCTTAATGTGCAGCCAATAGTCTCATTGAAATAAAAATATGGTGAGCACATTCCTTTCTACTGTTCTGGCGCATTTCTCCCTGCCAGGCGAGATATTAAATCTGAGAAACTTTCCGATATTTGCTTCTTTAAAAAGTACGTAATTCAAAAAAAGCAAATTTTACGGAAGAAAAACCACTTATAACTGATACTGTTGTCAGTAGGTGAGAATAATAAAACTTCCCTGCAGAAGGCCCTGGTTGCTGACAGACAAGGTCTGCAAATTCATATTCGTCACATTGTTTCACTAAATTTCCTAATTAATATAAAAACCAAGGAAAATGGGACTTGTCTGGTTTTTAAAGAAAAGTGATTATGTGATGGAGGGTACCCTTAAGGCGTTCCATTTTTAACTCTGCAATGAGTGGATCAGCATCTTTCGATCTTCTGTTGTACTATCCGACACCTGTCAAGTCATTAATCCCCATAAATAAAAGTTGTATCTGTTCTGATATTGCAACAGAAATGTAATTTATTGTCCCTCCCACTCCCTGTGATAGTGCACAGGTAACGTGTTGGGTTAGTTTCAGTAGTCCCAGGTTCAGTCCTGGACTGAAATGGTTAGGACTTTGCCGGGCTGTAGAGGGGCCTTCGCCAGATGAGAGATAAACTTACTACGTGGAATACCATTTATGTTTATCCCGGGGAAAATTCAAGGTATAGCAGCTCGCCTCCTAGAGTCAGAGCAAAATACGCCAACGATTATTATTAAACACAGGGGGTTGTAGCATTAGGCTGACAGCCGGCTGAGAAATATATTGTCCAATAGGTTGTTCATGTGTCCCAATGGAATAAGTGGCCACCAAACCCTACTATAAGCGGGGGAAGGAGTTGTAAAGATATACTGATCGTTGGTCTAGACATACGATACGTATACGACCCATCACGGAAGTGGCGAATTGCGTTGGACACACAACAATTCTCGTCTGATCTCGTCCGATCTGAAGTTAAGCAGTGCAACCCCAGCTAGTACTGACATGGATGTCCGCTTGGAAAAATTGGTTACCCCTAATACCCAAAAATCGTCGCATTAGTGTAGCGTCTGTGCAGTCTCTGCATAAGAACTATGCTGTGGACGGCAACAATGGCCCATCACAACTCGCCTAATATTCTGTACAACTGTTACAGTGGCCTCAGAGAGTATTTGCACACCCACAAAAAAAGTCTTTAATTCAAAACATATCAGACTCAGAAATGTACAGAAAAAGATAATTACAAGTTTTGAACTGTTTAATCATGCGATATACAGTACATTTTATTTGGAAATTAACACTTGCATTTTTTTAAATTGCAAAAAACTTGAAAATGTAGGAACAAAAAGTTTTCAGCAGAATGTGGAATCATCGTCGACATCACCTCACACTGTACAGTACTTCAACCCATCATTGGAGTGGTCGTTAAGTGTGCTGTTGCTGCCAAAAGTGCATACTCAGAACAAGTTTACACAAGTTGGGTGAGGGTTTAAGGCACCTCTGCGCTGAAGATGTACTGTACTTTATAAATATCAGTCCCTGTAATTGAGAATCTCAAATCACATCACCAATTGTTATCAGTGGGGTTTCATTAGCTCAGGATGAGGATTTTTACTGCTTTTTTACTGAAGAAAAAACAGCAGATATGTTGTGGAATCTATAAAGTAAAACGTAAACGCTCTACAACTAAGGTACACCCCGACAGGGGTGGGGAGCGGCAAGCTTGCGTTGGACACACCAGTTCTCGTCTGTTCACTGAAGTTAAGCAACGCAAGCCCAGTTAGTACTGACATGGGTGGTTGCTCGGGAAAGCTGGGTACTGCTAATACCCAATAATCGTCGCATTAGTGTAGTGTCTGTGCAGTCTATGCATTAGAACTATTCAGTGGGCGGCTCTCTAATGACCTTGTAGTTGACGGGACCTTAAACTCCAACAAACAACCGACAGGGGTGGGACCCTAACGTACTGTTTCTGTTGTTAATTAAATTTCGCAATAGTTACAGGTAATATTTTGTACCATAGGACTTTCAGTAGCTCGAATTGAGTAGCGACACCGAAAGCCATTACCTCATTAACCTAAAGTAGTCACAAAAATGCCTTACGGTTTTAATCACGCATGTACTTGTTTGAGGAATGCATTTATTCAGCACTTCCAAAAGTGGTTTGTTCTGGTCTTTGTCCAAGCTAAGATGTTGAAATAATTTTTATCTATAAAATTATAATTGAATGGAGTTTAAAATTTGAGTAAGGTTCTTACGAATAAGAGTTTAAAATGCCATTAATTATTGACGGATATGTGAAGTAACTGCACCATCATAATTATTTCTGAGGTATCTGAGAGTAAGCCTTCATTGATTGCAAGATTGCTGTCAGCCATGTTTCCTGAGGTTATGTGAGATACAGTAATTAAGAAAGCCAAAAAGAGTAAATAAAGTGTTAATTGCTGCAGGGTAGGGAATGACGTTCCATTTTTTTGGTTGAACTTTGAATATAGGCCTACGTATTCGCTACAAAGATGCAGGATAACGTCATGAAACGTCACACATGACTTTGAATTGCATTGTATTTAAACATCAACGCTGATGTGAGTCGTAAGTCATTCTTGCATTCAGTTCTTCTTGGTAAGTACTTCTTTTTATTGTTATTAATTCTCTTTCATGGTGAGTGTTTGAGGATACGAGTTTAGAAGATTGCTATAAAATTTTTGACGTCTGAAGGGTTTCTAATTACAGTTACGCCAACCATGTCTCCTAAATGTAAGCTCGTGTATTTCAACAGTCGTGGTTTGGCAGAGTTAACTCGTTTGTTACTTGCATCAGCTGGTGTTGAATATGAAGACGTCAGGATTGACTCTGATAAATTCAAAGAAATCAAAGATAGTAAGGGCCGGAAATGGTGGCATCACTTTGTGTATTATTCTCAACCAGAGCTCATAAAATCTCTTTAACTTAGCACTACCACTTGGTAAGGTTCCAGTTCTGGAGGTGGAAGCTGGTACCATAGCTGAAAGCAGGGCTATTGCCAGATATGTTGCTAGAGAAAATGGTAAGAAGTATAGCATGTCTAAGACTCGTTCAAAGTCACTATTAACACTCAATTTCCAGGTCTTGGAGGTAAAAACTCGTTCGAATCTGCAACTTGCGACATGTTGATTGACTCCTGCTATGACTTGTTCGATGAGGCTATGGATTGGATGAGAGAAACTGATGAAACTAAGAAAGTGCGTGTATACCTACCATCTGGTTGCCAAAATGAAGGACAAACCTTATCTAATTTGCTGTTCTTACAGGCAGAGTTGTTAAAGAAGTTCTTGTCTGAGAGCGCACCTCCTGCTTTAAGTAACTACCAACGCATATTGGAGAAAAATGGGACTGGATACTTTGTTGGTGACGCAGTAAGTGAATTGATCTCGTCAACCTGCTTATGAGATGGTCTATAAAAACCTAATGATTTCTAGCTAACATGGGCTGATATTGGACTGGCATATGCTTTTGACTCGTTATCGAAGATAGATGCTTCTATCCTCGAGTCTTATTCACCCCTCAAAGAACTGACTGAAAAAGTATTAAGCCTACCCAACATAAAGGCATGGATTGATAAGAGACCTGTTACTGAAGTTTAAACGTGATATCATTGTTGTTAGCAGTTCATTGTTACGTTATTGAGTTTGTAATTTTGTAAATTAAAGAAAATATAAGATCAATTACTTGGTAACCACTTCATTGCGTTGGGAAGGAAAGCTGACACCTTTGGAATCCAAAGGTGACAACTGAGTATAGGAATTCTGGCAAGTTGAAATCTGGTGTTGATATCGGATGAGTACGCCCGACACTTGCTGCAGTAAGTAAAAAGTGATCTTAGAGGACTTGTAAAAACTTGTGTGGATAATGATGGTACTCATAACGACTATGGACACATCTGCTTGTGACTTCCACCTGAAAAAACAACTTCCAACTAAGGAAGCTAGGGATCAGGAGCATAACTTCGGACTCTACTTGCGTCATTAAACTGCCACGTAATGCGTAGACGCTGTAAGTCTAGTAGTAGGTGATCATGACAACCTCTTCATGATGTTGTAAAACTTGTCCTGATAGCTTTATCTCTGTCAATAAGAGGCAGTTTCTCCACATCAAAGTGGTGTATGGCGCCTCTTGTGAGGTCTGGCACCAGTGACTCGTTGTTACCTCTGTTGATATAGTAAGATACATAAGGGTTGCGGGACACGGCCGAGCGTAGCTGAAACCTTTACCCTAAAAGAGCCACGAACCCAAAGTCGCCTGTATAATAGTCTGACTTACGAACTTAATTATGACTGTTGGAATCGGTTTTAGCACAACCATCACTGAAGAGGGCTAACTTTCATGTAATAGGGCCAAGATTTTTGCAATGTGCGGAGTGTTGAAGAATCGTTGGGGTAGTTCAAAAGGCCGGGGCTCCCCAAAATGCTCTTTGCGTGGAGCAAGCAGATTCAAGAGAGCAATGACCTCCAAAACATCGAGTCGGCTTGTTAGACCCAACTAAGGCAAGTGTTGCAAGGTTCTCGCATCCTTTGGGCAGGCTGTCAGCGGATTTCGGTTGTTAGAGTAAAGACTGTCGGTGCCGAGTGCTTGCTTACAATATACAGTATATGTGGTGTATTGTAAAATTTGAGTAGCGGTAATTGAAAAGAATATCAGTCTGTGGCTCTGTTCATTGATGTCACACGTTAAGTTCATTTTCCTATAATCGATGTCTTGCCTTAATGTCAAACATTAACTTCAAAAGAGCCTGGAAATGCCATTTGCGACAGGATGTAGAACTTTTATTTTTCTTTTGCACGGAAAGTGTAATTTACATCGTTGCATTTGTTAAACTACAAATTGAATCACTTTTGCAATGTCTTCAGCGATTCGTGTGGAAAAGAACTGCTTTCCACAAAATTCAGAAGTTCATTTTGGCCAATAATTTCATCGTACTTTACACCTGTCGTTGCTCATTTTCGTGAACAGCAGTGGGTGTTTTCAGCTTTATTCAGTGAACTGAGTCAGCTGAATTTCTGTACAATTTTCAGTAGAAAACTAAGTGGATTTTCATCAGGTATTCTTAAATACTTCATTCATTTGTTTGCTGATAGTCATTTGCAGAACCTTACAGTAGAGATTTTATAATGTCAGAAGCATACACAGAATTGAGCATTTAACAAAGTATTTTCTTTATTTCTAATTAGATATCACAATATAGTTTAGTACTTAAAATTTAGAATCGGGTCTTTTGGCGATCCAGGCTTTAATATTTGGGAGACTTATGATTCTTTCCATATAATCATTCAGGAGTGGAAAGTTGTCTAAAATGTCTGGCTTGTGTCTCTTTAGTCCATGCAGAGAGTTGGCCAAGCCAAGATCTGCCCACGTCACCTGCAAGATTCAATGCCATTAAGTCATTCAGTCAAGCTCTTAAGACTTAAGTCTTTAAACTAGGTGTTTAATTTTGTTTAACTCGACTTACACCGTCACCAACGAAGAATCCCTTGCCTCCGTTGTTTTTCTCCAAGAGGCGTTGGAATTTTTCAAATGCAGGTGGCAGGCTGTCGTTAGCAAAGTGTTTCAGGATTTCTTTCTACAAGAGGTAACTCCATAATTTATAACAGCGAGATATTGCATTTTTAAAATCATGTCTGAAAATTACCTTCTTAGCTTCATCAGTTTCCGCCCTCCAAGCTTTCAATTCAGCAAATACGTCAAGAGCTGCATCCATTAACATGTCACACAAGGCTTCCTCTAGTGCATTTTTGCCAGCGAGGCCTACAGTTTACATATTTTTAAAAATTACTACAGTACTACAAATATAGAGATAGATGATAGATACTTGTTTTTTGCTAGTATTTTATCTTGAATATTACCGTGCTTCTTAGCTAAATATCTAGCAATAGCATGGCTTTCAGCGAGGACAATTCCATCAGCCTCGAAAATAGGCAGTTTCCCAAAAGGAGTACCTATAAGAGCATTGATTATGAAAGGCAAGTGATAATCTTGCATTTGAATTATATTTTTCTTACTGTCTTTCAACGCAGGCCATTTCTCTTTCTCTATTCTGACATCTTCATAATCTACGCCAGCTTGAGCAAGTATTAAGCGAATAATTTCAGCCCGACCACGAATATTAAAATACGTTAACTTGTACTTTGGTGCCATTTTTCAAGGAATGAAATGCAATCTGTAAAGAGAAAGTTAATCAAATCAAAAATGAGTTTTGTCGAATTTAAAGTTTCAACTGTTGAATTCCACATTGGTGCAGTTGTGATCTCGAGGCAGTACTACTAACCTGTAGCAAGTGAGAGTAGTTAATATCACTTGTTAAACGTATTGTGATAAGAACGAGTCTCGGTGTGATCTTATATAGCAAATACTATGTTGACCTCTTGATAGCTATTCGAAGTTCTAATTGGTGCACTATGGAACCAGAAACGAAACTTCTATCTCTCTAAATCAAATAATTATCTGTTAAAACTAGTAAGGTGTAATTTTGCCATTCAGCAAAACAATACGTTTACATCTTGATGTGGGATGGATTAGCTTGCATTAACTGTCCAAATATGTTATTCATTGTACTTACTACGTAAGCAACATGACGAGGCATAGAAATTGAAAATTTCATTCACTTTATTCTTATAACTGTTTCCTTATTTCATTTTATTTCAATTACATAATTGATAAGCTTTCTATAACCTGTAATGTGTTTGTCAGTATAACCGTCTAAGTTATCAGTATAAAGTTTTAGACGGAAATTAAAATTTAGACTATATTTGTTTTGACGTACGAATCCAATGGAGGAATACGGTTAAATTTTACTAAAGCATGTGATGTTTGTTGGGGCGGAAATACAGTTCGTCTCAATCAGGGCAAATAACGTGTCTGCACTGACGAAAGAACTTATCCCAGTAGTGAAATTCAATACACGTGCCATATTTCTTTCTATTTCATCACCTTTAGGCGCCAGAAACACACTTTCGGAGCCATTGCAGAACTATTCAGAAAAACAGGTGACAACAACTAAGGTTCCTAAGTTCAGTTGTATCATCATGGAATACTTATCTTTTGAGATAATGTATTTTGTAGGACCGCGTGACATAGCAATAAAAGGTCTGAAGCAATGTCAGAGGCACCAACTACTCTTATATTCCATATTTTAACACGGGCTTTTCACTAAGTGGGATATACAGTATGTAAACCCAACATCCGCAAAATCATTACTTCGTACTACGTATATTTGAATTACTGACAGGAAAACAAAGTAGAAATGCAGGGTTGCACTCTTCCGATGCGATAATAGGGGGCCTATTGTAAATATTGTACCAGCCACACTATCATTATTTCGGTGTCAAGTTCAAAGACTTCATATTATTCATTCATTATCATCATACCCTTATCCCGCCTGTGGCAAGGTCAGGTCTGCGGGTCCACTGAACCTGCTCTGACTGGGGGCGCTCCAGCCAGTCGTCTGGAACCCGCAGGAATATTGGCTGGGTTGTCTGTGGGGGGAGATGCCGGCCTACCCCACTAGTTCCAACATCGCATTATTGCTCCGATGGTTATAATGTTGCACGGTGTCTGACCTATTGCACAATAACAATAACCGTGCGGACTTCATATGATTCATTGCATTTCCTAAATATATTAAAAGATCACTGAAAAGGGTTGTGGCATTCAGTTAGCAGTCAGTCATGTTTAGCCCAACATTGTACCTATGAGTTCCCGCACTGCTGCTTTACGTTTATATTTCTGTCATACCTATTTCCCAATCAGCCGATTCTACTGTAGGCGGGAAAAGGATGCGTTTACTTAAGAAAAACAAAACGATAAATCTTATAGATCGGCACTGATCTGTTGTAGATTGATAAGTCAACCTTCCTCGAAGTGCGATCCACTGATGATCTACAAGGATTTCCTGGTGGATCCCGAATTTTTGCACTAAGTAAATATCTGATCTGTCGTTTTCATGCTAAGCTCTGGCATACGTTGTACGCTTTGCCCAACTGGGCCGCTATCACAGAATTGTGAGAAATACTGCATGAAGTTATGTATGGTTCTGACATTCCTTCCTAGTTGAGATGGATGGTTTCTTTCGAGTGACAGAGAAACTTCATTATGTGCCTTCCGGTGGATGGGTGGTAATACCATGGGAGCGGCGAGTTGCGTTGGACACACCAGTTCTCGTCTGATCACTGAAGTTAAGCAACGCAAGCCCAGTTAGTACTGACATGGGTGGTCGCTCGGGAAAGCTGGGAACTGCTAATGCCCAATAATCGTCGCATTAGTGTAGTGTCTGTGCAGTATATGCATTAGAACTATACAGTGGATGGGTCTCTAATGACCTCGTAGTTGACGGGATCTTAAACTCCAACAAACAGTGGTAATACCATGATCCAGTGTAGTGTAGGAGCTTGCTTCCCTGACTTCCTAATGTCACAGTACGTACCACCTTTACATCCACAGGACCATACTGGTTCTAAACGAAGAAAGTGTGTTATTAGCCGACTGTATGTTATTAGCCGAAATTAAGCGTTAATGAGTAGATCACTGAACAGAAGGTTGCATATCATAGATAAAGTATGGTGGTTATTTGAGCTATTAGTGAAAGGTATGAATTGAATTGTCAAAAGTGTGACGAAACTACAAGGCTAACCTCCTCTTCATCTTTACTTCGTAAAAAAAATTAAAGTATGACTTGCAAAATACAATGGTTAGCAATCATTGAAGGTCAGAACGTGAAATAGGAGACAATGGGACACTTTTCTGTCTATAGGAAGACAGAAAAGTGTCATGACTCATATACCCAAATATGCAAGTAAATTTCAGATCATATGAATTTTAAATTTTAGTAACCCTCCATTTCCGTGTATTACGAATTCCAGAAGTCAAAAAAGCTTAAAATTTACCAGGTTATTTTATCATTACTTGTAACAAGTTACTGTTTTTTCTTACACTACTTCGTTCTCTAAAATGTTTCGGGAAAGGCTGTGTTGCGTGCTATTTGGATCATACATGCTGATGTCCTCAAAGGTTCTCATGAATTGATGACTTTAATGAGGTAGTTGATAGAATTCCTATCACATCCTTTCCCCCTTGAAATTACCTTAAACCGGAAGATATCCTGGAAAACGCAGTTTCTACAATGCCAACAGTCAGAGGAACGTGTCCTGTTGGCATTGTGTAAGAGCAGCGGTTCTTAACTGGTTCGCAGAGCCCTTACAGTATTTGATTCAAGTGCTGTGGATCCCTGGGGCACTACAAACGCCAGCCGTCTATAGCTCTAGGTGTTGTTTACTTGAGAGTTTGTTCTCTCGCTACACTGGATGCTTCTAACGTTTTCTGCTTGAGGTTTCTCTTCTGTTGATCGTTGCCCAGCAATGGACATATGGTTAAAAACTGGAAGGATTTTTGGAACAAGAACTTGTTCCTAAAGCATTTCATATTATATATTTGCTTACAGTTATTTCTGCGCGTGATTGATTTTTCAGTATTGCTTGAATCAAATACTGTAAGGGTTCTGCGAACGAACTGGCTGCCAGGTAAGGGCTCCGCGACTTCACACGGGTTGAAAACCGCTGTGCTCTATAGAGAGATACAGTAGCATTGGATACTATTAAAAGTAGTTAGCGATATACTGTATATTTTATTAAATAACAATATTTAGGCCGCTCGCACACAATGCCACTTTCAGCAGCCACTAGTCACTGTACACGGCCACAAGTGCCTGCCACAGGCGGCAGCAACGGGATTTTCATGCTTGCGGTAATAGGAACACAAGTAGCGAGATATGGCCACTGCCACACCTTGTGGCTCAGTAGTGCTGCTGCAAATGCCACGTCTGTGCTACGCCTATTGAGTTTCAATCGGAAACACTGTCCACAGCGTGTGGTCGCCACTAGTGGCTGCTGAAAGTGGCTCTGTGTGCGAGTGGCCTTACCCATGGCTTAACAAAAAACGACTGGTTTGTACTAAGAAGTTTATACAGTCTCTATACTGTACAGTACAGTATATACTTATGGGTTTCGCTTTCGGTAGTGTGTGAAGAAATGAGATAAGGCTGGTGGTTATCTTTTATTTCTTAGACAAATTGTTGTTAGTTTAGAAACATATAATTCACTATTAGACATTTTATTTCATAATAATGTGATATATTTGTTTATTTAATTTATATGTGCATTATATTGCAACGTGATTTAAAACAGGTGACAAGTGATTCTTTAATTAGTAACAGCCATTAATGCATTTGATTCTTTCAGTCCATTGAGGTACTCATTGCATGACTTACAGCAGTTCTTATAAATTCCTTCAAGGTTGCAATAACGAAGCAATTCCTGCTTTTCGCAAGCTTTAAGGTTATCTTTTACGCAAACGTCTGTAAAAAATATTTCTAATTTAGATATGCTGTACATTGAACACAGGAAATACTATAGAAAAAAGTAAATATTTATGCATTCACACCCTTTCGCCCTCCCCTTTTTTTAACAATGTTTTACTTGAATGGTTATTTAGCAATAGTCAACCTTCCGTGAGGCTATATTCTGGTCTACACTGTGGCGTATCAGTGGGTATAGGCAGCGCACTGGACTATTTCGTTACTGGTTCCAGGATTGATTCTGGACGGAGGTGATTTTGGCTTCTTTCGGACCTTCCGTTGGTTGACAAGTAAAGCCGTGACCCTGTGTGGTGTGTATGATGTCATTTTTACATAAAAGATGGTTTGGCGATATATTGTACAAGCATGAGGGTTACAACTGCGTAAAGTACCGTCCTATAGGTGGGAAAGGGGTCAGTAATGATGTAGGGTAGAGGACGTTAAGTTGGCATATTGACCCTGGAGCAGAGCCGTAGCGGGGGTATGAAGCGCCTGTAGTAAGTGTCTAACTTGCGCCTCCCCATAACCCAAGAATGACACAAACTTAAAAATTTTGCGCCCCAAATCCGGTTGCGCCTGTGGCGGGCGCCTCCTTCGCCACGCCTTCGTTACGGCCCTGCCCTGGAGATGCATATGTTGAAATATACGAAAGATATACGAAAGTTACGTACGTGTCAAAATCAAGATTGAAAATGACACTTAAACCAACAACACCGGGTTCTCTGCCAGGAATTTTTGAATTAAAATTGCGGGATCGGGAGAGCGAAAGGGGAGGGGGAAACGGGGCAATTACTACCCCTCTTTTCAGGATAAAAATACAAGCAAAAACAGCCACAAACACTTTTTCCCCCTATGGCAGGGTTGAGTACCCATCTTTGTCCCTCTGGAATGGACACACGGGCGATCTGTCAAATAGTGCATTAGTGTCCAATAGGGCCCAGTGTCCAATACTGTTCAATAGAGCATTGTGGTACTCCACGGAGTTTTTCCGATATAGAAATCATCATCATCGTGCCCTTATCCCGTCTGTGGCAGGATCGAGTCTGTTGGGTTCTGGCCATTCACCTATGAGGTTCAAATTCAGCCCGCATACTATCATATCCCGTCGAACAACCTGTTCCCACGAGGGCTTAGACCTTCCCTTGCCCGGGGTACTTCCAATAACCTTGCATCCTTGGGATGAACCTAACCAGCGCCTCCTCCTTACCTCTCATCACATGCCCATGCCACCTCAATCTTTTCTCTCATCATTTCGGCAATGTCCCCCTACCCCGAAACTGCTCTCGACATCCCGCGCATGTTTTTTTGGGATAGATATAAGGACTTAAATTAGAAACTCAACAGGCAGTGGCGTAGCCAGGATTTTCTGAAGGGGGGATATAACTGTCGATAGCATGAACCAGGATTTTCTGAGGGGGGGATAGGACTCGATAGGGTCTATACCTCTTCGTTATATTCGAGGCTCAAGGGGGGTTTAACCCCCCCCCCCCCTTGGCTACGACACTGTCAACAGGTAAAATGTATTCAATGGAAACTTTTCTGCAGACGCCCATGGCAATAAGTTATCATCTACCACCTAAATAGGTAAACTGTTACCTCAGAAACAGTTTAGAAATACTTTAAGTTTCTATATTATAAAGTTAATCGAAGGTCAAATGCGAATGGTTAAAGTAAGGTCACGGCAGTACGTATTAGGGTGTGAATTGAATGGGTGGTATACGTGAATACGTGAGGTGCGAAATGTTGAATATTTGTATCCAGTCTGCTTTATTTGACAAGATGAGATATCATATCTGGTAAGTCTAGTCGTTATATAGCAAATACTGCACTTTGTATTAACTTTCATCACTGTTGATATTTATTTTGAAGTGAAATACTGCGCCAAACATCAGAAAGTGCTTATCAATACTGAATATTAAAAGTTAAATTGGGAAATTTAGAGAAAGCACATAGAGATATGACTATTGGTTATTATATTAAATGATTCATCAAACCTATTAGATGCGAATAACAAATATTATTATCGGTAAAAGAGGAGGTGCAGAAAATGGTCATTGCACTGCTTTCACAATGAATTATGGCCTGTTATATAAGACTACAGTAATTTGCGTGTGGGTTTCGGGGTTGAATTTTTGGGCCAGTCTTATTCCTGCATTTCATAAAGAAAAAATTAAAGGGCGCCTGGAATTACTGTACATCGGCAGACAGCTTACCCACAAAATTCTGATGCCCATCTCGTCCCTCTTCTCACTCTTTATCCTTCTGTCACCTTCCCTCCCTACTCTGCCCGTTTCTGCCCTCTTCACTCATTTGTTTCTATTTAGAAACATTAGATTCGTAGGATAACAAACCCGCCTCGGTGGCCCAGGAGTTAGCGTGGTCGATTACAGCGTCAGTGGATTTAGGTTCGATTATTGCTCGAGGTGGGTTGGCTTGTTTCGGTTGAGAAAAAGGTCATGAGTGTGGCTTCCTTCGCATGAGGTAATGGGTGCCTGTGCAAAAGGTAGATGAAGGAGCCTGACCATGGCGTCGGTGGAGTGCCCCAAAAAAATCAAATTAGGCCGACGATAAATGAGTATAGGGGTTGAAGCTTTGGTCAGCAGCCGGCTGCAGTAAAAATATTGTCCAACAGATCGCCTATTTGTCCATAGAGAGACAAAGACCCTGCCATTGCTTTAGATTTTTAGGGTATCTGACTCTTCTCTAGGACTCAAAGAGTGGTAGAGAAGTGTAACTGCAACCCAAATTCATCTCCACCCACTAGGTTGAATTATTGCACATGGACTCTAAGCAGCAATGGCACACCTCTCGTCTGGTGATATGTTTTTGTTCATATCACGAGCAAAACAAGGAAAAGAGCAAAAAACGATTGTAAATCATCCAGTCATTCTTTCTACTGATAAATTTCAGTAAAGATTGAAGACCGAACCTGAGGCGAAATGTGCAAGTCATCAAACAAATGTGATCCTCATTTTATGATAGTAACCTCTCCTAAGTTTTCTTTTCACAGTTTGTCAATACTATTGCAATAATATCTATTATATAAAGAATGTCTGTTAAGTGAGGTAGGCCGGCATCCCCCCCCCACACAACCTTAGCCAATATTCCTGCGGGTTTCCAGACGCCTGGCAAGGGCCGTAACTAGGGCGTGGCAAAGAAGGCGGCCGCCACGGGCGCAACTGCGTTTGAGGCGCAAAATGTTAAGGTTTTTGTCATCATTGCGTTATTTGGGAAGAGAAAGTTAGACACTTACGACAGGCGCTTCATACCCCCGTTACGGCACTGCGCCTGGCTGGGGTGCCTCAGTTGGAGCATGTTCAGTGGACCCACCGACCCAACCCTGCCACAGGTTATGATGATGATAATGATGAAATAATGTCTGTTAAATACTGTATGTTATAACAATAGCAGATTAATTTTCGCGAAATACCGTAAAATCTCACGTAAAGTCCGCACCTCAAATATAGTCCGCACCCGTCTATAGTCCGCATTAGCGATGGGTATGTTTCAAATATAGTCCGCACTCATGTATAGTCCGCACTTTAAAATTCCTACTGTAGCCAGTGGCGCAACTTGTAGGGGCAATGGGATCAAATGAATTTGAACATGAAATGTCAGATTGCCCTGACGATGAAATTGAAATGTGAAAGATTTTATATTGCATTATCATATAAATAAGAACGTACTGTGTAAAATCGTGTTGTTAAGTGTAATAAAATGTTCAGAAAGTGAAGAGCAGTTTTCATTGAGAACCCTGGGTTTCATTTATAGTCCGCACCCATATATATTCCGCCCTCGCATATAGTCCGCACTTAATGACCCTATGTTTCGCGTACAATCCGCGGGCACTACGTGATATTTTACGGTAGCTATAATTTCAGAGTTTTCAGTGTAGGTTTTCAGAGTTTTCATGATAGGAGGCAGCAGGGCCCGCTCAAATCTAAAGGGCTTCATTTTATCACCACAAAAAGAGGTAGGTGTGGTAGCCACTGGTCCCCATAACGCTCGCGAAGAACCAGTGATTCGATATGCACTTGTAATTCAGCCCCGGTAGAGGACTAAACTTGCGGAAGATAAGGTCAACAAATCATAGGGCGCGGGCCGGTTATATACTGTACAACAAAACGAAGTTTCAGAAAATTGCCACTTTTCTGCTAGTTTTTAGCTTTTTTATTTTGATCACTGAGGAGCGGCGGCTGTTTCGTTTTGTTCGGGGCAGTAGTTTGTCTTTTTGTCCTGGGCGGCATAAATGCTGGCGCGGGTCCTGGAGGGAGTAATTAATGATTCTAGCCATTTGGATTCCAGGGTGGGACAGGGGCAGCGCATCGTTGTGTACTTTTGTAAAACCAATATAGGAACTGTGACATTGGGGCCGAAACCAGCTATTTAAAAACTACTATTCAGTAGTACTCATACATTCATAACCGGTTTACATATAAGCCTCGAAGGACCAGTAATGAGCGGCAAATTGCGTTGGACACACCAGTTCTCGTCTGATCACTGAAGTAAAGCAATGCAGCCCCAGTTAGTACTGACATGGGTGGCTGCTTAGGAAAACTGGGTACCGCTAGTATCCAAAAATCGTCGCATTAGTGTAGTGTCTGTGCAGCCTCTGCATCAGAACTGCACAGTGGACGGGGCTCTAATGACCTCGTAGTTGAAGGACCCTAAAACACCAACAAAGGGCCAGTAAATGCTAGGTGTACCCTTGCTGGCAGTGATTAACACCAACAATATTTGAAAATGTGTGGTATGCGAATCCTAATATTGAATTTCCAGAAATCAGAGAGATAAAATAGCAGGAAGGCTTCTCGTGAAAGTGTGGCAAAAATCTACTTTTTGTCTACATCCTTGTTTAGTGAATAATAACAATGAATTCTGAAAGTCACCTGGACAAGGTGGTTCTTGACAGGACCCAGTTACTAGTGGCTTAATGTCTTCACATTCATAAATGACATCATTTTCAGGAGGAGAACATGTGACATTGCGATAATGAACCCCAGTTCCACAAGTGACTGAACACTTTGAAAAAAATAGAAATATAAATAAAATAATTGAATAAATGAAGCAGTTTGTTTTAAGTGTTTTAAATGACCTGTTGACTTACAGCAGACCAGGGTCCAACTTCCCAACTTGCAGGGCATGGAAGAATATTGCAAGGTTGCACTTCAAGAGGTTTTTCTTCCGTACATAAATATGATTTCACATTTACATTTGTAGCATTTACGATAATACAGTTGACTTCTCTTTCTTGTATCCCTTTGGTGCCGCATGTTTGACTACAATATTCCCAAGGCTCTGCTTTCCACCTAGAATGATAAAAATGTTCTGATAATATTTTAGTAATTTTGATCATAAAATAGCTTTGAAAAACGATATCCTACCTGTATTGGCATGCATTCGTGTTGCAAGTCCTTTTTCTAGTTGGTGGCTTATCTAATAAACTACAGTGTCTTTTACTGATTGATTTCCCACTTCTTTTGTCAACACACACAGTTCTCAGTTCCTGAATTCCTAAAGGTTCAAAGACTCAACAGTTGGATTTTTTTCAAAGGAATACATTTCGCAAGGTAATGGTGCTCATAGAGTGAAACTACCCCAAGCTACCGCCACATTAACTAGTTTTTTTTCTTTTGATAGGGTTGAGTGTCCATGGCTTTCTGATTAAATTAATGATATACAGTGGTGCAAACTGCAATCAGAAAACTGAGAGGTTGGCAGACACTGACAGAAATTGAACGACTCGAAGGCGAGACTGACTTTAAAGGTTTTACTTGGTTTGCTATCGACGTGACGCCAGGTTGTGGTCATCTTTTGCTAGCCCCTTAACTTGCAGACTTGCAGGGATTTAGTGGATGGCATAGGATAGAAGGAGAAAGCTGGAGAAGAGAAACAGGACGGCGTGGCACCGGGAACTTACGGGCATGCTGTTGGACAGCAGTTTTAAGTGGTTGATTGGTAATCTAATGCTAAAAAAGCTAATTTCAGAGTGAAAATACATTAGTAGTGTTTGTTGTTATTATTATTATTTCAAGCCCATGACTTAGTTACTCAAAGTATCAGGGGAGGTGATGTATGGGTATGAGTGATTATGGGGGAAAAACTCTCAGCTGTTAAGTTTATGTCGACGTTCACTGGAAACAAAAATAATGATCAATACTTACCACCACCGCAAACGTGAGAGCATTTCGTCCAACCAACGATTTTCCACTCGTTATAGTCTACACCAATAACTGAGTCTAAACTTTTATTAATCGGTATTGTATAATTAACTGAAACTTGTGCCAGTGTTTTTCCACGAAAAACTGATATCTAAGTATAAAATAAATAATTTTTATCAGTCATCAGGTAACCCGCAAGTGTTAAAGAAAAAAGTAGTGGAACTTACCAGCACCGTTAGTTCATAAAACAGTGGCCCAGGTGTTGTAAGTAATTCAATGCCATTCTCGTTTACATAATTAAACTGGCTTCCTAATGCTATAAACTGATGAGATTTCTGCCGACTTTTTCCTTCATTTAAGATGAATTGTCTGTGCTTTCTTGACTGCAAAACTGACGAGAATTTTGTTTTATAACTGTGAAATAAACAGTCATAGCCTGTGCTATCATTTTAATAGTAGAAATACCTAGAAAATATGGTGCTCCTTTCGTCTTCCGGATCGTTATTTGACGTGCTCTAATTGGAAGTACTGCTACTCGGGTAAATCCTAAGAAAATTTCACAAAGACAGTTTATAGAGAAGTTACACCATGGATTGCTGGTTTAATTTCATGTTTGTTTGTTTGTTTGTTGGAGTTTAAGGTCCCGTCAACTAGAAGGTCATTAGGGACCCGTCCACTGTGTAATTCTAATGCATATACTGCACAGACACTACACTAATGCGACGATTATTGGGTATTAGCAGTACCCAGCTTTCCCGAGCGACCACCCATGTCAGTACTAACTGGGCTTGCGTTGCTTAACTTCAGTGATCAGACGAGAACTGGTGTGTCCAACGCAACTCGCCGCTCCCATTAATTTCATGGGTTGGGGAGTAATCCAAGCAGCCATAACAGGACAAACCCTTAGGCGGCTTCTCGCTGGAGATGAGGTAGGTGTAGAGGACGTAGAAGAGGGGAAATTTGCAGCACCCAACGCTCTTTACCAACCACCCATGTTGGTACTAACGTGGGCTTGCACTGCTTAACTTCAGTGATCTCACGAGAACTGGTGTGTCCAACGCAACTTGGCTGCACTCCAACGCAACTTGCCGGGTTAAGAATTTTACGGGCTGTACACTGCAAGGACAAAAATGCCCCTAAAGTCCTGAGAGCCCCTGATGAAGTGGGGCCTCTCAGGCAATATGCTATAGTTGTGGGTTGGCCAACCTTGTTTCCTCTGACTCGCAACTTTTAGACCCAGTCCACCACTGCTCATGGGAGCGGCGAGTTGCGTTGGACACACCAGTACTCGTCTGATCACTGAAGTTAAGCAACGTAAGCCCAGTTAGTACTGACATGGGTGGTCGCTCGGGAAAGCTGGATACTGCTAATGCCCAATAATCGTCGCACTAGTGTAGTGTCTGTGCAGTATATGCATTAGAGCTATACAGTGGACGGGTCTCTAATGACCTAGTAGTTGATGGGACCTTAAACTCCAACAAACAAACAAACCACTGCTCATGAAGTTTCTGTGATTGGCTTTCGCATTATAAAACTCCTTAGAGGGGCAGTTTTGCGTTGGACACATCAGTTCTGTCTGAACATTGAAGTAAAGCAACGCAACCCCAGTACCGCTAATACCCAAAATTCGTGGTAACAGCATAATGTCTGGGCAGATTCTGCTTTCGAACTATGCCGTGGACGGGGCTCTAATGACCTTTGAAGTTGAAGGGCCCTAAAACACCAACAAATCAGTCAATAAAACTGCTTGATACTTACTCTGGGAAGGTATTCTGTAATAATTCTTTTCTACATTTTTGCACATTGTTGTATCCCCTTTACAAATTCCACATTGATTTGGTTTACTTCTGGAATTGAGCAATCCGTCACATCCTACTAGCTAAATTAAGACACTTCTAAGATCATCTTTCATAATTCATCTGTAAATATTGAATAATAGCAGTCTTTCGTCAAAAAGAAAACATAACACCCACTTTACCTGACACTCTCCTTGGACACAAATGTTTTTTGACCCATCGTATTTGCATAGTGTACCATCAACAACATTTTCTCCTGTGTTTAATACAACGGAAGTATGTTTTGAAAGGCAAACTAATCTGCAGGGATTAAATGCTGAAAGGAGATAATATGTCAACTTATTAACGAAGAATCCAAATCCAAATCCTCTGTCACAACTACTTTTCTCGGGGATAATGCACCGCGACTAGAAATGAAAAGTTTAAATAGTAAACATTTCTTATGATGGATATCAAATGCTTACTGTTGTTGAGTGGATGAGCTACCCATTTAAATTTCTGCAGTGTTGCATCCAAATGAATTGTTTTTCCTATATTTTTACATTGTTGAACTCTAAAATCACGAAATTCTTCGCAAGGCTGAAACAGTTTTTTGATGAATGTCAGATACATTCCTTTTAAATTACAGTAATTTCGATAAGTAATTTGGGTTACCTGAGTTTCACATAATTGAAACTTTTCTGATGGACCAACGCAATTATTTCCTCCAAATTCTGGCCTTAAAACGACGGAAAATTATTATTACTGTACATATGATCCAGAACATGTTTGTGAACTTTGTTGGCACATGTAATCATTGGCGATAACAATTAATTAGGTTTGTAACACTCGTATTTTCTCTAACTTTATCAATTTGACTGTGCACTTGAAAATATTAAGAATTCCACTATTTACCATTATTTACGCAAATCAACTTACTCTGGATTATCACATCTCCTTGTCTTAAATTTCACTCCGGTACCACAACTTCGAGAACAAGGGCCATATGCACTCCATTTACTCCACCCGCCATGTTGAGGATTTCTGTGAATTGGATTCTTTACATGCCTTTTGTTTTGGCGTTCGCAGTGTCCTTTGACACACCACTAGAAAATAAAAATCTTATTAAACACTAGAATAATATCCACGAGTCGCCAAGTTCTAGTTCTAGTTGAATACACTGCAAGCAGCCGTGATAGGCCAAATTGGCAGTGGCGATAGGAAACTCAGAAGGCCCCCAGAGGAAGCTCAGGCTTCGATTTTTGGGCCTCGGACCGATGGCCCGCGCTCAGTTGGGTGCCCAGATTTTGCGATAAAAGATTTCATATTTAAAACTATTTTAGGATCTCACTATTAACTTTTTCCTGCGGCCCCCTCAGAGTCTCCAGCAGGCCCCCCAATTTATGGCAGCACCTATTAGGCGTCCCCGGGCTAAGGATTGTTGAAGTGATAACTACAGCGATCCTTTATCCAACTACAGTGAAACCTCTCTAATTGGTACACCTGGGGGACCCAGCCAAAGTTTACCCATCTGAGGGGTAGTAATAGCCTATGGATGAAAAATTGGTGCCTGAAGAATTTGTACCGATATAAGGGGTGTACCCAGAGAGAGGTTTTACTGTATAATATACTTATGCGAGATTCATGTGATGCTGACAACTATCTAAGTGCTAGGTAATTTTAAAACGAATACAAAATTCAGTCCGGGACTTATAAAACTAAGTAGGCCCGAGTTTAGGGCCTACTTGCCTAGTTATATTAAAACTTCAGCATTATTTTAAGTCGGAAACTTTCATATAATTCTATATTTGCAGATCCACCTGGGATATTATTCATTATACCATCCTTTGATAATTCGCTCTCTACAACTTAGGAATGGGGCACTTTGGCCCGTTTGGTTCATAAAATGCGTAATCTAACACTGGATTACGCGTTCTCTAAAAATATCATCTAAAAATTCAGTATGATTGCCCTGATGATTGGTATAATGTTACCTTTCCTTCACCACAAGGTGTGCCGTCCAATGGAGGTCCGTTTTTAGTTTTGCATGTCGGTGGCTTTTCGTTTGTCGTACACCATAAATTTAGACAAGGCTTGGATTTTGTTAACTAAATTAGAAATGTTTCAGTTAATATTTATTTCGATAAAATCTTATGCCTGCAATTTGACTCACCATTTTACAGTGTGTATAATTGGCTCCGAATTCTTGCCGGCATTGTTCATCTAAGGTGTACGAAGGAATATCTGGAAGATTTGACGTTTGGACTATGGAACTTGAGTTTGGTTTATTAACCATGCAAAACCATAATCTAGGTAAATTGAAGTTGGATAAAAAATTTTCTAATCAGAATTATGAATTACGAAATGAGCCGCGACGAAAAGTATTAACAAAGTTAAGAGATGCTATTCGAATCATTCTTATCAATTTTTAAATATTTCTCCATCAAAGTGGTCATCAGTAATGAGTTAAAATGTTACTTTATTAAAATAATTTAAATTTTGGCAAAAATAACATCACATTGCAGTGAATGATAATGTTGGCGTTTGAACTTCACTCATTAATTCGATAGCAAAAAATGGACAAAAAGTTACAAAGTGATTGTCAAATCAAGCATCTACTGCTCCGTATGCTTTACGGAATTTGCATGACTTAACAAACGCAGTGTATATGAAAATAGACAAAGTAAAAGTGTTTCTAACTCATAGCCTACTCCCTCTTTTCATGAAATTGAGCAATGCTGCAATTTGACCAGAAATAGCGATTGAAGTTGGACTGTACTGTTGGTGCCATGATGCTCCCTTGGAGACCATCACCACTACAGTTATTACCTTCTATTTCATCGCCGTCATGAGAAAGCCCTAATCTAAATACAGAAATAGGTACATTTTAAAATTACCAGGGAATGTAACCACATCTTACAAGCACATTTTATGCTGCATATGGACCTTATGCATTATGACGTGACTCAAAAGCTAATTAACATGATGCATATTATCAGAAACCAGTCACAGTTTCCGTCAACAGTCAATGGATATGGACCTTGTCAGCAGTAGCGGACTGGGTTTAAAAAAATTGGTTGTCGGCAGACGAAAAGGGCTTACTAACGACTATAAGGCTATCATTTAATTTTTCTAAGGAATAAATACAATTTTCAAGGAATTGGACAAAAGGTACAATTAAAATTTTTGCAATATTGTCAATATTGTTAAAGGGGCTCACTGGCCAGTACGCCACTGCCTTATAGGTTTTCCACCTGTCAAATAGTTAGCCAGGCCCGTTCCGTACTGTGATGCAATGGGTGCAATGAACCCGAGTGGAATAAGTTAGAGAAAGGCATAATTTACACGTTCTTAGTTTGATTAGTTTGTGGGTTGGGGTGTAAGCCAGGCAGCCATAACAGGTTAACCCCTTAGGAGGCTGCCCGTGGGAGATGAGGAGGTAGGTGAAAGGAGGAGAAAGAAGGTTAATTTGCAGCACCCAACGTTCTTACCAACCACCCAAGTTGGTATTGACGTGGGTGTGCGCTGCTTAACTTCAGTGATCTAACGGGAACTGGTGTGTCCAACGCAACTTGGCCGCTAACTTGGACAAGTTAACTTATTTTCAAAAAAAAAAAAAAAAAAGAAAAAACAGGAAGAGAGCTACAAACAATCGCAAGCCCTCGGAACGGCCCTGGCCTTTCTAGTTTAATGTGTTATTTCAGAATGATAATTCATAGAATATAAATAAAAATTACACATGGGCAATTTCGTGAGCTAGAATAAACGCTGATGTTAATCCTTCATCTTTATTCATGGTACAACTTTTATTCGAATCGCAAATAGATGACAAGGGTGCATAACCTGTAATATCAACTATGATTTAGGAATAAACACAATAACCAATGACAGTTAGATAATTTATCACTCACCAGCAGCTCCACCAATGTCCAATTTAGTAAGAAAAATAACAATATCATATTTTGCTGATTGATTTTCTTTGAAAAGACTGTTAGCCCATTGGCAAACATTGTCCAAACTTGCTCTCGTATTTTTTTTTATTATTGACACCTGATAAAAGAAATTAAATTTGTCTTACTAGTACTATGGGAAAGCGTCGCTAATATTCTTACATTATGTTTGGCTTTGTCCACAAGCATAATCTTTACAACAACCACGGCAATATTGGCATTTAACCCAGGGTCATCATAAATGGTGCTGACCTATGGAATATTCATAGTTGAAATAATGCTTTAAGAGAAGCTACTCTAATGTAAAATTTTTAGTTTCGAAATTACAATATTCATTAGAGTCATAATGTACTGAGCAACATGACGATGTCCATGGAAATTAACCACCGTGTGGTCTGCAGCTACAAGAGTTTCCAGGTACAATTTCATACTTGGAGTTATTGCAGGTAATTTACCAAAAGGAAAGAGTTGCTTTATATCAAAATCGTGCCCCAAATCGCGGTTTTTACGAGATTTTCCTTTATTAATCAAAAAATCGCCTGAAAAATTCGTAACACAAACATGAAGGCAATGTTTTATTGTAAATATTTGAACAAACTATTTTTTAAGTAATTTTTACCTTCGACTGATATATTTCTCCATGTTAGCCCTGTCTCCACACGATAAACAATATGTGGGAAATGTATTGAAGAGTTTATTTTCTTTATCTTGAGTGGTTCAATCAAATAGTCAGCTTTAGTTGTCCTTATTAATCCGGACTACAATAATCGCGGATAGAGAAATTGATGAAAATACAGTTATGCTTCTCTATATTGACAAGGTAATCTCAAATGGCAATGGGGGCTGTCTAAAATTAGTAAGTTTCAATGATTCTTTGTGAATTTTGGTTGAATACGCATTTTCCAAATAAATATATAATGTAACATCCAAAAGAGAGCAGTATCTGACTTACGTGTAGATCAATTAGGCCCTTGGCATGAGCCCCAGAGGACCTGGTGCTATTTAATTTTGGGCTCCAAACTTCCATTTAGCTCTACATTTGCATACTCATAGCCCCATTCTAAGTCTAATAAGCAATCTATAAAATGAGAGATTTTTTTCTCGATGTCAGGATGAAATTTTGGTGCGTTTCTGGGCAACATACCGTGAGCGTGCAGTTCTATTAGATTTCACTTGCAGTTGATATTGTGGATGTCAATACTTGAGACTACCGTTACCTCTAAGAATAGGAAGAAGTGATTTGACTTCATTTAACACATTGGGACCTCCTTGACTTCCGATTTTTCTAAAGTGAATCAGACATGTCGATCTAACAAGTGCTAAGAAAATAATGGTGATTACGAAAAAATAAAATAAGTATGCATTAATTTGCCATTCTGAATATAACTGGCAGATTTAAGGTGATGCCATTATGCTCGTGTAGTCCTAATCTATTCCAACAGTTTAGTCTCACTTTGGTATCTGTCTCCTCTACTACTCGGCACCCTTATTTATGAGTCCCCTAATAAACTTTTTTATTGGCCTAATATCATCTAAGTTTGTCGTTGAACTGTGTAGTTTTTACAAA
This sequence comes from Trigoniulus corallinus, assembly GCA_013389805.1. Classification (NCBI taxonomy): domain Eukaryota; kingdom Metazoa; phylum Arthropoda; class Diplopoda; order Spirobolida; family Trigoniulidae; genus Trigoniulus; species Trigoniulus corallinus. The sequence goes on from JAAFCE010008833.1 coordinate 20,049,135, forward strand.
AGTTTGTGAAAATATCAACAATTCTTGACCTCACTTGCCATTACCACAAAATATCGTCTAATTTATTCTCACCCACGCCTATATTAAAACGTGCACTGGTGACCCGGCGGCTTCTTTTTAAGATAGGCCTGCTAAGCTTCTATTCCGAGAAATAAGCTAATAGTATTAAATTCTTCCCATTAACGAAGCACTTTGAGAGCACTAAAAATCACATTTTAATTCATAAATGTAGGTGTAAAGAAAGCCGTTGTGATTATCTGATTGATGCATTTTAAGTTTACTGTAAGAATTGTATTCAATCTCTTACCAGACCATCGCAGTTGCTCAAAGCAGCCAGAGAACTCTTTTGACGTTTCACATTGCCTATGTAATGGCATGGCTCGTACACAGCTTGGTGTTTGATTTTTCCAAATTCATCCACGAATTCCACAGAAGGATGGTTTAATATGATTTTTTTATTTCTTCTCAAATTCAGTAATAATTTCTCCCTCTTTGTTTCAATCATCACAAACATTCTGTCATTGTGAAATTTATTCTTGCATGTGTAGCTCAACTTTGAGTTACTCCACCTGCGCACTGCTTTCATTTGGCATATTTTCCCGACGTAATTCCCATATTTATCCGACATGTATGGATATACAGTTTCATATTCCGGCGGTAGATCACCTGTTCAAAAATACTGCGTTATATTAACTTAAACGCTCAAGTGGGTTGAACTACATATGTTTTTTAACTTCTCTGAAGTTATTCGTCATATTATTATGCTTTTAAGACTATATGAATAAATACGGCTGTTGTTGTTCAACTAGACCAGTGGTGGCGAACCTGTGACCCACCGTGCAATTTAAAGTGACCCGAGCGTCAATCATTTCTAGTTTATTGTCTCATAAATAACAGACGTGACAGCCGGTACGCAGACCCGACCCTGCCACAGGCGGGATATGGGTATTATGATGATGATGGTTTCAATTTGCTACTTTAATTAATAAACTTTATTCATTACTAATGATAATTTATTCACATTCATAAAATTAAATATTGCTTGCCCCTGACCCATGCATGGACAACTTTTCGTTTTTCTTTCGTGTTATCGTGCCCCGTCTTCAAAAAAGGTTCGCTACCACTGAACTAGACCGTGGCCCAATTCAGAATCAGAATGGATCGAAAATTAGACCAGGGGAAAAGCAAGATAAATACCCACGACTATTCAAAATGAACTGTTATAAGATCTAAAGACGAATGCTGGATTACTTCCATCCCTTTTATTTTTATATTAACATCTATAGGAATGGATTTTTTAATGATGGTCCTCTGGGACAAATTCCTGGTACTCCAGTGGACCAGGGGAACGCTGGTTCAATCTAATCTCGAATGACTGAATCAGTAAAATTGTGAGCATTAAGTTGTATTCAACTTTTTATGTTTTTCAAAAATTAATCAATTACCTTTCATTTTCCGGCTCCCCGACGGTAGATATTTTAGTCGCTCAAGCTAGTTTGAAAAAAAGAAGTACATATTTCATATGTTACTCTTATAAAATCGGTTAAGAGAAGCCCGTGACTTTCAAGAGAGAAGGGACAGATCTAGGTTTTTTAGGGCCTAGGGCTTATTGAAGTTCAATAATGTTACATTTAATATTAATTATTTTTACTATACGATAAATGTTCATTGTTAATGAAAAGTATTAAAAATTTATGGTAATAATTCAATTTGGGGGCTCAGGACTTAAGCCCTATTAGTCCCTATGTAGATCCACCCCTGGAAATATGTATGCCACACCCAACAAATTTGCGCTGAATGGATCCCCCCAAAAAACTGTGATTACTGTTTACACATAGATATTCAATATTGTTACCAGATAATTGTGATTTCAAGCACACCAACTCAAATATTTAACAACCTAATTTCATACGTCTAAATAATGTACTTAGGAAGGGGATAATTCAACAGTCCTTTGGCCGATTCTTGAAAAAATAATAGGCACCCATAAAGATCCCCTAATAGAAGAATCTCTTCTAGTGAAGAGAGATTCTACTATCTTTGTTTCTGTTTCTCTTTTCACCATTTTTTTTTCATTTCCGCGTGAAATAGATAATGAATGTCAACATGAACCAGGAGTTGAAAGTATAATAAATTGCAGTCGGTCTTCGCACCTGTGCAATCCTAAGGTAATTTCGCTTTTGTTTTCAATATAGTCCTAAAGGTGGGCTACATTAGGTTTACTTTTAAAAGTTTAGACTTGATTTCTCTGAAGTCTTTATGTAAATACCAGATAGCTCTACGGTTAGCTGAAAATGCTATTTGTGGATAGTTAATGTGCAAATAAATAATTTTAACAACAAAGTTGAAAAGGAAAGCCAAACTTGAGCTCCATGCAAGTGAATGCCATAGTTGACAGCAACTCGACGAAGGAAGATATGAAATAGAATTTGGGATATACAGTATATCTCAATCATGAATCAGACAGATAAGAAGAACACTTTAAGTATAAATAATAAGGGTATTTTGAGTAGTTCACACTTTAAGTCAACTGAAGGGTTTGTCTAAAGACGATAATAGTGAACGTACATGTGACCTACAATGATGTCCATGACCTAATCAGTCTTATGGGAGCCAGTTTTTGATTTAAGATCAGCAAATCTGCAAGACATGTCCACCTTTTGACTTTTTTTTATCACTAGACACTAAAGTTATCAAAGTTTATTATGATCCTGCCTACACAGGGTTAGGATCCTCGAGTTTAACTCCTGCACCTCTGCCCTTTTCCAGGACTCTTTTCTGCTTCCAAGTCCATTTTATCTCGTCTTACCCGAGTTTATAAAGTAGAGCAATTAGATATGAAAGCACAAAAACACAATTTGCCTGTAAAAGTGATGTTTTAAACCAGGAGTATTGATGCAAGGGGATTTAAATCCTACCTCCTCATCTCCCGTGAGCAGCCTTCAAAGGGTTCGGCCTGTTATGGCTGCTTGGCTTACTCCCCAACCCGTTAGTGTAACATAACATACCATAGTTTGCATGAAGAACGGTTGTGAGCCAGAATACAGTTGAGCATCATGCTAGCTTTAGAGGTGGCATAAAATACGATTTAATAATTTCACTGTAGAACAGCCAAAAAAAAATACGGAAACACCAATAGAGCTATTTTATGTATTTTTGTATGCTGTTCACGAAAATGACTTTCGTTTTGCTGTGCGACCCTCAAATTTTTTGTACTTCCCCTTTTTTTAAAATTTTAGTGACAGTTGTCAATAAAGCAGTAAATGACATACAGTATGAAAGAAATCTGGCTGTACTTTAGCCTACCTATTGTCACTGGCCAGCTATTAGTCCTAGGTAGGCCTTCTAGGATACAGCTAGTGACCAGTTGATAGTGGAGTTTTGTTTCCCTGACAGATTAGTGAGCCACTGGGAACATGATTGCATTCT
>JAAFCE010008833.1:20052663-20240620 GCA_013389805.1 Trigoniulus corallinus
AAAATTTTAATGACAGTTGTCAATAAAGCAGTAAATGACATACAGTATGAAAGAAATCTGGCTGTACTTTAGCCTACCTATTGTCACTGGCCAGCTATTAGTCCTAGGTAGGCCTTCTAGGATACAGCTAGTGACCAGTTGATAGTGGAGTTTTGTTTCCCTGACAGATTAGTGAGCCACTGGGAACATGATTGCATTCTAGTTTAATGGAATACACTGCAAGCAGCCCTTATAGGTCAAATTGGCAGTGGAGAGAATGACTCTCATTCCTAATTTGTAACCCACCTGAAGCATAGCATCTATTGTCATACATTGCCTACTTGCTGTAATGGCACTTTTTTGCAGAAAGTTCGCCACAGTATCATCACTGAGAGTATTCCATTGCCAAATGACCCTTGGAAAAAGATCAGTAATACAAATCTGTTTGTGCCCTGATCCCCTTCAATTTGAATGGATGATCATTTCTCCCTCTATACTCTGCAAGGGATAAGCTGCCAAAGACGTTCTGTCATCATGTGTGAGAAACTCAATCTTTGATAGAAGTGATGTAACACAATTCTTGCTGCCCTCCTTTGAATCATTTCAATTTCCCAAGTTAAACCCTGGCTAAAAGGGATATCAAATTGGACTACAATACTCTACAATTGGTCATACCAATGAAAACCTTTCCTTTGTGCTGTCCCCTAGGACTCTACTAACCAAACGGAGGGCATGCCCAGTATTCCCAATCAATTTGTCGGTGTGCTCCCTCCAGGTGACCTTAGTATTTAGAATAATTCCAAGGAACTTCTGGATCTCAACCCTCTTAACCCTCACACCACCTATGCAATAAGCAAGATCAAACCGCCTTCAAGACCTGCTTATCATAAGAAAGCTACATTTGTGCAGGTTTAATGGCAATGACTCCCACTTTATGCTCCAGGTATGCATCTTGTTTTGGTCCTGTTGCAATTCTGTGTAGCAAGATAACCCTTCATCCCCCACCCTTGCAATGCAGGTGTCATCTGCAGATAGCCCTATGTCATTAACATAAATGCCCTATATCATGTCAAGTCCTATATTATTAACATAAATGATGTAGAGTATGATATCTGATGTATGATGCCCATTCGCAATTAATGTTTTAATGGAACTGCAGCCCTATGAATTACCAGAGAACCTGACGTCCTAGGGAAAAATGGAGAACAGATAAATAATCAGCATAGCTTATCCAATAAATCTAGCACTAAGTGAGAAATGTATTTTTTCCAAAGAAAAAATTTGTTCTCCAGTGTAATTAGACTGCCAAGTTTTACGTTATTTCTGAATAAATACGTTGTAATATTTTAAGCTTTCAGAGAAATGTCCCTTATATCTACACCTTTTGGTGGCCTTGTCATTTTTCGTCAACTTCTGATCATCATCATCACATCCTCATCCCGCCTGTGACAGGGTCGGGTCTGCGGGTCCACTGAACATGCTCTGACAGGGAGCACCCCATAAAAGCATCTGGAACCCGCAGGAATATTGGCTGGGCTGTCTGTGGGGGGATGCTAGCCTACCCCATTTGTTCCAACATCGCATTATACTACCAAAATAGAAACTTTGTAAGGTAAATTAATGCTTTCTTGGTTATAGTATTGCATGGTGTCTGACCTATTGCACAAATAACAATAAGCAATCCAATGCGCACACATGCGGATTTTCGTCAACTTCTGAATTGTATGTAATTGGAAAAGCCAGAACGTTACCAAAACGTAGGTAAACTAAAACCAAGAAACCGAAAAGGAAACTGTGGGGCAAGTTGCCCTTCGTTCTTCATGGAACTTTTCTAAAACATTTGAAAGCTTGTTAGCACTTCTTTAATAGCAGAATCTTCACCTCATGAAATTTTAGTTACTTCCCACATTAACTGAAATTCATACAGTAGTAATATTAAGTGCGCTTATCAATGAATCAATTACTGTCATTGAAGAAGTATCATCTTGTTGGCATGTAATTCACTTTCTCGGTAAAAAGTCCACTCCATTTAAAAAAGAAAATTCATTGACTAAAGTGTGCATGCACTGCATGATTGTGAGTGGGAGGATTAAAAGAGGTCTGCACTATGATTTAGTGGCTTTATAGAATCTATAGCTCGTGAAATTAAACCTGGCTTTAATTGCATCCTGTTTTATTAAGTATAGTACTTTATTTCCCGGGTGGGCTACGGGGGGCTCTATATTCGTTTATGATCCCGATGTGATTGAAATGGTTATAACATAAAATGGTTTGTCAGCACTAGTTCACCTAACTAGTTAATACTGCAGCACTCTTCCACCTTCCCCTTCCTTTCTTACTGTCACAGTAGTTTGTTACCCATCTGTTGCCAACACTGTATAATTTATAAAGCCAGTTTTCTTTAAAACTCAAATTGGGATTTAATAGCATTCCGTAAAATAAAACTTCTCTCTACAGCTAAATTAAATGCCCGATCGCGTCAAATGCAGATTAAAGATAAGATGGAAGTCAGACAAGAAGCTAATGACATAAAGTGGCACTAAAAAGATTCACACTATAGCTTCCTGTTTCACTTAGTCACCTGTAAGCAGGGGCGGATCGGATTTTAAGTATTCAGAATTCCTTAGTATAAATATAGCTAGCAATTACAATAGGTCCACTACTGCCCCAACTGCAGATTGGACTGGCAATATAGAAATGGGAATAGCAAATTCAAAAATGCTTCATCAGTTGCAAAGTTGAATTGTACATCAGTTAAAATATGCGCCCCATTCAGGCACTGAGGGGGGGAGCAATTACTGCATTGTAAGTGTAGCAATGAAGAACAAATAACACATTAAGGCGTATCCTCATATTACACAATGGATGCAATCATCATAATCCCACCCTTATCCCACCTGTGGCTTGGTTCATCCGAGGACTTTTATCATTCGGTTCTACCCAAGACCTATGCTCCTGTTAAGGTTCTAACCAGCCCCCTACTCTCCTCTTCACGTGCCACACTGAAACTACCTCAGTCTGATAATTGCACAAGAGACTTGAAGACAGGAAAGTTGCACGTTAACCAAATAACGCAGTTTACTTCCACCAGCCCTTGGCAACTATGTCCTGTGTTATTTATTGTATTTTTATTTGATAAATTGCTCAACGTTGTCACACTGCTTTAATTTGTTTAGGACAATAATGTGAAAAGCATTCGTTTAGAGACAGTCTAATAATCTCGTGGGCACCACTAGCCAAAATGTAGTCATATTTATGGAATTGGGTATTTCCAAGTCGCTGTTAGACTTTATCACGTTTTTCGCCTTCCTACAAAATTGACACCTAAGTAGCATAAATGCCTCCTGCTAAAATGTTCTCCCTTAGGTCTTCCGTGAGGACAGATGACTGCAGTGAACATCGAGCGGCTGTATTGTGTTGGACACACCAGTTCTCGTATGATCACTGAAGTTAGGCCACGTAACTCCAGATAGTACTAGCATGGGTGACCGCTTGGAAACACTAGGTACTCGTAATACCCAAAATCGGCGTAACAGCGTAGTGTCTGTGCAGTTGTAGTTGAAGAGCCCATAAAGCCCAGCGAAATGAAAAAATGGAGATACGTCAAGAATGGTGGGGGCCTACAAGCGTGTCGTAAAGGGTAGAAGTTACGCCATTCATCTTCATCATTATACCCTTATCTCGTCTGTGGCAGGATCGGGTCTACGGATTCTAGCCCTAGGTCCCCGTCCACCCCACACCTTATGGACAACCTGCTCCCACGTCTACTTGGGTCTCCCTTGCGTCGAGTGCTTCCAACAACTCGCCTCTTCTCATTTAGAAATAAATTAACGTTTCTGACGCACACATCATCCCTTTCTCAGTACCTTAAAAGTGATGCATATCTAAGTCGAAACCCCTCAATTCCCATGCCGTATCAAAATTCGTAGTTAAATGTATGGCTTAATTATATTTTGATATCTCAGAAAATAAAGTACATCCCGGAAATTCAACGACCTTTCAACCCTAAATAAATTATAGTTATAGCAATACGACAAGAGGACTTCTAGTGAATTTTCAATTGACAATAATCATTGAAATTGTGATTTATGTGCAAGGGCTTGCAGTGTGAACCATTCAATCAAGAATTGTGGTTTAAGACGCATTCATAGTGTTTATTATTCTGTGATTTTTGCTCTGTAGTGACTTAAAATATTTTCATTGAATGCAATCGCATGGCTTGATTTGAATCAGACGTCTCGTAATGTCCTTCACCAAAATAGTACTAGCGAAGTTTAGCACTTATTATCAAAAAGTGTGATGATTAACATGAAAGTTGTGAAGAGCTGGGGGGAAAACAGGGTTGGTTTGCTTGGCACACATAGATAAGCATCAGACTTACTTATTGAAGAACTCCTCAATATCTCAAGTCTGATTACGACCTGCTTTCGTAGTTGATTGCAAATGTCGTTCGCAGGAACCTCGAACAACCCAGACCAACTAACCGGAAATATTGAGGAAATTCTGCATTCTTAAACTATTATCGTTGAGTAGGAATACAATACTTAAGCAAATATTATGGTTTTAACATCTTTTATCGCTCTTCCTCCTCTCAAGGGACTGGTTTTAATCATGCTACATCATTGGAGAATTCCAAGGCATGGGATTCTTTTTAAACCGTAGTACATCTTGAGTTATCAGACATTCCAACAGATGTTTCCATCTTAAAGCTGTCGTCATTGAAGTAATGGAAGGCCTGATAAGTCATCCATAGGTTAGTCTACCTCTCTACTAAATCATTATTCCAGAGGAGCCAAATAGGGTAACTTCTACCTGTAACTACTGCTATTTATTCCCCGAAACCGTTTTGTTGTTATTGTTTGTTGGTGTTTTAGGGCCCTTCAACTACAAGGTCATTAGAGCCCCGTCCACATTAGAACCCCGTCCCCGTCCACTATGCAAAGACTGCACAGACACTACACTAATGCGACGATTTTTGGGTATTAGCAGTACCCAGTTTTCCCAAGCGGCCACCCATGTCAGTACTAGCTGGGGTTGCGCTGCTTAACTTCAGTCATCAGACGAGAACTGGTGTGTCCAACGCAATTCGCCGCTCCGAAACCGTTTTGTCTGTGATAGGGGTAGACGCCCACGAGGCTTGAATAGATTGAATGAATGAATGTAAATTTTGAGTGCAAAATGTTATTGTGTAATTCGAATGACTTCTTTTTATAACCTCGTATCATTCAGAGGTGTTTCTGAACGGATCTTCTAAATAAATTGAAGGACTCCCGTTCGAGCAGGAGATTTCTGATGTCTCCACTCTTCTATTTGCCTTAATTATCACTGCTGAAGTCTGATTTTTACACACATTGTTACTGACCAGTGGTGGACATGACAAAATAGTATGAAATTCTCACAAGTACTTGTATATTCTAGTTCCAAATTTCTCTCTCTCTCTCTCTCTCTCTCTCTCTGAGTTTTATATCATACTTTCTGTTTTTGCCTGATATGAATAATTCCTAATAATTAAAACATCTAATCATATTGCAGAGGGATCCCCAATATAATGCGTTTAAAGCCTAAGTGAGAGTAATTGAACTTATTGGAACAAAACCGAATTTAGACTTAGAAGATGAATTGACTTCAACGGAATTGAAAATTTGCAACATTTGAATTTCCAGTTTCTTAAGAACTGTTTCATTAGCAGTCGCTCTTCCTTATTATTTTACTTGTACCTGTATTATATTCCTTTTTAAAAATCCTAAACTCAGGATTCGTTTTATACGCCGAAAGCTAGATGTGCTAGTGTGCTTTAATTCAGAAAGATATATGATGTCATCAAAAATATATAATGCATGATATCATCATCAGTTTTGAAAATAATTCTGACTATTGCTTTTGTAGATGTCGAATGCTAATAAACAGTTTTTAAAACAAAATTTAAACTCTATAGGCTTATACTACATTAGAAATGATGGTATTTAATTAGTATAAAATAATCAAATGTTAATTTATGATATGATTCTTTCATCTCTCGTTTGTCATCAGTTGCTCGCTCAGTCGCTTTGCAAGGTTTCATAATCCAATTAAAATATCGTAACTTTTTCACAAGAAAAAATGTGGAAAGTAATGAATGACCTTACCCTTTTATTTAGTTGCTTTCTTTCTAATATATTGGCATCATAAGCATCCAAACTCATCACAAATAGAGTAATGGAAAGCGTTACTATCCACTTGGCGACTGTCATGATGTTATCAGAAGACTACAGTACATAAGAATGCACCAGTTGTCATCTAAGGCTGTTCACTACATATAGTTGCACAACTTTAATGAAGGAAATGGAAATATTTGAATTACCAACGATATAAAATGTTTATTCGGTGTCTGGTTTCGAATTCACAAGTTAAGTGAGTTACTTTGGAGACAACGTAACTGTTAAGATCACGAAACACTGACGATAATCATGATATTGACTGGCTCACTACGATGTGACACTTTCTTTTTTACTTCGGACTACCGTTTATCAGGGTGGGTAGACTACAGCACTGATAGTCGTCTCCTTACAAATGTGACTAGTGAAAGTTAAACACATCCCACTAAAACATGGTAAACACAATAGTTTACAGTGATTCTTCAGCGTCATTTAATATTGTTATCAGCAAAATTATATTGGATAATATGCTGTCTAAACATAGTCCAGGGACATGGACCATATTCCTCGCACAATCTAAGGACGTAGAATTTTTAAAATCTTTTTTTGCTCTTCTGCTATTTAGAAACTGCTGTTGGTTTTGAGGCTTTCGTGGTTAATGTAAACTAATTTTTCGTGAGAAACATGGATCAGATGCACAATACATCAACATCTGTGGCATCTCATATTTGGCAACTTTTGATCATAGACTTTGGAGTATATTCTCCTTCACTCTCTCTCTCTCTCTCTATCACCAACTCTCTTTCTCAACTTCAAACTTTCAGGGTTAAGATTATACAACCTTTCCCTTTACCCTAATAATTCAAATTTCGAAACTCGAAAATAATCATTAAATAAGGGACGTGTACCAATCAGTGATCACTGCACTCTGAAGTTCTTCACTATACACGGTTATAGAAGTGCTTTGGCGTTACACAACACTATGTTTATTAATCTTATTACCCAGTGCTACTTCTGCACATGAGAATGGTGAGTGAAATACGAAAATTAAGATCTCATAGATGCAGCCTCAAGACGCCAACCTAAAGAGTAAAGAATGTAAGAGGTAACCTCATAGGGAAGTGGTCTGATATCAGTTCGTATGGAGTGGTGATTCGCATTGCAGCAACTACGGACAAATCACGACAATGCAAACTGCATATTTTGATAGAAACATAATAAAAGTGTAATCGTCGATAAATGTTATCTTTTATCACGAATATTATTATAGTACTGCCTCAGTGTTTGAAATCCAGGTCCCTTTCAAATTACGCCCTATCCGTTTTGTGGATGATAACAATATAGTTACCTACCATAACCTCAGTAGAGATCATTAAAGCATTATTCTTAACTTAGGATATGAGCTACCTCTTCGGGTTCGAAGAATAGGTCCACAAATATATTTCGGGTATGTGTCACGGGTGGGTATGTGTCACTCGGTTGTCGCTCTTGTCCAAATTTTCATGTAAAGATTGAACCCCACTGCCATCTTTGTCATAACCTGATACCTGTATACAATTGTCCTATTAGTAATTGCCATAATTCCTTATAGATGTTGGAACTTACGGATAAAATGTAATGTTTTGGAGAAAGGATTCAAATTAAAAATTCCAGTGCAGCTTTCTTGGGGCCCTTTCTCTTCAAAATAACCGGGAACCCTCAAACCCAAAGGCCAAATCTAGATCCGAAGTGACAAACTATTATAGCAATGTAGTAAACTAATTGGTATTAAATCGATTTGGGATTATCACGTAATCAAATTTTCTTACAGCAAGTTACTGTGACCATGTTCATAAAAAAAGCGAACAACCTAAAATTTATACAAGTTTACTTTTATTTCAAAAGCAGCAAAAAACACACCAACATGCTATCTTCGTTATCTTACTGGCTAGAACTTTCAGTATTAACAAAACTGATGGAATAGACAATTATTTGAGCAGTTTTCTGTGATCCACTTGTTATTCATCTGCGCCCTATGCAAATCTTGAGGTGGAATTATCAGCCCTATTGTATCATGACATAATTGTACACATGGACAAACTAACAGCTAAATTTTCACGTAACCTTTCCCCGGTCCTCTGACTACAATGGAAACAATTAGAGGCGCACTGACAATGTGAAAGCTGCAGGACTTTTCATTTGCATTTATGAAAGGATAACATTTGGCAAATTGCGTATTTTATCCTTCTTGATAAAAAAATGTTCTTGGTAGGACATCTCCCAAGTCCATTTTTACTTTTCCTTACCTTATTTATCAGTTAGAGCAGCCTGAGTTATTGCAAGGGTTTTGGTTTGTCCCACATGGGTTACCAGACTTTATTCGTTGGCCGTCATTAAAAACCAAATGCAAGATAAGATTTTTATAGAAATAATCTGGCTGTGGATCTGTCTTGACAAGTATCGTACCCAGGGCGTAAATTTTTATCCTAAATTTGCATCTGTCTCATGTTCTCATTCCTGATCCTGGTATAATAACCACATTTTTAACAGTGCACGTACTCTACATCAGGTGTGTGAAACTGGCGGCCCTAGAAGCCTAGAGTTGCAGCCCTCACAATCGATATCATGTAGGCTAGTATAATACATATGTAGTCTGCTACTCAGAGGCGAAACGAGAGGGGAACAGTTGCCCCCCCCCGGCATAGTTTGAATAGGGTGCCATGTGCCAAATGTGATTAAAACTACTGTTAAATACCATTTCGAAAATTGTCATGTTAAATAAACACGATACCCTCAGGCCGGGCCTCTTGGTACTTTTAAAAACAAATTACAAAAAAAAAGCCAACACTGCATGACCCTCATGACAACGCACATGTTACCTATGTGGCCCTCAGAGTACCCCCAGTTTGGCATGCCTGTTCTACATACTCTTGTTAGCACAGTAAATTTTTTACACAATGGATATTTTTACACACATTTCCAATAACTCTGTAACTAATTTAACAATTAAAAAACGAGCTTTAAATACACATTAAATTAACTATACTAGATTTGAAGTGAAGCACAGATAATGAAGATGGAAGCCCGAATTTTATTAATTAGAAATCTGAAGCCTTTGCCTTATGATTGCAGTTCTCTTTGAATCTTATGTTTTCGGGTTATATGAATCAGAATTTGATACCAAGGAGGTTGTCTTAGACAAAGAAGGAATTCCATAACTTGACATCGGCGATGTCAAATGAAGTGAATGTTTAGAATATACACTGTTATAAGGAAACATCTCTGTGAACATATAATTTGTCTTGTGGGTTGGATACGTACTTGTGGTTACTGCAGAATCGTGAACTAGTTTATTAATGAATGGCACCCGGTCAGTTATTGAGCTGCTTTTTGCCAATTTGAACAAGCTGGAACAACCTAAACATCTGTTAAGTGCATTGTTGGAAGGACATGTTGGAAAGCCAGAAGGAGAATAATTGAAGTACTGACTGTTGTCTACTATTGGAGACTCTTGAGGAGCATAAACAGTACTTAAATTTGGCCTGGAATCACTGGCTAGTTCGCAGGAACCAGATACAGAGTGGCTTATTGGTAGAGGGTAGATTCCGGTTGATTTCTTCGTTAATGATAAGGAATCCATCAAATTGGTACCTTTATTTTGCAAATAAGCCATCATACGCACACAACGCATGTCAGTCATTTGAAACCCTTCCACTTCGGTGATATATCGCAAGACTTCATGGATGCACTCGCTATATCCTGCTGAAAAATGACGCTGTAGCTCGCCACTTATAAGTGTATTTGTGTATTCTCCTAAATGGTTTAAAAAAAATAAAATGTATTGGCAAAATGAAGTCAGTGGTGAATCCGAGATCATTTTGCATTTGCAGTATTAGTTATAAGCCTATATGCTGAATTTCGTTTATCGCACACATGAATTTGGCGTATATGTTTTGTAATTTTCAAAAATGCAGAACTTTATATGACAAAAGAAGATTACAAAAATGTGATTTAGTCTAACATACACCAAATGCACATGAATCCCCATCATTCCCATCAGCTCGCAGAGGTAATAATTAAACGTACCTACCGTTATCAAATTTTTGTCCCAAAGTATTTATTGCTCTTAAATACTCTACTGTCATTTCCAGAATTTCTGCTTTCTCCAATTTTCCAGATGTCTACATTTAACAAGATAAGGGCACTTATTAAGACATTTAAATTTACGGTTAGGTATGCTTGACATTCTGTGAAGAATAGGTAAAGACACTGTTATAATTCTAAATTTTACAGCTTGATTATATTCTTACTATTGAAAATTTTTAGGATTATTCCTTATTTACAGTATGTGATAATCACACGAGAGGTACCCATGTACAATATACCCACTGCCGATCAGCATTTCATAGCAACGAAACCAATCTCCTGCCACATAACTGCGCTCCTGAAAACAAGATATTTTTGTGGACTTCTTTCTTACTAATGGTAGTGGTAGTTAAAATCGAGTGGAGGGACTTCCGGGAGACAAAAACACCTCTTTTAGGTAACGCAAGGTGTTGTTGCACTGAAAAGATATGTTTCCTGTCTAATCAACGAAAAGCACTTGCAGATTTATTTGCATATTGTTACCAGAACACATATATTACTCCTTGTTGCTTCCAATGTACAATATCAGACTCACTGTACACCTAGATAGTTTAAAATGTGACTTTAAAAGGGTTCTGTAGCAATCTATCAATAGTCCTCAATGTAAAGCCATCGTCCAATAGTTTGGCTATGAGTGCCCTATTTCGATTTTCCTCTTTATTTTTCTTTCCTCCCTTATTCATCTTTTCTATTTGGTACATACTCCCGAATTCATGAGTACCTGCCTTACATAGACCATCTATTAAAAGTCTTTACTAATCCTAATTATTTGGAGATACTCGTCCATACTCGTTATTAGCATCATATTTGACTTACTTGTTTTGCAAAAGCAGCAGGAACCGTTTGGGTCAATTCAGCTAAGCAATTGTTGATACGATCCCGTCGACGTTTCTCAATAACTTTATGTGAAACTTGTTCCTTTTAATGAAAAAAATTGTAAACATGTAATATTAATCTTTTTAATATAATATCTCTCAAGTTTTTAAAGTTTCAGTATTTGTCACTTACCTGTACAACTGTAAAAAAAACCTAAGGGCCTTAAAGGACAAAATTTTGAGTGATGGGACAAACATAGGCAGTTTAAGGACACTTTTGATGATGAGGGGATGAGGGGACCTTAAGCCTCTTATTTTTAAAAAACTATCCGGGCCCGCAGAGCTGAATGCTTATGGGTGCTGAAAGATCAAAGCAAAAAATCGGATAAAAGCAACCGACAGAATGGGATAGGACCTCATTTAATTTATTGGGCCATTTAACACCTACCTATCTACCTCACAGAGTAGGATACTTTTCAGGCCAGGATCGCATTATGCCTTTGGAGTCACGAGTCAAACACCAGTGAGTGAGAAGGGAGGGGCCTGTCAGGATAGCGAGCAAAAGTAAGACGGGCCAAGTGTTTGGTTTACATTATTATCATATAATAATTCCTCAATAGTGGCCCGTTGACCCACCGAAGATGAAAGTCCACCAGGAAAAATCTGGTACCACACATAGGCCCCCGCAACCCAGAATTATCAACACTAAATGATGAATTTATAATTTAAGGTTAACGTTAAGCGTGCTGCATTAGGAGCGAGTATATTAGAGGTAGCTTTGGGGTTGGGGACATCGCGGAAAATTGAGGGAGAGTAAATTGAAGCGGTATGGACATGTAATGAATAAGAAGAGGGGAGGCGGAACTCGTTAGGTTCATTGCAGGAATGCAGTTGGTTGGAAGCACCCGGGGCAGGGGAAGACCAAAGCAAATGTGGGAGCAGGTAGTACGTAAGAATATGATATAGGAGTGTGGGATGGACGAGGACTTGGTGGGAGTGGAGGGCTAGAATCTGCAGACCCGACCCTGCCACAGAAGGATAACGGTATGATGATGTTAAGCATGCTGCAATTCCCATGCGGCTTCTCAGGTCAGGGCCGTAACTAGGGCGTGGCGAAGAAGGCGGCCGCCACGGGCGCAACTGGGTTTGGGGGGGTAAAATGTTTAAGTTTTATGTCATTATTGGGTTTCGGGCAAGCGAAAGTTAGACACTTGCCACAGGCGCTTCATACCCCCGTTACGGCTCTGTCTCAAGTAGAAGATATTGAATCCACTGCATCACTTACTTTTCTTTTCTTTATGCCCCTTCTATCCCGTTCCTCCCAAACTCATGAACACCCGCTTGGACATTCCCTTTTCTCTAAATTATGTTATAGGTGCACGTGTATCCCTGTCGGAGTAAGGCAAGTCACACGTTGGCTTCAGGTAAGACCATACGAGGAATTAATAAGTCTATGAGTAGGACCACTTGCTACCGCTTGTCTGTGTTGTCAGATTCCAGTTTACGACCTGTTTCAGTCTACATTTTGCTGTTGAATTTTTAGTCTTCACTACCATCTTTCCCCCTTCCCCCAATACTTCTTTTCATGGGCCTGACTGTGCCAATGTTAACTTCAGCCTCATTTCCTACTTATTTTCTTCTCTTGGTGATCTCGTATTTCAATTGGCAGAGCGCGTTGGCCGTTTTGGCTCAAAGTACCCAAGTGCACCCCATATCAAAAGTGCCCCACATTATTTCCTTACTAGCCTTCACTCGGGAGAGAACCCAAGTTCCTTGGTAAACTGAAGAAGTAAATGAACTTACTGAGCTCAATATAAACGCTTGTTTCGTTGCTCTCAAACTTTATCATCACTGCCTATGTTATGAAATAAATAAATAAAAATTATACTTACATTTCTGTCTTTTTTTCTAGATGTCATTTTATGAACTAATTTCAAAATATTCCAACTCTTTATGCTCTCTAATAACTTATTCTCGACTTCATGAGCTGAGTGCGTGCTATAGTCGACAGCGAGGTTGAGTAATCAGATGATAACAGCAGGGTCCTATATGAACGCCTGTGACGTTTCATTCGATGGGACCTTTATTCGTGTGTTGTGTTTTTGAGACGAGATGAATGTGATTTAAAGGACTGGCAAAAGAGAAAAGAGGAAGCGAAAGATGTCTGCAATTGATAGCCAATGGCACGCCTAATCGAAACTGTACTGCGGCTTGAACAGAGTTCTGGTCGTTTGTCAATGAAAAAGTCCCGTGCGTGATACCGCCTCTTGACGATTGCTTTTCCAACAGTGGACATTTGTCACATGCGAATGGCATTAGACAAGTGTCGTCTGCTAGCTTTTGAAACCAGAGCCAGCGACTTATAACCGACACGTGCCCACGCGCCCTGAAACCAGTCGTGCGAGTTGACGGGGCTCCACTTCTCCCCCTCTTTCTCATCGAGTGCGTGTGTCACCAAATGAAGACACGCGACACCTTAGCTAAGCTTGCCAAATGTGAGCACCCGACAAAATCGGACACGGCTATGAAAAGGAATAGGGTACATTTGAAAAAAGTGTACGCATGCCTGGGAAATGCTCTCTCCAATTAGTCACGTGAAAGGCGGGACCAATTTATACGTTTGCTGAGGCATATGGCGTGTGCTCTTCCAAAAGACTTAGTAGTATGGATCATTGGGTTTTGGACCTTCATCTGTACTTCTCTAACAGGAAGCTAACAGAATACAGGGTTGAATAAGTCGTTATTTTAAGACCTATTTTTAACATACAGGGTTGAAACTGTAATTCATATTTGATAGAGCAGTGGCTTACTTTCGACTTGATGAGCCTCTAGACAATGGTTTTCAAAGGGCCATCCCTTTTGTTTTGGATTACAGGCCCGTCTATCCAATTGTTATTAACACTGTTATTACACAATTTTATTTTACATAAGTACTGAAATTTCAATTTCGAAAAGTGATGTAAGAGGCGCCATTTGTTTCGTTAAACGGAAGGTGTCAATTCATGGTTTTGCTTTTTTATAACTTAGTATATTTCGTCAAGTTGTTTTTCATTTTTTTATTTTTATATACTTTTCTTAAAATATTTATAGTAAATATGTTGGTTTTTATGTGGTATTAAAAGTCTTAGCAGCGCTTCCAAGTAGGCTGTCTGGGGTTATGTACATGATAAATCCTTTTTATACAATGAGCAGGAAGAATTCAAAGCATTTATTTTTGGGCTCTGTTGTTTCAACTCTATATAGTGATCTCAGTATTGTGTTAGCATTTTGTGAGAGAATTCATACACAAAGCTACAGATCTGGATTTTCTTAACGTCTTTTGTCTTAGGCTTTTGTAAACTAAAAATTATGGTCAGAGGGCAACATAGAGCAGAGGTGTGAGATTACAGGGCTCTTTTCAAAAACAATGTGACCATTGGTTACTTATGTTAGAAATCCTAGTGAAAGCGGCAGGCAAAGCACATTCATGGAAAGGCAAGCAGCTTATTAGGTGGCGGAAATTACCCACCAAAACAGAGGAATTTCAACAGGAAGTACACCGGACGGTAGACTGGGACTGGGATGGACAGCTGATGCCATGAAGGACCGATCGCCAGAAAAATTAGAAAATATGGGAATGCCATTCTAGACCATGCTAGGCTAGAGTAGGAGGTTTATTCCAGGGCAGGCAGACACGGTGGTGGAATGACGAGGTAGAGGCCGCTATCAAACAAAAGAAGGTTGCATTCCACCGGTGGATTGAGATAGAGACCAGGAGTCTAAAAGAGCCCTTCAACTACAGCGTCATTAGAGCCCCGTCCCCTGCATAGTTCTAGCACAGAGACTGCACAGACACTACACTGATGCAACAATTATTGGGTATTAGCACCACCCAGTTTTCCTCAGCGGTCACTCATGTTAGTACTAGCTGGGGTTGCGTTGTTTAACTTCAGTGATGAGACGAGAACTGGTGTCTCCAAAGCAATAAACCACTGCCTTAGTCAGGCCAAGACCACAGCTAGAAGGGCATTGACACCAATCCTTCTACTTCTGCGGTGATGGACAGGGTAACGGAGAAGGAAGTATCCAGGGCCCTTAAGAAAATTGAAGTTCCCATTTGAAGTCTAGCGTAGCCTAGCATTCATAGGAGTCAAGTGGCTAAGGAAACTTTTAAATAGGATAGCTACCGGAGATAGAATGCCTTCTGCATGGCGTGAGAGTTGGATAGTACCACTCTTGTCCAAGATTGGTAACTCTGGAAGGGAGTAAGCCCTATGTGGTAGTGTGTGTGTGTATGGGGGGTGGATGGGGACCTGTTGGGACATAGGCGGGAGTGGAGGTCTAGAACCCGCAGACCCGACCATGCTGCGGGCGAGATAAAGGTAGGATGATGATGTGCCCTAAGTAAAATCACCACGGACAGCCTCAGTGCTTCAGTCCGTGAATGCATCTTCGACTCTATCCAAAGTGTATGACTACTTTCAGGCGAGAAGGAAATTGTGGTATCGAGTGATTTGCATGATATCCCTTGCATATAAATGTTCCTTTTCTAAATGGAGTAAAATATACTCGTATATTGGCAAAATTTTCAAGCACAGGAGCTAATCTCCTCTGGAGTCAGTTAAAGACCCTTCCTCCAGAAAGAAAATAAAAATATTTTCGGACATTACCGTAAAATCTCACGTAAAGTCCGCACCCGTCTATAGTCCGCATTAGCGATGGGTATGTTTCAAATATAGTCCGCACTTTAAAATTCCTACTGTAGCAGTGGCGCAACTTGTAGGGGCATGGGTTCAAATGAATTTGGACATGAAATGTCAGATTGCTCTGACGATGAAATTGAAATGTGAAAGATTTTATATTGCATTATCATATAAATAAGAACGTACAGTGTAAAGTCGCGTTGTTATGTGTAATAAAATGTTCAGAAAATGAGCAGCGGTTTTCATTAAGAACCCCTGGTTTCATTTAGAGTCCGCACTCATATATTGTCCGCCCTCGCATATAGTCCGCACAAAATGACCCTATGTTTCGCGTATAATCCGCGGGCACTACGTGAGATTTTACGGTAGGTTACCAGCGGGCTGTGGAAGAATATCACCTAACAAATTGACCGTCATATGCTGTAAAAACGGCTAGGGAAGAAAATGATGAGGATTCGAGATACCAAGTCTTCTCCACAATGTTAGCATTGCCCACAGGGTGAGTCTGGCATACTTTTCATCTCCTGAAACATGTTTTTAAAAGACTACCGGCTATTTTACCTCCTCATCTGATAAAGACGGGTTGATCTGGACGAATTTTAAATCTAGTTTCTAGTTTTAAATTATATTTGTGACGTTTAAACAGGTCTGAATTTCTGTCCATGTAAGTTATTATGAATCACGGGAGGAAGACCCCAAATGCATTTCTTATTACCTATGCCACTGTGGGACCTAGATTTGATTTGGTTTTACATTTCTTGCGAATGCAGAACCCATGTATACTGACGCCAGGGGTCGAGCTCTTATGTTTTAGAATTTCGTCGATCTTCACATATAATATTGTTCCTCCACTTTCCGTGCAGGTTACATCGTGCAGATGGCACTATGTGGAACCACCCATGTCAGCCGGGATAGAACTGGGAAGCACGGGCTCACCAGTCAATCCATTACCACCGAGCCATCAAAGTGAACAAATAATATTGCTAAAAGTTTAAAATTTGTCTCCGCGCAAACTAATAATATTACTTAGTAGAATAATGGGATATATTTTAATTTCTAAAACTTCTTTTTCTTTACAATAACTTCTCTTTGATGGAAACCAAAGTTTCCGTGATGATTATTTCACGTCACTACTTAAATATGGCCCTATAGCTTGACCTGTGTGCTTTGTGTGGTCACGTGCCCTACTGATAGTCATACTCTGTATCTTGAAGGGGACCATCACTGTGATGTCGCGACCAGAAGTTCGGGCACACGACTGACACGTGCTCCTTTCAGCGATATGAACGCTTCGATGCCCCATTTTTTTATTGCAGTTGATAAAAATATTTTACACGCATAAAAGAAGTGACGTTACATATTAAGTTGTGTGCATAAGGGAGTATGTATCAGATATGAAGCAAGCTGTTTTTGTTTTGATTTCTAATCATTTTTTTACTTTCTCTAAAAGATGGGATTAAAGCTCACTTTTGTGTTCACGCAACAAAAAGATATCGGACGTTTCAGGAACCACTTTATGGCAATCGCCACGTGTTTATTAAAACCTATAGTAACCAAGTTGTGAGCCTGAGCAGTTGATTGGAGATTGTCACAATGTATTATGATTATTACTATTGATTTTTATTTCAAAATATTTGTTTAAGAACTATATCGTCTAACAAAAACAATTAATTAATTCTTCAACACTTACTACCATTTAATAAAGTAATATACGGGAGGACGCAGTTCATACGGGAGAACCAATAACTCATAAATTGAAATTTGCTGGACCTACTTCAGCACCTTACCTCTAGTCTAGTACGTATCCTACCTTAGGTCAAAAGGTCTTTAGATTCGATTTATTTTGATAACACTGTACAACAGACAAAAAATTACGGAAACACCAATACAGCTGTTTTATCTATTTTTGTATGCTGTTCACGAAAATGATTTTCGTTTTACTGTGCGACCGTCAAATTTTTTGTAATTCCACTTTTTAAAATTTTAGTGACAGTTGTCAATAAAGCAGTAAATGACATGCAGTAAGAAAGAAATCTGGCTGTACTTTAGCCTACCTATTGTGACTGGCCAGCTATTAGTCCTACGTAGGCCTACTAGGATACAGCTAGTGACCAGTTGATAGTGGAGTTTTGTTTCCCTGACAGATTAGTGAGCCACTGGGAACACGATTGCGTTCTAATTTAATTGAATACACTGCAGGCAGCCCTTATAGGTCAAATTGGCAGTGGAGAGAATGACTCTCATTCCTAGTTTGTAACCCACCTGAAGCATAGCATTTATTGTCATGCATTGCCTACCTACTGTAATGGCACTTTCTTGCAGAAAGTTCGCCACATTATCCTCACCGAGAGCATTCCATTGCCAGATGTTCCTTGGAAAAAGACCAGTAATACAAGTCTGTTTGTGCCCTGATTCCCTTCAATTTGAATGGACGATCATTTCTCCCTATATACTCTGCAAGGGATAACCTGCCAAAAACTTTCTGTGATCATCACTCAATCTTCGAGAGAAGTGATGTAACACAATTCTTGCTGCCCTCCTTTAAATCATTCCAATTTCCCAAGATAAACCCTGCCTAAAAAGGGATACCAAATTGGACTACAATACTCTACAATTGGCCATACCAGTGAAAAACTTTCCTTTGTGCTGTCCCCTAGGACTCTACTAACCAAACGGAGGATATGCCCAGTATTCGAAATCAATTTGTCAGTGTGCTCCCTCGTGGTGACATAGTATTTAGAATAATTCCAAGGAACTTCTGAGTCTCAACCCTCTTAACCCTCACACCACCTATGCAATAAGCAAGATCAAATTGCCTTCAGGACCTGCTTATCATAAGAATGCTACATTTGTGCAGGTTTAATGGCAATGACTCCCACTTTACGCTCCAGGTATGCATCTTGTTTTGGTCCTGTTGCAATTCTGTGCAGCAAGATAACCCTTCATCCACCACCCTTGCAATGCAGGTGTCATCTGCAGATAGCCCTATGTCATTAAAATAAATGCTCTATATAATGTCAAGTCCTATATTATGGACATAAATTATCTGATGTATGATGTCCATTCACAATTAATGTTTTAATGGAACTGCAGCCCTATGAATTACCATAGAACCTGACGTCCTAGGGCAAAATGGAGAACAGATGAATAATCAGCATAACTTATCCAATAAACCTAGCAGTAAGGGAGAAATATATTTTTTCCAAAGTAAAAATTTGTTGTTAAGTGTAATTAGTATATAACCAAAGACAAAAATAGGATCCTGCAAAATTTGTCTAGCAATTTTTTGTCACTTTACGAATGAGGTATGTTTTATAGTGTTGACGAGTAGTTTAGGTTAGTCAGAGGCGTAGCTGGGGGTACGGGGTACATAAGTCCCTGGGCGTTAAGGTACAGGGGCGCCAAAATGAGGCTTACAACGTTACATTATAATAATAGTGTATCATCATCACACCCTTATCCCGCCTTTGGCAGGGTTGGGTCTGCGGGTCCACTGAACATGCTCTTGACTGGGACACCTCATCCAGGCGTCTAGAATCCGTGGGAGTATTCGCTGCGTTGTCTATGTGGGGGGATGTCGGCTTACCCCACTTGTTCCAACATCGCATTATAAAACCAAAATATAAACTTTAGCAGGAAAATTAATGCTTTGTTGGTTATAACATTACCCGGTGTCTGACCTATTGCACAATAGCGATAGACAGCAAGGATATTCCAGACCGCATGCGGACATTATCGATGGCCAACCATGCCAAAGTGCAAATTTTGCGTTTTGAGAAAACTGAATTTTTAAGTTTGCAGCCAAAAGCGCCCAAAATTCGAGACATTATTTTAAAAGGGCGTCAATATGTTTAAAAAAACAATTGGGTATATTTGTTATTATGGTCCTAGAATAGAGTGATTTTACAAGAAGACAAAAACGAGAGCTCACCTATAGGCATACTATCAAGCTGGTTTAGGACGGAACGTGGGGCTTGAGATCCAGAGATGCTAGTGCATTTGAAGAGGCAACTTGTTGGACGATAGGTTCCTTCTCGCAACGATCTTGTGCTCCAGGGGAGCGGCAAATTGCGTTGGACACACCAGTTCTCGTCTGATCACTGAAGTTAAGCAACGCATCCCCAGTTAGTACTAACATGGGTGGCCGCTTGGGAAAATGGGTACCGCTAGCATCCAAAAATCGTTGCATCAGTGTATTGTCTGTGCAGTCTCTGCATCAGAACTACATAATGGACTGGGATCTAATGACCTTTTAGTTGAAGGGCCCTAAAACACCAACAAACAGTAACAACAATGCGCTCCAATACGATGCTCATAAAAAAACCCTTGTCGTGGGTTAATTAGCCTAGAGTAGGGTTGCCATAATTGTCGGACCACCGACCGGGACATCCCCCCTTAAAAATAGTTTTTCATCAAAATGGCAAGAATTCATATTATAAACATTCATAGCTTTATTAAAAATTTCCATAATCCTTTCACTAACGCATGGAAATATAAAATATTTTAGAGGACCCAAAAAACGTTAGGACCAATCAGTGGCGGATCTGGGTGGGGGTAGAACTTCAAAAAATGTGCGCCCCAATTATTTTTAAATATTCATAATCCCTGAGTATACATCTAGCTAGCAATTACAAAAAGGTCCTCTCCTGGCCCTTTGACAATGACCTATCTTCAGTGGTTTAGCCAACTACAGATTGGACTGCAACTGTTGGACTGGCAGTATAGAAATGGGGATAGCAATGCAAAAATGTTTCATCAGTTGCGCCCCTCTCAGGCAGTGAGGGGGGAGCAATTGCTGCATTGCCCCTCGTCTGGATCCGCCCCAGGGATCAATGGTGGATCATTCCCGAACAGTCAGTTTCACTGGCAAAATGTGATGTACTTTCATGGACGAATTTGTACCAAATCTCTAGGCATATACTGTATATGCGCAGTACTGAATGCAATGATATTATCAAAAAATAGTTGTTTAACATGCGAAAATTTTAAATCGACCGGGACAAATGACTATCGGACCGGGACACAGACCTCAATACCGGGACATGTCCCGGTGTACCGGGACGTATGGCAACCCTAGCCTAGAGGTTACTACATTGGGTTGATCGCGCATGTATCCCAATGGGGCAAAAATTTCCACATGACCCTACCATAGGCTAGGAAAGAGTTATGGGTGATGCCATACTGTATATTATGTCACTGAGAAGCTACAAACGTTGGACACGTCCTTCTTAGAAAAATCAACTACGGGAAGTAGGCGTTAAAATTGCAAAATAGGGAATATTGATGATTAGTCCCAAAGTGGAATACAAAATGAGTCCTAGAGATAAATTATGGCCATTTATCGAGAAATAACATTTCTTTGCTTAAAGTAAATCTTTAGAAATATGAAACGCATTTCAAACCCCGGTACACATGTTAAAGTTGTCTTTATGTCGTTGTATAACAAAGGTTATTTTAATGCGCATGTAGATTAAACTATATACAAAAATATATCCTCCTTTAAACGACCTTAAAAATGGCATAGTAGAATTTGTATGTGAAAAACCTTGTTATCTAGTCCATTTGAAATGTCGATATATGAAAAAATATGTTTCTCAATAAATTTTCCAATCCATTGTTAGGGTACCCGTTTAAGATTCACATTTTGTAAAGATTCAGAACTTCTCATTGAGACTATTGACATTATTTCACTACACAAAAGCAATACAAATTTTAATCTTAGTCGACATAAATGATATGCATGATGTGCAAAGAAGAGCTGGAATTTATTGCATACTTAGAAATGAACTTATCTGCTTTCAGAATGACCATTACAGAATAAAATGTCAAATAGCGAGTGTTCGTTGAACTGCATACAAGCCACAGTAATGACTGTTGGTTTAGATATCAAATTTCAATGTGCCTTCCTGGTGGATTGATATCTCCAAAGTGACAACCATCCCATCATCATCGTGCCTTTTTCTCTCTGGCCAAGTTTGGTGTTTTTCTTCCAAGTTGCGTTAGACACACCAGTTCTCTTGAGATCACTGAAGTTAAGCAACGCAAAACTGCGTGGTTGGGTGGTTGGTAGAGAACGTTGGGTGCTGCAAATTTCCCCTTTCTACATCTCCTACACCCAATTCCTCCTCTCCCACTAGCAGCCTCCTAACGGTTCGGCCTGTTATGGCTGCTTGCCTGCTCCCCAACCCGTTAGTGTAACATAGGCAAGTCTCAAGGAGAAGCATAAAATGAGTCTTTCTCAATGTCTCCATCATGACGAAGAACCTTAAAAACCTGACTTCCGTCTTAGATGCCCATGAACGAATATACCGTATGTGCAGTACAAAAATCTCAGTAAATTACTCCAAATAATGTGGGAAATCACTTAAACGGAGCTGTGTGCATTTTGCTCACATGTAAATTCATGTGACGTTCGTTCTACCAAAAGATGACATAGGAAACGTGCACTTCAGGTCTGATGCTCAGGTTGGATAACTCCAATAACATACAACAATATTTTGGGTGTGAGTGCCAGTAGGTTACCCTGCATGATCAGACAAGTATGACTTAAATGATGCTCACCCAATGTTGGTCCAAAAATCCGCTGTATGTTCTAACCAAAAATTCTAACCAATTCATAAGTCTTAAAATCCTTCAAAAATTATCCAGACAAAATGCTGTATCACTAGCCACTACCTTAGTGTTTAGAGGCGTGTTAGGGAAGGAGGGATCCCGAAGACTTATAAAATTCACTGTCATCATCATCATCATACCCTTATCCCGCCTGTGGCAGGGTCGGGTCTGCGGATACACTGAACATGCTCTGACGGTTCAACCCAGCCCGGGATCTGAAACCTGCAGGAATATTGGCTTTGTTGTCTGTGGGAGATGCCGGCCCTTCACCTTAAGCAAGAGAAAAATAATTTACAGGCTATGTTATGCACGCATTTCGCATTTACATAAGAATTCTTGTTTTATGAGAATCTGACAACAGACAGTAAAACTACGTTAACGAATTTGTTAACGAGTTTAATTTGCACTATGTGCCTGCTAATATAAAATTTTAATTTACCATTGCCATTGTCTAGACCTCACATTTTTGGATCTTTTTATTGCAGCAGAGCAAGTATATGGCTGTCTTTTAAGGTTATGTATTTGTTGTAACTAAACGTTAACAACGTTTATGTTGACGAGAAGTGAAGCATGGAATAACCGAATAAAGAATGGCTACTCTGTGGATGACATAATCATTTTAGGTTGGTATTACTCAAATTCAAGTTTCCTCTTGAATCTTGTATTTCTTGTGGTCTGTTGTTGTACTGGACATTTCTTTCTATTTGATGCATGAAATTGGTTGAACCAGTCACGCGTAAGTAATCTTATAGCAGGCGACATACTCGTGACTGAAATTTCGGGATAGGAAATTTTAGAAATGCATGAGATGCAATTATCAATTTCTACTCTATGTAAACCATCTAAGTATTTCATTTTTTTTTTTTCAAAAACAGAAAAGGTTATGAAGTAAAAATGTACAACGCAGATTTTTAAACAATGCATTTATTTCACTCTTAAGCCCATCAATCCATGAAATAACAGTCTATATTTTGTTTTGAAGAAAAAGTTATTAATGAAATTTTCATGGAATCATATATCAGTACATCGCACTTTACAACTGCTGTCGGATTTCTGCTGTTGACAATTTCAAATTTGAAAATTACATGTAGTAGCATTTATCTTTCGATTTAGTCACCGTTTGAGAACGTGCGTTGCTATGTAATGGTCCATCTACAGTAGATTGCTACATTAATATATCAGCTGTCAGAAACATTCAGGAAACAGTCTGATGTATGGCAATACTTGTGTTGTAATTTGTTCTAGAGTTGGACAATTTGATTTTAGCCACACACGGTAGAATAAATCTATACTCAATGTAATTAGTGGACAGTGACATATTCAAGTACATTTGTGTACTCAAGAATGAGGTCTTACACGTTAAATAGTTTTGAACCCATTATATGCAACTGTTATGCTGTTTAAAATCTCTGTCGTACTGTGCATGGCCCAAACGTTCACCACACAGGCTCAACGTGACCTGCGATTACTTATGATTTAAGTCAGAAATTGGGATTTGTAGTCGGAGAGATGTATGAAAAGATATTTGCCATCACACAAGTTAAGTGCAATGTTATATTTAAGAAGCCATAGTTCATAAAGTTGAAAAGCTTATAAAGTAGACAGGGGTAAACTTCGATATTCGGATCATATGAGCATCCACTAAGGCAGTGCTCCGCAACCGGTGTGCCTTGAGCCAATACAGGTGTGCCACAGTCAAATAAGATAATTTTCTAACTAAATAATATTTCAATAGATTCGATAGATCAAACACAATAACGAGAATACTTGCAATGCAATATTTGCGTTTTAGCCTTCTCAAATTTATTGTAAAATTTGTTTATTATCTAAAAATCAGTGGCATAGCTGGAGATCATGTTGCTCTGGGTGGTGAAAAATTTGAAGCCCTAAAGCTGAAAAATAAATTGGAGTTCATGTTGTCCAGGGCGGTGAAAAATTTGATGCTCCAAAGCTGAAAGAAATATTTTTTGCACCTCCTCAAGGAACAGAAAAAGGAAACTGCCATAGTTTGGTCCCCCCTAAATAGCTGGCGCTCGGAGTGGGACGCGACCCCACCCTAGCTATGCCATTGCTATATATTTTAGGTTTTGATGTGCCATGGAATTCTAGGAACGACTTTGGTGTGCCATAGGTGTAAAAATGTTGCGAAGCACTGCACTAAGGCATGGTCATAGCCATTTTGACATCCACATTTGACAATCAACTAAAATTAGTAAATAATAATTATTTTCACTCTAAGAATTGAAGTCTGGTCATGCTAGATCTAGCTACTAAGTCCTAATTTCGCTCCGTTTCAATGAATGAAGAGAAATCCGAGAAATCATAAAAAAAAGCAAGTGTCTGCAGGCAGCACAAATAGAGCTAAAGTAGTTTGCTGAAGTAGACATTTAGCATCATTCTCAAAAGTCCCTGGGTGGATATTATCTGCCTACCAAAGAGCTATTGTCGCTTCTGTGGCTACATCATCCACTGACGATAAATTATGACTTGGTAAGATGGGTAATGGGCTTCTATTCAATGTGAGGAGAAACTTCATTTCAGTTATCAACTGCAGTTACAATACAGTATATATGGGAAGTTCCACCCCATGAAGGGAGCGGCAAGTTGCGTTGGACACACCAGTTCTCGTCTGATCACTGAAGTTAAGCAACGCAAGCCCAGTTAGTACTGACATGGGTGGTCGCTCGGGAAAGCTAGGTACTGCTAATACCCAAGAATCGTCGCACTAGTGCAGTGTCTGTGCAGACTATGCACTAGAACTATGCAGTGGACGGGTCTCTAATGACCTTGTAGTTGACGGGACATTAAACACCAACAAACCAAATCCACCCCATGAAAACCTCGAATGGCTGCCTGTCTGTTTTGTCAACTGTTAAAAATTACATAATGATAACACTCCTGCCGTCATCAAGGTGACTGTATTTTTTCCGGAAGTACCGACCGTAAAGTTGGCAAAGCTTGCTGAAAAAAATACCACTCACGTGTGTTTTAGGGCCCTTAAACAACAGTCATTAGAGCTCCGTCCACTGCGTAGTTGTAATGCAGAGTCTGTACAGACACTACACCGTTACGACGATTTTGCGTATCCCAGCGTAACCCAGTGTTTTCAAGCGGTCGCCCATGCTGGTACTAGCTTGGGTTACGTTGTTTAACTTTAGTAATTAGACGAGAACTAGTGGACCCCATGACACAATTATTTTTCGATGACTTTTTTAAGTAAAAGAATCGTCGATTTTTTTATAATTATTTACCATGAGTATATTTCCTTCGTGGGTGCCCGGGGTAGAATAGGCACACGGCACTTCCCCCATTGTATATTGTACAGGGAGCAAACCCGCGGATCGCCAACGTGATTAGCCTTGGTGAACGTATGCTCAATGAAGCACCTACCTATGTGTAGGCTGTGCATGGGGGCCCGAAACTGGGCGAGAAAGCGAATCCTCGTGGTAGAGGGGGCACATCCCCCGCGATGTTTCCGGGCTGCCCCATCCTTAGTGGGGCAGCGCCGACACATCTATGGGTGGGGTCATGGTTCTAAATTCCCGATGCAGCTTTGCCCCTTACGTCACTTGGAAAACGGAAAGTCTGAGCCGGTCTAATCAACCGGCTGGAGAGGGCGCTTCGAGGCAGTGGCTTACCAAGCCACTGCATTAGTAATTTTACTTTTGTTAACTTTTTTAAGTATTAGTCCAGTTCAACTAGATAATGACATTTTTTCTATTTCTTGTAAGCAGTTGTTAATCAGGTGCACTAATTGGTGTTAGCTGTTCTGTGAGCAACCGCACTTCCATTTTAAAAGTAAAAGTTTTTCTTCTTACATGCCCATGTGGCGTGGTTGGGTCTGGAGTTTCTAGACCTGCACTTCCGCCTATCTCTCACCAGGTCCCCGACCATACCATACACTGCCATATCCCTTATGTACAGCCTGCTCCCACGTCTGCTTCCGCCCCCCCCCCGTCCCGGGAGCTTCTAACCACCTGCATTCCTGGAATGGACCCCTTGCATGTCCATGACACCTCAATCTCTTCTCCCTCATTTTTTCCATGATTTCCCCCCCCCTCCCTGTAATATACTCATTCCTAATTCTAGACTTCAATGCCATATGCAGAGAACACTACAGTGATGATTGCATTGAATGTCAGAAATTCTAATTTTTATGTGAATTTCATTTTTTGTTTGCGTTTTTATCATGTGATAATCAAAATTGTTCATTTAGGTTAAAATTTCCCTTTAAAAATTATTAAACAAAAGGGTAGTCAAATTGACGATTGTTTTGTGACCGTGTGACACAGATTGGAGTTTTGTGATCTAGGGTTACCTTTTAAATTATACCTTGTAATTACATTTCATTTTGTGAAATGGCGCGGATTATTGAGGCCCCTTTACTTGTGCTATTGAGGCCCTATTGCTTGTGCTATAAGGCCGATTGCATAAAAATACCGTTCAACGTGTCCCAATGGCAGTGGCTTACCTAGGGCTTATGGACGTCAGGGGTGGTTCTCAATTTGGCTGTCCCCCAATTTCTTTAATGTTATATATAAATATTATTTTTTTTACCTATTATTATATATTTACGATGTTTTGGTCTGATTTTCTGTATTTTGAGGGTACTGCTATAAAAATGTATGTTTATAACATCTCTTTCTCGCCCAAACGAAGCCAACCAATGTCGATCCGGTATCGAATCTGGTTGCCTGGAACAACAGACGCAGTAATCCAGCACGTTACTTCCACTGAGGTAGGTTAAAAAGGTGCGTTCCCATGCCGGGAATCGAACCCGGGCCTCCTGCGTGAGAGGCAGGGATCCTAACCACTAGACCACATGGGAATTCGATGTTAGAGTTTCTGTTACAAGGGCATAAAAAAAAAGGTTAAATGATTCTTATCTGCGGATTACCCCATTACGGGAATGCAAGTTGTTGAAACACGCGGGGCAGAAGACGACCAAAGGAGACGTGGGAGCAGGTCGTGCTTGAGGATATACCGGTAGTAGTGTGTCGGATGGACGGGCCCGGGAACCTGGTGGGAGACAGGCGAGAGTGGAGGGCTAAAACCCGCAGACCTGACCCTGCCACAGGCTGGATAAGAATATCATCATGCTATCTGTAAATTATCCCATCGGTATTTTTCGTTAATAAATTCGTGAAGATACTATTATGAGATGCCAAAATCATAACCATGTTGTTTGAATACTGTAGCTTTTCGCATCATATTTGAACGATCCCAATTGTTCGGAACGCATGCGTAGAAGCTTCTTCCGTCCGCATGCCAGCCGCGTGTTTTAGAAGTCCATCATGGCTGAAACCAGTGAGAGAAACGCTGGGAAATCCCCTAGTTTTAAACTTCTTGTTTCCTATTCTGATTCATCAGACAGTGAAAGTGAAGAGTCAAGCGTTAATCCCTCTAGCCAAAATGTACTTTCTCATTTTGTTGAGGAAAAAGAGAAGTTGGGAAATGAAATGGTAATAGAATCGCGGACTGACAGAAGAAGCGTGTCATCGTTCGAATCCGAGGAAACAAGTTCTGCTTCGTCAGATGACACTTCAGATAGTTCAAGTAGTAGTGAATTTTCTGATGATGAGGAAGACTCACGTCCGAGGTAAGGTCTTGCAATATTTTATACTTTATCCAAATCTACCGTTTGATATACCTCATGTGCAGTATAGGGTAATTTTGTCTGTCTTATATATAATCCCGTAGTTGGTTTGGACTGTCAGTTACTTTAAAACAATATTCCAACCTCTCTAAGAAGCCATGTAGGCATACATTTACTATCGAACGACGCAACTTTCGTTTTCAACATCAACATAAGAATAACCGATTTATCGTTACATTTAATAGAGATACCTGCAGCGCAATTTGCCGCCTACCCAATAGCAGGGCAACCCAGGTTGCTATTCGAATGCCGTCTGCTGAGACCCCAATAGTAAATGTATGCCTTTATGTAAACAGCTTTTCAGACTCATCATCATAACCTTATCCCGCCAGTGGCAGGGTCGGGTCTGCGGGTTCTAGCCCTCCTCTCCCTTCTACCCTGTAGAACTTTCCTTTCATCTTCATTGGGACCCTCCTATCATACAGGACTCCACTTGCCTGTCTCCGTTTTAACCATCCCCCATTGATTCTATGGGTGACATCAGAGTCTATAATAGCTTCTCAGGCTACACTTCTAAATTATGTAATGAAACACGATAATTTCTACAATAAATTTTTATAGAACGGCTAGGGTTCTGGGGTCGGCGTTAGCTAATTCATAGTCGTTATGTACTGTATATGTTTTTAATAAGTTGCTTTATTTAATAATGCAGTTCTTCCAATGACGATGCGCAGAAAAGGAAACGTGACAATCAAAACACTGCAGTTCGTAATAAATCTGAGCCAAACGTTGTCAAAACAAAAGGAGAACTCGGTCTAAATGATCTCCCTCCAATAGAAGATTTAAAAATTTCTGTTGGAAAAGATGCACTTCGCCTCGTGGGTTTCGTTTTGTCAGTAGTAGACTGCCTAGGTATTTTTCAACTTGATAGTTAAAGTGTTATTTAATGTATATTTGTAACAATTCTGTTCTTCAGTTACTATTCAGGCTAACGAAGCAGTTCCTGCCTTGAACTTAGACAGCATGCTCTTTTTTGAAAATGGTGATGCATTTGGACAGGTAATTGTCATCAGAATTTAAATCTTTGTCTTATATTAGAAAAAAAAGAAATCAATCTATTTTTAAAACAAATCATCTTCCAAAATAGGTTTTTGATGTGTTTGGACCAGTTATCCGTCCATTGTATGCTGTACGATTTAATTCTAGCGTTGACATCGCAAATAAAAATATAAATTTAAAAATGCCTGTATATTACGCTCCACAAAAAGAAGAATTTACTAGTTTTGTGTTTGTTGATCAGTTAAAGGGGTAGTTACCACTTATTTTATTTGTTTCTATTTTGTGTTTTTCATTAAAATAAAATAAATTCTTGATATTTACTGATTTTAGACTGAAAGGATGTGATGCATCGTGGAAGGATGACAATGAACCGCCAGAGGATCAGTGTGATTTCTCAGATGATGAGGAGGAACGAAAGGTTAAAGCAAAACTGAAAGAAAAGAAATATCAAGAAAGTAATCAACACCAAAATACCAAAGTGTTTAAGAAAAGGAAATCAAACGGAAAATTCAATAATATGATGCAATTGGACAGTTTGAATTCACAAGGTATCATTAAGCAGATCTTTTATTTTATATCTTTATATTTTAAATTTCTTCATGGATGACTGAAGAATACGCCCACTGTCTCATTGAATGATCATAACTGTAAACTGTCAGTTAATTGAATATCCAGAACTCCGAAACCAACCCCACATACTGTATCTGGAGTGCGTATCTGATGTAGATGTCATAAATATGTTTGTATTATAATAATTAATTCACCATTTTACTTACAGGCATTGAAAATAATGGATCGTGTGGATACCCATTAGTAAGACCACCCACTTTTAATTACTCATTGACTGCAGAATCAACATATGACACGTTTGGGCAACCTAAGTCATTCTCGAATTCACCAGTATTCAACAATGGTGGCTTTTCGTCTTCATCCCAAACTGCAAATGCCTCTCCATTCTTACTTCCACAACCATCTAGTCCTAGCCCAGCTTCTGATTATAATTTTAATAGCATGACATCAACATATCAAGATAAAGTTCAACATAATTTTTGTCTTTACCCACCACCACCACCTCCTCCATCTTCTGCTACTAACGCCCCATTTCTTACTTCAACGAATATTCGACTGCAGGAGCCGTCTCTATTACAATCATATCCTCAACCCCCTGCTCTGTGTGGTAGCATGACATCTGCATGTCAAGATAATGTTCAGCAATATGTTTGTTGTCTCCCACCACCACCGCCACCTCCTCCCACTGCTACCGCCACTCCACTTCTTAGTTCTCCAATGAATTTTCAACCACGAGAGCCACCACCACCGCCGCCACCTCCTTCCACTGCTTCCGCCACTTCACTTCTTAGTTCTACGAATTTTCAACCACGAGAGCCACCACCGCCACCTCCTCCCACTGCTGCCACCACTCCACTTCTTAGTTCTCCAGTGAATTTTCAACCACGAGAGCCACCTCCTTCCACTGCTGCCACCACTCCACTTCTTAGTTCTCCAATGAATTTTCAACCACGAGAGCCGCCGCCACCTCCTTCCACCGCTTCCGCCACTCCACTTCTTAATTCTCCAACGAACTTTCAACCACGAGAGCTACCACTGCAACGTTCACTCCCCATTGCTACCGCCGCTCCACTTCTTAGGTCTCCAACACATTTTCAACCACAAGAGCCACCTTTTGTACCTCAGACTTTGCCATCAGTGTCTCTTCAGCCATCGTATCATCTGCCACATTTACAGCCATCAATGCCGTCATCATCATCATCTCAACCACAGACTTTATCAAATCCATCACCATTTTCGTTATTTTGTCCACCATCATCACCATCAAATAAATAATTAGCAACTTGATTAGTTGATTTCAACTTTCCTTTAGTTGTTTAAAATTGAGCTTTCACTATAGTGGGCATCTCCATGTGTTGGTGCAAGTTGCAGAACTATACTTTTGAAATAACTACTTTATTTCAATTAGAGATGACCACCATTATAAGTTGTATTAAAAAGTATTGTGTTTTCGTTTTCTTAAAGATGCAACTGCTTCTTAGTACAGTATATCAGATTATTGTGCAAGCTGCCGATTTACAGTGCTATATGTGTTTCAGCTACTAGCGACTGGTTTATATGCGCTCGAACAGCACAATAATATTTCATTAGTTTTGTTAAATCAGTTTCCAGGATATGAATGAACCTGAATCTGTACACAGACAAAGATTGAAAAGGCAATTTTAATGGGTACTGTAGACGTAATTTAGGAATTACCCCATGTTACATGTTTTTCGTTGTTTGAGGTCGTCTGCATAATGTTAAGTTTCTAGCGTTTATTTTCAAGAAATGCATACAAGTTGGAGAGACTGTAAGGTAATTATTTCTTATTAATGCTCAGAAGTATTAAACTCATAGTTTAATATTTGGTTTTTTTTATTATCTCATTATTAGGAATGGGAAGATGAAGGGTTGAAATTGTCGACATCAAGTAATGAAGCTTGTAAATTATTTGACGCAGCTCTCAGTCAAGTAAATCCCAATGTGGCATAGTATTTCTGATTGCTCTAATTTTATTACGGGTTTATAATAATTTCCTTTAATTTATGCACACCGTCAGTATGTTGGCTGGTATGAGGATAATACCTTGGGCAGTTTAAATGTTGTGTGTGAGAAGCTGTTAGAAGCGGACACAAATTTTGGTGAGTGACTTAACATACTTCTTTAATTAACAAGCTAATCAAATTCTGACTTAGAATTTTACATTACTCAGCGATGGGAAAAGTGTTAGTGTATGGCTTGGATTTGCTTGGTACTGGCAGATCCACTAGGATGGATACGTCATTTAAAACTAATATGGGAGAACTGGTCAACCTGGCAGAGTCATCGCATCTGACTTGGCGTGAGAAATTGCACGTGAAAGCAATTAATCAGTGGTCAGAGGGGTAATTACAACTGTCAGAAGTCGATTAGTGTATATTTGTTAATGCAGAGAAAAAGTATTCATATGCATTGCATATTCTTAAAGATTGTTACCTAATGCATGTGACACCTGGGAGACTTTATTGGTTGAATATCCGGATGATATGCTAGCAGCAAAATTTGCTCACGATACTTATTTTTATTTGGGTAAATCTTTTCAAATAAGAGATTCTATAGCCAGGATCTTGCCTCGATGGAAAATGTCCACTCCACTTTTTGGGTAATTATCCTTATTTAATTATTTCTGTATTCAAAATATTTTTATTAAATTCCCTGTCGTATTACTTTAACCCTTATAGTTATTTGCATGGAATGTATGCCTTTGGACTAGAGGAAACTAACTTGTATGTGGAGGCAGAGAAATATGCTTTAAAAGGTTTAGAAATGAACAAAAGCGATGCATGGGCCACGCATGCTTTAGCACATGTCTATGAAATGACTGGACAGCAAAATAAGGGAATTGAAACAATGTTGAAAACTGAAGCCGATTGGTCTGTATGTACATTATGACATTCTATCAATTGTATAATCTGAAGTAGTTTTAAATTCTGAAGGGTACTACCCAAGGTTAAGTAATACGAGATTATAGAGAAAGAAAATACATTGACTTGATATATTGTTAATACTGTAGCATGTTGTCAGTGTTCTAACCAGAAAGGTTTAATAGCTGGGTGGAATGAGGTATTAGTCCGGCGTGCAAAAAAGATACTTATCCGACAGCCCAATATTTTTAAATACAGCCTCTCTAATAACAGTGAGCTTCACAATTTCAGTTTAGCATTATTTTCTCGGAATATCACCAACTAATATCTGATATAATTCTTTCTCCACAAGACATTGAGCTAGTCTTATGAGCATAGAGACTCTTCGATTCCATTTCTAATTACTATTAGATAACAAATGTATGAAACTCTTTTTCCATTCTTGCTCCTTATTTCAAGTTGCGTTGGACACATCTGTTCTCATCAGATCACTGAAGTTAAGCAACGCAAATCAAAGTTAGTACCAATATGGGTGGTTGGTAGTGGACGCTTACCTTACCCCTACGTGGACGCTTACCCCTACACTTACCTCCTCCTCACCCGCAAGCAGCCTCCTTAGGGTTCGGCCTGTTATGGCAGCTTGGCTTACTCCCCAACCCGATAACGTAACGATATTTAGTCATGTTAATTCCAATATTAATTAGCCGGTCGGTCAGTAAAACTTAGAGTGACCAGACGTCCCGATTTAGGCGGGACAGTCCCGATTTCATGTTACGCCGTCCCTCTCTTGTCTCGGCGGGACGCCCGTTTGTCCCACTTTGTTGGAAACTTCTCAAACATACACTCATCAATGAAATACGTGTATTGAGCACCCACACAGACTGATCCTTCTAGGTTGGAAACTGATCATCATCTGCATCAAATTAAAACATCAGGCAGCCTGTGCTGGACCCGTCCTGTGACCCGTAGAATCAATGGAGGATGGTTGAAGTGGAGACAGGGAAGCAGACTCCTTTGTGATAGGAGGGTCCCAATCAAGTTAAAAGGGAAGTTCTGCAGGGCAGTGGTTAGGCCAGCTATGCTTTAGTACAGTGGTGGCGAACCCGTGACCCACCGAGCAATTTTAAGTGACCCGAGCGTGATCATATCTAGTTTATCGTCATAGGGGACATCGCGAAAAAATGAGGGACAGTAGGTTGAGGTGGTATGGACACGTATTGAGAAGAGAGGAGGAGGAGTTCATTAGGTGTACCCAGGGCAGGGGGAGCAGGTTGTCCGGAAGGATGGTGGTGGGATTTAGCGCATAAAATTAAATAGCGCTTGCACCTGACCCGCGGACAACTTTTTGTTTTTTTTCGTGTTATTGTGACCCGTCTTCAAAAAAGGTTCGCCACCACTGCTTTAGTAAAACCAAGCGGGTGGCGTACCCATTCAAAAGGTCTGGGGGAAGCTTGGTTGTCGATATGCTCAAGAGTGTTTACAGCCCATTGATAGTTCTTTCTTGAAGTGCTAAGTACAGGTTCTAACTTTACCAAGACTGATAGTCTGTCATTCAGCAAATAAACCCTTCTGTCGAACAAGAAATGATCTTAATTTACCTTGTAGTTCGCACGACCTTATCTTCACCCAAAATTATTCTTTATTTCATTGCAATCGTAGTTTTGATCTGCTTTGTCAAAATTTGCCTCGTGAAGATAAAGCTATGAAACCACTGATGTTCTTTTTTTTTTATATCTTTAAAGATGTAGTTTTTTGTAGCACATAGCAATGGTTCTCAACTGGGGCTCCGTAACAGGATTTTCGGGGCTCCGCGGCACGAAGCGCTACGGATCCCCAGGGAAACTCAAACACCAGCCGTCTATCTCTATCAATAGAGCTAGGTGTCGTTTGCTTGAGAAAATACAATTGTTTCATTTTGGTTTTGTTATTGCTTTAGGGCCTTTCAATGGATTGGATTAGTTTGTGGGTTGGGGTGTAAGCAGGCAGCCATAACAGGTCAACCCCTTAGGAGGCTGCCCGCGGGAGATGAGGAGGTAGGTGAAAGGACGAGGAAGAGGGTTAATTTGCAGCACCCAGCGTTCATTACCAACCACCCAAGTTGGTATTGACGTGGGTGTGCGCTGCTTAACTTCAGTGATCTAATGGGAACTGGTGTGTCCAACGCAACTTGGCCGCACACACTTCGACTACTGGTCATTAGGGCCCAGTTTCATTTTGAACTCTGCGTCTTACATTTACGTAGTTGTGTTCTCTCCTGAAAAATTCCATATTATATATTTGCTTACAGTCATTTTTGCGCATGTTCAATTTTTCAATATTGCTCGGATCAAATAAGGGCTCCGCAAACGAACTGGTTGCCTGGTAAGGGCTCCGCAACTCCAAACGGGTTGAGATCCGATGGCATACAGGATTTAAACGTTGTTTCTATTCTAATTCTACTGTGGGAAGTTGCTTATTGGAAATAATCAACCTCCCCCCTCTCAAAACAAAATTAATGCAGAAAAATGAGTAGCAGTGAACTTCCAATAACTTGTCTCACGCATTCATATCTCTAGAGCAGTGGTCTTCAAACTTTGTCGACTCACGGAACCCTTAGAACTATAAGATGTTTTGGGGGGGAACCCCATCCCACCTTTAGGAAAGTATATCTTGCCGCTGCTAACGAATTTTCATTTTGACTCGCGGAACCCCCAGAGATGTATTGCGGAACCCTGGGGTTCCGCGGAATACAGTTTGAAGACCGCTACTCTAGAGTGATCTAGGCTGATCATTGTATAATCTTTATAGAGCTTTATAGATCATGTCTGGGGTTGCATGAACTAGTCTTAAACGACAAGTAGGACTGGTGGCCACTGCGAAGATCTATCCCTAAAAGTGACTGAAAGCACCTGAAGGTGACTGAAGGCCATTCATTAATTACACATGAAATTACATCATAAATTGTATACTTCCTCTTCACTCTTATCAGGATTTACAGTATCTCTAAGCCTTTAGTGAAAGTTTATCTAAATTTTTAGTTTTGTAGTCCCTAGCACCCTCAGGAATTAATGGGTATAATAAATTGTTGGATGTATTTAGAAGGACATGGCAAGTGAATGTAGTAGACATAACATGCTCTTATCATAATTTAATTTCATATTTTTTTAAAAATTCTTACAGAAATGTGGCATGCTCGCTTGTCATAATTATTGGCACTTGGCTCTCTACTATTTGGAAAAAGGCGATTATGAAGCAGTATTGAACTTGTATGACTCGCACATGGAACCACGTTTACCATCGGGAGCATTGTTAGATATAGTGGATCTGACATCGTTACTATATCGACTGAACTTGGAAGGTTTTTCGAACAAACATCTTTCTTATCTTGTATTATCAGATGTAAAATTCAATTGGGTCTCTCAAGCTCACAACCCCAAAGACACACAACTAAAGATTTGCAGTCAAATATATTACCGTAATATGGCCAAACTAACTATTCTGTATTCAGTGACTTCACTAAGGGGTGTGGGCCGCACCGGGTGACACCAAAGCAGAAGAAGCAGCTTTTTTCGGGGAGAGGGGGGGGTGGGGACACCATGGTGTCACCGCAACCTTATTGTCATGGAACTTGTAGGACTTGCGCAAGACGGATAAAGAGTTCCAGAAAACTACTGGACAATATCATAAAGAACGGTTCACTCTTTGTTAAATATCTTACGTTTTCAACTGATTTCACCTGATATAAATAGGAATACTCGTTAGTTTTTATCAAAATGTTTCCTATTGTCGCTGAAACCACATTTTGGAAGTTATCGCTGCATTGAATAGCTTCTCACAAAAAATATTTTTTACTGTGTTATGAAGTGTTTGCTAACTTTCACCACTCAGGTTGACTTTTGCTAAGTACTTAACCCACAAGGATGTTTGCCTTTGACAAATAATATGCATTACACTCAGAATGCTTAATAGGATAGCTAACGGAGCTAGAATGAATTCTGCATGGCGTAAGAGCTGGATAGTACCACTCTCAAGGGCAAAGGTAATGTCCAAGACGGTGGTAACTATAGAGATATAAAGCTTATGAGCCATTCTATGACGTTCTGGGATAGAGTAATGGAATGTCGCCTTCGGGATAGAACTGGTGTCAGGGGAAATCAATTTATTATTATTTTTACTTAACGTACTTACTGTACAACGTACAAATCAAATTTGGGTTCATGCCAAAGAGATCCACGCCAATTTTCATTCTCAGGCATGTGATAGTGCAGGATATGTAAGCTTATAATGATTCGATAGCCAGGGTAAGGACTTCTTGGGGGGAAATACTGGAGGCTTCCCAGTGGAGGTTGGAGTACATCAAGGTACAGCACTAAGTCCATACCTCTTCATTCTGGTTATGGGCGAACTGCTGACTGGAGTAGGAGAATGGGCCCCTCAGTGACTATTATTTGCAGACGATGTAGGGAAACTTAGTGACTCCAGAGATGGAACAGAGAAATGCCTAAACGATATTAGAGCAGCAATAGAAAAGGGAGGACGAAGGATAAACATGAAGAAGACAGTATTTGGGTTTCAATTGGGAAGGACGGGAAAATAATGGTGATGTGGTCTCTGGGGGCGAGCTGGTGACAAAGGTGCAAGACGTACTTAGATCAGTGTTCCAAAACATCTGGGAGATAGATTCGGATGTTAGCCATAGAATCAATGGGGGATGGTTGAAGTGGAGACAGGCAAGCAAAGTCCTGTGTGATAGGAGGATCTCAATCAAGTTGAAAGGAAAGTTCTCGTTTGATCACTGAAATTAAGCAGCGCAACCCCAGCTAGTACTGACATGCACGCGCGGATCCAGGGTGGGGTTTTGGGGTTGCAACCCCTCC
Source organism: Trigoniulus corallinus (assembly GCA_013389805.1). Classification (NCBI taxonomy): domain Eukaryota; kingdom Metazoa; phylum Arthropoda; class Diplopoda; order Spirobolida; family Trigoniulidae; genus Trigoniulus; species Trigoniulus corallinus. The sequence continues at coordinate 20,089,974 of JAAFCE010008833.1, forward strand.
TATGCACATATAAACTTATATGCGCATAATATGTGAGCTTCAGCTGGTATCCAAAAATCGTCGCATTAGTGTAGTGTCTGTGCAGTTGCTGCATCAGAACTACACAGTGGACGGGGCTCTAATGACCTTGTAGTTGAAGGGCCCTAAAACACAAACAAACGAAATAACATGTTAAATAGCTTGCACTGTCGGATTTGATATAGGTCTATATTTATTATTATAGGTATAAGTGTCGGTGATCGATGGTCGAGTGTAAGTGAGGCTTGCAAGCAACACATCGACGACCATGTGCTGGTTTTTAATGATATCCATTTTATGATGTCATTTTTATGTGATGGAGATAGTAATTCCGGAAATGCTCTAATATCTTCGATGAAAGATTTCATCAAGTTGGTATAATTTGTATTGACTTATTCTGAAGAGTTACTTTGGACTAAAACGTTGTTATTCATATATTTTGTGTTGTGTTAGATGTCATTCCACTCATTATCAAGCAAACATTGCTGAAAAATTAGGTATTAGTATTTGTGAAGCTTTGGAAGCTTATGAAGCCAAGGAGTACCACAAAGCAGTTGATGCGTTGAATCCAATTCGATATTCCTTAATCGATATCGGGGGTAGTCATGCTCAAGTAAGTACTTAAATTAGTATTTAAGTAGTTAGTATTCAAGACAAATAGTTTTATGTATTCCTCGCATTTTAGCGTGACTTACTGAACTTGATTTTAATCAACTCAGCCTTGAAGTCAAATAGAAAATGGGATCAGCAACTTGCAAAGTATATATTTTTTTACATATTATTCGTGTAATTTGTTTAATTTAAACATAATAATTGAGCCTTAAATTCACAGATCGCTCTTAGTGGAAAGGAAATTGCTGAAAGAAAATTCGCCATTAACCAATCGCTTGATGGCAAAACTGCTCACACAATTGAAAACTCCCACAATTCAAACAATTGAAAACTGAATTTGTATGGAATGATGTACAATTAAATTTGAAGGTCAAATTTATTGTAAGTAATCAATTACTACATTGAATGTACTTTCTTTCAAATACAGTTTAAAAAAAATTAGGACTTAATTACAAAATCAAGTAATCATTTATGGCACTGTTTACTTTTTTTAACCTGCTTATCGATTCGTATATTCTATACAGTATTATAAATTATTTGTATAGTTCTTAAGACAAAACGATGCTGTACAATTAAACCTATATAAGCTACTAAAATCTGAACACATGATGGATTAATACGCAGTACAGATCACGAATACATAATAAAATAATAGGAAGTGCACTAGAATGAAGACTAGTTAATTAAAGCATAGAGCAGCATTTCTGCCTGATCCTATAAAAGCTTCCGCTGAAGTAGTTGAGTGTTAATAACACAAAAAAAAGACTAGTTAAAACTTTGAAATGTTACAGCCGTCCATAACAGCAATTTATAATTGCTAAGTAGTACAGTTACTGAAAGGAAAGTAGTAAATTACGTAGGAAAAAAATCTTTTTGAGTTACACTCATATTATGGCATTCAAATAAGTGATTTATTTGGCTCAGATGTACTTCCTTTCCAGACAGTCTTGTGTTGCAGTATATCTTCTTTATAGGCTAAAAGCCCCAACTGTTCATGAGATGCTTCATTAATAACACGAGTACGAATGCATGCCCAATATTGAGTAGTAGATAACTGTGGATCGCATTTCTTTTCGTGCCAAATATGAAAAATACCAGGATCTGTGGAACGTATCACAGTAATGGTGCTGCGAACATATTTTCGATACAGCATCACATCTTCACCACCCCAACCCACGATTTCTTCATCAAATCCCTTAACTTTTTTGAAGTCACTTAAGTATTGACAGGTCATTCCGTATCCGAAATCTCTCCAAAACCCAGATTCTCTTGATATCACTAATTGGTCTATTTCAGATGGAATTTCCTTATCTTGCAAAGAATATACAATTGCTGGATTATACAAACTAAAAACTATAGGGTAATAGACTCTTAATCCTGGAATTGCATTCAGACGACAGCGATCAAGAAATTTGGTGGAAAATGCTATATCAACATCACACATAAATAATAAGCAATCACCATTAGTCCAAGATAGGGCGCCTGCCTGAAGACCTTTACCTCTAGAAAATGTTTCATTTAATGCGAGTAGTTTAATATTGTGAAAGTGATGTTCATCCATGACCTTTTTTAAAATGGTTTCGACTTCTTTTAACCCCGGCTGTCCAAAATATACAACAGTTAGATAAACTCTATAATCCATCTTAATACCGACAGTTATAAATTTTTCAATAAAACCCTGAAAGGCATCTAACCTCCCTGAGAGAGGTAAAATTATATTAATAAGTTCTTTGGTTTTAAAATTGGTTTCCGAAACTATCTGTAACGGAGCAAAGGGCCTTAATAATACCATTTTGGTATAAGCGCGAGTTGTATTCCGCTCTTTCATATATAATTCATAATGAGTTCCTGTTGTTGCTTCTGTCCGAAATATTCCTTCCACAATATCATCAGCAGTAAAGCGTTTACGCCCTTTATATTTCCTATTTAATGAGTCTAAGGATTTCACAAATACCTCGACAAAATCCTTTCTCCGAAACCCAATGGGCTTCTCAACTACTCGTTTACCCAAACCCAATTCCACAGGATAGATCCTATTAAATGTAAAATAGGAAAACGGAATTACTTCATGTTCGTTGTTCAATACAATACCCCTTTTAAGTTCTGCATTATTTATTTGCCGCTTTATGTAATCATAGCAAGCTTGATTTCCTACTGTTGCATTTTTCGTTGTGGCTTTGCTATCATCTGTAGGCTGCGAGCTATGTCGTGGTCGTGGGTTATTAATTCCCTGAGTTTTACTGATATCCAGCAATTTGAGCTTAAGACTTTTAATTTCATCTTGCAGTTTCTGAATCTCTTTACGATGAGCCTCGTCCTTTTGTTGCAAAATTTTTTGACAGTGAGTGGTGCTATATCCGTCGGAAATGAATCCTGCCTGAACGGTCGTTGCATGTTCAGTTGCCACAAGAGATTCGACTTTCGATTCAACTTCGAGATTTAATCCACATTTTCCGATAAATACTAATACAATCGCAGTTGTTCCAGTTAATAATAGAAGTAGTCTTGAAATAAGTCTCATCTTGTTTCCATCGCCCCTATATTTGATCTTGATCCTTTAAGAAGTATAGATAAATGTAATAATTTGACTATAATTGTTAGCTAATGAACGTGCTGTGAAAATCACCACAGCTGTCATACTCACCTTTTGATTGGAATGATAAAAGATTGTTCCCTTCTTTCTCCACTTTAGACACCAAAATATGATGTCTATAAAGGCCCCCAACTTACATTTCGACGTTTATAGCATGATTTCCTGATAAAATGATAGAGAATCTACAGTATAATGCAAATAAAATGACTATCATCCTAGCTTCCATTGCTCTTATGAACAGTAGACGTTAGCGCCATCTAGAAATAATTTGCAGAAACGTCAGGAGGATTCTTTCCGTCATTTAATGTTCAAATTGGTTGCCGTGCTATGTTATAGATGGCTTCTGATAATTTAGCTTGCGAGCCTAATGATCAGGAGAAAATCTTTAGAAAACGAAAAAAACAAGTCCGTTCTGCAATTAGAGCACAGGTACATGTGGTTGTTTATATTCACCGTTTATTGTCGTTCACTTCATGCACCTCAGAGTCTTAATCCTATGTCATTTATCAAATTTCAGATGGAGTTTTATTTTAGTGACTCAAATCTTGCAAAAGATAAGTTTTTGAATCCATTAATCCAACAATCAGATAACGGCTGTGAGTATTGAAATTGATTTCATTATCACATTCCAATTATTATTGTGTACCCTACCCCAAATTGAAATATGAGTATTTCAATTCATTGATTTTAATTTCTGCACCGCTTCAAATTATAGACGTTGACATCAATGTATTTATGAACTTCAGGAAAATTAGAGCTTTAACTGACAATATAGAAGATGTTAAGAAGGCATTGGTATCATCAGACATGCTACAGGTAAACATTCAGTAGTTATATTTACTATTTGCAAGTACTTTCTTGCTCATAAAATGATGCTGACATTATTAGTATGGTCTACCTCCAAATAGAAAATTCCGATTTCAGTTTCCGCCCGTGAACATGCAAGCACTCACATAAAATGTGGACTACAGCTACCGCGACGACCCTTAATCATAAAATTCTGTAAATTGCTTCTTGTACTTCACAGTGGCATTGTCACAATTATTTGCCCAATCCATGCGCAAACGATCCTTGTAGCTGTAGGCGTTCGCAGAGGGGGCACTTGCTCTTCCCCCATGAAATTTTTTTCGGACTCCCATGCTTATGGTTAATTACAGTATTAGATGTGAATTTCGAAGGAAAAGAGTTCATGTATTGACAGGTTCAAGACCACGCCAAAAACAGAAAGCGGTTTTATTTAATAGTAGTTTGTATCCAGGAAGCCGAAACTGACAATAAGAATTGTCAACGGGACTGTTTAAAATATATGAGGAAATCATTTTTATGCAACTTATTAAATTTCACTACTCTTGTTTTCCATTCTGATATAGTTATCTGATGACACAGCATCAGTACGGCGAATAACACCTATTAAGCAGCTTGAAAATATCGACAGCTGTACGCTCTATGTGGCAAGTTGAAGGCGTATTGACTTTTGTGAATTTCTATATACTGTACTTGTAAGTTTAATAATAATCCTGCAGTTATTGAAATCGTTTTAGGAAAACTTGCTTCCTCAGACGGACCATGATTGGATTAAAGAAGTTTTTCGACAGTTTGGGAAAATTACTTACGTTAGCCTTCCTAAATTTAGCTACTCTAAGAGAATAAAGGGATTTGCATTCGTAGAATTTGAAACGCCAGATGCAGTTGACAGAGCTTGTAAAGTAATTGTGACTATATCTATATTTTGTCACAGCTGAAATGGTTGATGGTTATTACATCAATTTTCTATCATTAGTATTTTAGTGCTTCAATGAAAACGAAATTAGTTCTCCCATCGAAAGAAGATACAAAAGGTTGTATTTAGGCCATCGTATTTGTACAAAAACAATATCAGTTTTTAAAGAACTTAAATTATGTTAGATGTATGTGAAGTTAGTAAAGGACTGAAACGGCAACTGGAACATCCCGAGATGAACGCTGACATTAAAGTGGACTCGGAATCACCATGTAAAAAGCTAAAAGATGATCATGTTCCATTAACGGAGTGCACAGTATGTTGTTTTTTATATTTCAATGTTAAGAAGGAGTTTGAATTTTAAGAGTATGAGTCTCAGAGTAAGCAAAATGCTGTTATGACTCTTGGAACTATTAATTGATTCCATTTTGTTTGCTTTCCTTTTACAATTAACCTGACAGGCAGAAGTGGAATTGGCAAAGGAAAGTGTTAAAGGAAAACGTACACGCAAAAAGCGATACAAAGAAAAAGGCGAAATCGACATCTCATATTTAGTAGTCATGTCAAAGTAGGCACAAAATAACTAATTTATATTTAAAAAATACTGCATCGGAGAAAAAGTTTCATCTGTTTTTACATATTAGGAAAGAATGGGAACGTTTCAAAAATAAATATGTAGAATTACAAAAAGCTAATATGGCAGAAATCAAAAAGTATTTTGGCTCAATTAAGAATGATTATACCTGTGCCAATGCTACGCCTTCTGTGAAGAAAAATCCTGAATTCATTCCTGGTGTAATAATTAAGTTAGAGGTTGAGGAGCCCTTCACTAATTCAAAGAAAATACGGGTAAGTTGAATTCACTGAAGCTAATTATTATTATTAGTTATGGGGTAACCTATCGTTTATCAAATTTAGAGCGAAGTGAAAACTATTCTTGGCGTAAGCTATGTAGATATCAACGACGAGAAAACTGAAGGGTTCATTAGATGTCAAAGTACTGACATAACAAATGACGTCTTAAAAGCAGTTGAACAAAGAGGAAAAACGAGCATATTGACAGGTTAGAGAAGTCTACTATTTTTTAAGCATTGACCAATGGTCCTTTATATTTTACATAATTGTTAGTTTATCCTAATAGGTCAAGACGAAATAGACTACTGGGAAAATTTTTTCAGAGAACGAGAATTGAAAATAAATTCCAAAGTTAAAGTAAAAAAACGCGGATGTGATAAAGTAAATATATTACACACCTATCAATATTTTTTTCCATTTGGGAATTTAGATCAGGTTTGGGACATGAATTCGGAGTTTATTGGGATAGACAATGTGATTGATTTGGAGAGCACGTTTTTGAATGTCTTTCCATTATGATTATTATCATGCTGTTATAAAGGGACACTATTTATTCCTTTCTTTACCCATTCACACACATATATTAAGGAAATTTACTCTTTATGATGTAGAATGCTTTATTATTCATTGTTGTAACTTTTTTTTTCAGATTATGCAGAAAGCTGCAAGGAGAATGGAGATATCTAATAAGCACATTCGTTTTGATGACTGAAAATATATTCGTTTTTTTAATATAAATGAACACTTTTTAATTTGATTGTTGGCTGTCTTCATTTTGGAGAAGGTCAAGTTGAGTAAACTCTGTGTCAAATAGAAATAAAGATCTTCAAGCTCAAAAATAGTGGTGGAAGTGTAGATGAGATTGATTTGAAACCTGCATGATGTGGCACCCAGTTTTTTTCCGTTAGTATTTTAGGGCTCTTAGTTATACTACAAGGTCACTAGAGCCCCGTTCACCGCATAGTTGTAGTGCAGTGACTGCACAAATACTACACTAATGCGACGATTACTGGGTATTAGCAGTACCCAGTTTTCCCACGCAGCCACCCATGTTAGTACTACGTGGGGTTGTGTTCCTTAACTTCAGTGATCAGATGAGAACTGGTGAGTCCAACGCAATAAGCTGCTCCATGGTGGCACCCATGGAGCAAGTAAAAAGAAGATATACTGTAGAATAGCGATACTGGGCAGCCCAAATTACTCTCGATTACACGGGAATGTGATAAACCTTAATGAGGCGTTCAGTTATGTGAGCAGTTCACCGACTCGGAACCCCTGTCCTATAATACAATTGCGACGACATTCGTTTACGTGCGTTGCTTACAGGTGGGCATAACCTCACCAACCTCAGGCAACCTCTCAATACTGTTCCCAAAAACGTACTTACAGTATAGTAAAACGAGGGTGCCTTGGGTTATCGGAAACTTATCAGATTTACCTAATCTAGGATTCTGGCTCCTGAACGTGAGCCAGTAGAGTGGTGTGACAAACGGGGCACTTGTCCTTCCACTGAACATTGTGTGCAAGTTTTGTTCCCCTGGACAAAGGCCATAACGAGGGCGTGGCGAAGAAGGCGGCCGTCACGGGCGCAACTGGGTTTAGAGCGCAAAATGTTTAAGTTTTTTGCCATTATTTTGTTACGGGCAAGCGAAAGTTAGACACTTGCCACAGGCGCTTCATACCCACGTTACGGCACTGCCCCGGACGACCATATCCTTGAACTTAAAAACGAAGACAGGTCATCTTAACCTTTAGATTTATTTTACCTCTGTCAGGAGGGCCTTCAAAAGGGCAATGTGACTGGACAGGGAATAACATCGTTATTTCCAATTTTACTACAATGCCGTAACATGATTCAACAAGATTTAACATGATAGTGCCACAATCTCTTTAATATCAGACGATGATGTATGTGATTCCGTACTTTATTAATCTGTCGTCTGTTCCATGAAGAACGCGTTCGCCTCCCTGGTTGAAGCTTTCTACACGTGTTTGGCGGACCTTTTCAAGAAATAATTTGTAAGTCATTTTACATTTTCGTGTAGGTTTGTGTTAGTAATATAGTAAATATTTTTTATATGCTCGTTATTGGTAGAGTCTACCAATAATGTCTACGATAAAGTGAATCATGTGCCAAAGCAAAATAGATTGTTGTTCCCGTTGTGGGTATACCCCCGTTGTGTGCCCACTGTTTGCGTGCCACATGTCTAAAATTTAAACTGCAGTACAAGTATCAGTTACTGTTTCATCATCATCATCATTATACCCGTATCCCGCCTGTGGCAGGGTCGGGTCTGTGGGTCTACTGAACATGCTCTGACTGGGGGCATCCCAGCCAGGCGTCTGGAACCCGCAGGAAATATTGGCTCTGTTGTCTGTGGGGGATGCTAGCCTACAACCAAAAAAGAAACTTTGGCAGGTGAATTAATGCTTTGTTGGTAATAATCTTGCATGGTGTCTGACCTATTGCACAATTCCAGACCGGTTAGGCAAGTGGAGTCCTCTATGACCGCCGGGTCCCAATAAATTAAGAGGCAAAGTTTACAGAACGGTCGTTAGGCCCGCTATGCTGTATGGCTCAGAATGTCGGGTAGCCAGGAAGAACCATGAAAGGAGAATGCAAGTGGCTGCGATGCGAATGCTGCGCTACATGAGTGGGGTTGCACGAGCCGAAAGAATCAGTAACGATTACATTAGAGGTAGCTTAGGGGTGGTAAACATCACAGAAAATGAGAGAACAGCGGCTGAGGTGGTATTGGCATGTAATGAGGAGGGGGAAGGAACTTATTAGGTCCATTATGGCAGTGGTTCTCAATCTTTTTGAAGTCAGGGAACACTAAACTGACATTTTACTAGCACGGAACACTTACAATTCAACATAAACTTTAAAGCAGGTTGTACACTTTCTATACTTCGTACTTACTACATCATCCTCATACTCTTATCCCGCCTGTGGCAGGGTCGGGTCTACGGGTTGTAGCCCTCCACCCCCGTCTATCTCTCCCCCAGTTCCCCGTCCACCCCACACACTGTCATATCCTTACGCACAACCTGTTCCCACGTCTGCTTCGGTCTCCCCCTGCCCCGGGTGCTACTGACCACCTTCATTCCTAGCAAGGACCTAACGAGCTCCTCCTCCCCTCTTCTCATGACGCGTCCATACCACCTCAGCCCATTCTCCCTAATTTTTTCTCCGTTGTCCACCACCCCAGGCTACCCGTAATATGCCCATTCCTTATTCTATCAGCTCTCGACACGCCACACATGTGCCACAGCATTCGTATCTCGACTACTCGCATTCTATTTACTGTACGTAGGTCTTCCTCACTGCCCAGCACTCTGATCCATAGAGCATAGTTGGCCTAACCACTGTCCTGTAGAACTTCCCTTTCAACTAGATTGGTATCCTCCTATTACACAGGACTCCGCTTGCCTGTCTCCACTTCAGTCACCCCCTCCCCCGTTGATTCTGCGGGTCACATCAGAGTATCTCTTCATTGCTTTATGTGTGCATTAAATTTTTTTTGCGGAACACTTGAAGTTGTTTCACGGAACACCAGTGTTCCGCGGGACACGCTTTGAGAACCACTACATTATGGGACTGCGTGTGATTGGGGGCACCAGGAGTAGGGGAAGACCAAGACGGACGTGGGAGCAGGTGGTGCAGAGGTACATGGAGGCATGCGGCGTGGAAGGGGACTTGGTGGGGGATAGGCGGGAGTGGAGGATAAGAACCTGCAGACCCGACTCCTGCAGACCGGAACCTGCAGAACCGGCGGGATGAGGGTGAGATGATGATGATGATGATGCAGATATCGGTTACTGTTTGATATTTTATAAATTGGTTTCTTTATACATTGCTATTCATGCTATGCATATGCAATACAGTATACTGTATGTGATTCCCATCTCATAGTCATGTAGCGCAACTTGGCAAATCAATGTGTCGCAGCACATACAGTACTTGACCCGGCAATTCCCAATTTGCCAAAAACATGAAGCTGTGATCAGGATTTCGAACGGGAACGACACTGAAAACTTATACCAGTAAAACCGGTTTTTTTTACCGGGAACGAAACCCGGAACCGAACTAAAAAAATATCGCTGTTAACGGTTTGACGCATGTAAAAACCTGCATGAACACGCTTTGTTTGTAATCATTGTGTCAGATGTTCGATTGCCTCATGCGCGATAAGTCAGAACACATGCTGTACATGTACATTTTTTGCCTATACAGCATTTACAGTGTGTTTCTGGCGATTAGAATGATTTTTGACCTCGTGTTCTTGCTCCTGTTCGTCAATGTGGATGGGTGCAACTCTTTTTCGTTTCTGGAATTCTCTCAAATAAGATGAAAAACTTTTTTGCTTACCAAATTGCATCCCTATATTTTAAAAGTACCGATATATTTTTAAATAAGAAGCAATTATAGATTGTAAAACTTCTCTTTCAACCTGATTGCGATCCTATAACACAAGCAGAGTCCTGTGTGATTGGAAAGTTTTATAGGGCCAGTGGTTAGGCCATTATGTTATATGGATCAGAGTGTTGGGCAGTGAGGAAGAGCCACGTCCGTAGAATGCAAGTAGCCGAGATGTGAATGCTGCGGTACATGAAGGGGGTTTAAAGAGCTGATAGACTTAGGAAGGAGTATATTAGAGATAGCCTTGGGGTGGGGGTACATCGCGGAAAAAATGAGGGAGAATAGACTGAGGTGGTATGGACACGTAATGCGAAGAGAGGAGGAGCAGATGGTTAGGTTCATTACGGGAATGCAAGTGGTTGGAAGCACCCAGGGGTAGGGGAGACCAAATCAGACGTGGGAGCAGGATGTCTGTAAGGACGTCCTTCAGACTGGACCCTGCTGATGATGATAGAAATATAATATTAGAACTTCAGTTTACTATTTTCAAAATAAAATATACAGTATGCATATTTTAAGTATAATGTATTTTAAAATGTGTAATGCGAGCGAAGATTCGGAGCCAAAGCGGAAAATCTGTTATTTTTTACTGGAAGGAAAACCGTAACAAACCCGGTATACAGGGTGTCCGTGAACTCAGCAAGAAAAAAAAACCTATTGTAGAGGGTGCCAAACTAATGTAGGGTCCAAAGTCAAGCCTTAAAAAATGGCAAGCAAATTAAGGTGTTGGTAGACAGTCAATTTTCATGTAAAGTTTTCACCGTAAATGTTCAAAGTGGTCACCATTTGCAGTTATGCATGCTGCACAACGTTTATTCAGTGATTGTCTAACTCTTTCAAACATCCCTGCCATGGCCTGTACAACTCCAGCAGCAACTGCAATTCTGACCATAAGATCCTCAGCAGAGTCGACAGGGGTTACATAAACTTGGCTTTTAATGTGTCCCCACAGGAAATAATCAATTGGTGTTAAATCAGGTGATCATGGTGGCCAAGGAACAGGTCCTCCTTTACCAATCCAGCAGTCCCCAAAGGTGGCATTAAGATGCGCTCGCACATTCAAGGTAAAATGTGCTGGGGCTCCATCGTGCTGAAAACACATCTGTTTTCAAATTTGAGATGGAATGTTTGCCATAAGTTCTGGCAACTGTTCTTGTACAAAAACGGGATTCATGTGGCCTGTTAATTGATGCAGGAGCAAGTATGGTCACATCAAATACAACACCTTCTTTTGCTTGTCATTTGTTAAGGCTTGACTTTGGGCCCTACATTCCTATGCTAAAAATGGTTAGTTTGGCACCCTCTACAATAGGTTTTTTTTTTCTTGCCGAGTTCACGGACGCCCTGTATATTTGACGTGAACCAGAACGAAAAAAATAACGGCCCGAAGCCATGGCTGTGATCATCTAGTGGTTGGCTTTGACTGCATATTTTTCAGGTTTCGTACGTAGTCAAAATTTCCAATCTGAATTTTATGTGCTGTTCGCATCAGGTCTCATTTTGGCATCCCCGCCTTTTGCACCAATGTTCTGCACCCATGCTATGAAAAACCAATTCCTTTTTTTCTTAATATGCGATTCCTGTTTTAGACCTGCCTCGTTATTTAGCATTGTAAGTGTTAGTGTTAGGCTTACTAGGCACCTTATTAATAGACAGTATTCTTTTGGGTACTGACAATATTAAGAAGAGGATTACATTATTCCACAGGTTGCTTTAATACGCATATTTTCTCCATCACCACAGGGCCCTCTTCTTATACCTACCCGAGACATCAAACTGTTATGCTTTGCAATTATACTAAAGTGCTTGATTATATTCGACTTTGATATTTTTTCCAGCTTGTACCTGTGTATATAGGTTTTTAATAATGAACAGAGGAGGCGGAGGACGTGGTTTCCAAAGAGGTGGAGGCCGAGGCTATGGTAGAAGAGGGAACAGCTTCAGAGGTCGAGGGTTTTCGGATCAAGGCGAACCTGATCGAGTTATTGGTGACAAACATAAATCAAATTTTTTTGGTTTTTCATATAAATCTGGCACTTACGAATAATTTATTAATGTAGAACTGGGGACCGTCTCGCATCCATGCGAGGATGACTTGGTAGTGAAATGTAATATGGACCAAGTGCCGTATTTTAATGCTCCAGTTTACTTAGAAAATAAACAACAAATTGGTAAAATTGACGAAATATTCGGGCCTATTCGAGACTATGTATCCTTTTTATTATCAATGCTTCACGAAAATGAATTTGCTGAATTCCATTTTAGTTGTGTGCAATATTAAAATGTTCCTTAGCTAAACAAAGTTCGTTTCTGTTAAACTAATACCTGAAGCGAAAGCATCATCAGTTGAAGTTGCCAGTAAAGTAAGTTAACTTTAGTAAAGTTTTTAAAGATTTTTTTCAGGCGTTCATCTTTATTTCCGTTAAAAGCTTTACGTAGATCCCGCTAAATTATTACCGCTGAGTCGTATTTTGACACCAAATGCTGGAAGGGGCGGTGGTGGTAGAGGCGGAGCCAGAGGTAACTTTTATAGACTGTTCAGCTACTTAAATTTATGTAATATTACTTAAATTGCATTGTCTTTTCATCTTGTAGGTGGTCGAGGAGGACGTGGCGGCTTTGATTTCCGGGGGCGTGGGCGTGGACGTGGAGGAGGTGGCGGCTTTGGTTTCAGGGGCCGTGGACGTGGTGGTGGTGGTGGTGGCGGCGGCTTCGGGTCTAGAGGATTTGGAGGAGGAGGTTATGGTGGTCCACCAGCAAAACGAATGAGACATTAAATAAAACGCGTTTTATGATATTTCCTTAACTGTTTTCGTAAGTCTTTTGATACATTTACATGCTTCTTACTCGGGTAACATTTGACTACAGATTCTAATCATCTGGAGGAGCACCTCTCACCCTTAATTTCGAACAGATATCTGTTCCTTTGCGGCTGTTTTCCATTTTGGAAATTCTTGACCCAAACTGAATGGCTCTCTTTGCTAGCACAGCGGGTTTGCACAAGCCAAGCTTACAGGCCAAACAACGCAGTAGTAGTTTATCACCGATTCCTCGCGGAAGAGTCAAGTTCGCCTTGAAAAATACACGCATTTATTAATGGCGTGTCCAATCTTGAGAGAAAGTTAACATATTTAAACGTACCTTAACCCAAATTGGAGCTTCATTTAAAAAGGAAACTACATCCTCATCTAGAAATGGAAATCTGCCCTCTCGACCATGATCAGAAATTACTCTGGAAAGAAAAGGTCCAGTGATGTTAATATGTATAAAGTATCCTAATATTACAGTGCACTCTTGAGCAATTTGTATATCAGAAGTGCTTGATGGAAACGTCAGCGATGTACGTCCTAGTTATCGGTGGTGAATTAAATCCTGTAAAGTTCGCTCTACTGTCCCCCACCAACAAACGTTTAATGCACTGTTTGTGGATTGTAATGTAACTGGTGACGATGCAGCTATAGCTATCAAATTTTCTTCAATTGATATTTTTACAACAATTAAAAACTTATCACTACCAAAGAATCGAAATGAAGTTTTTAACGCATTGACGTTTTGACAACATTTTGTGCAAATAGTAATGTAATTGTTTAACGTCTCTCATAATGTTTAGCGGGAGCAATGAAACTCTGCATTACCCATGGTTGCACTTGTATTAGATAAAGAATCTTGTTGATTTACCTGTCGTCTCTTCCTAAATTACGACTTGATATTCTTTTCATTTCCATTTGTAACTCATTAATTAGTCCTTGCCATTTCTTGTTTGTAAAACATACACGATGTCTTGCGTAGCCAGCTAGTTGTTCATCTGCACCAATACCGGTTAGTACAATCTTCAGTCAGAAACATTTATCAGTTTAATATATTCGAGTTGGGAGTTAAAAACAGCTCATGGTACTAGTGTTTTTGCATACTCTTGCTGGTGATACATAGTTTTCGTAAGAGTCTTCGTGTGAATTCCTAATACCACATCCTTTACTGGCAAACCAAACTGCACACCCTATATCATTATCCAGGACGGTTTCTAATGGATGAACTAGGTCGGCAATATGTATAGCGCTGTCAAAATGTTAGTTCATGATTAGCCAATTCATAACAAATTATATATTATACTTTATCATAAGTACCTTTCTTTTAATAGTTCATTTTTCGATACGTTTATCTATTAATGAAAAAGGTTACATAAATTTTAATTGTGACAAATATTTTAAACGACAAGATAATAATAAATAATACTTTGACAAAATTCCATTCCCTGCTAGGCGAAAGCAATTGTAATTCCTGAAAAGCTGCTTCTCCGCTTATCCTGTCTGGAACTTCAAAGGCATTCGCTTGATTACTTGTATGTCGTTCAAATGCAACATTAAGAAGATCTATAGGTTCTTCCAAATCCAGACATCTGTTAATAAAAAATGTTTAAATATTTCGTTGAGATGGTAGCACCAGTTAAAAACAAGTAAATATTGGGAAATTAGATAGGCTACTTAATTTTGCATTTGTCTTTAACTCACTCCAGTTTCTACAGTAGCACATCAGGACATACTTGTAATTCATTTGGCAACACTATTTAAACTTATTGTCATTCCCTTATCTTGCCTATGATAGGGTCAGGTCTGAGAGTTATCGCCCTCCATTGTCTCAACTACTGTAGGTGTTCCGTCCTATAACCCGATCCCAATTTTACCTTTACTCAGTCTGCTATTTAGGACCTTAACCAATTTCTATTGTTTCTTCTCATGACATGCCCTTAATCCCCGAAACGGTCCTTTATATGCTCATTTTTGACATATCTATCCTTGTTTCCCCCTCAAACAATAAGCCAAACCTCTTTCCAAAAATAAAAACATTGTACTTTCAAATACCTATCTGCGAGTAAACATAGTACTGTCGAGTCCAATCCACCAGAAAATAATACTGCAACTTTCGCATGACGACATTTATCAGTTTTGCTCGCTATATTTTTACAATTTTTACATAGATTAGGATGATATTTTACTCTTTTAAGAACAGCTTGCCAAATTACTTCTTCAAATTTATTAACCCATTGTATGAAATCACTTTCTAGCAAAAGGCTAAGCAAGCTTAATGTTGAAGATTGTTTGTTTGCCGCCATTTCATTTAATTTTTCATGCAGGTCATCATACATTTTTAAATCGTCAGAAGAAGGTTGGGTAACGTTAAATCCAATATGTAATATCTTCAACTTTTCCTTTAACCAGCTGCATGGCAAATCTTGATTTTCAATCTGTGTTTCAGTTGTTGAGTTGGCAGTAACTGACGAGTTGAAGTTTGTTATGTGCTCAATGGGATTTACATCATGTTCCTTTGAAATATACCAAGGATACAAATGCAGTGCTTCTCTACTGTCAGTCACATCTTTAGATAGATTCAAGTAAAAGACACCACAGGCAGGAACTTCTTCCCAATGCTGTATTTGTATAAAACAGTAAACATCAAATGAGTTAAATACTATATAGGAAAGTTCAACACCGTGTTAGAATGAAGGTTACATTTGTGTCGTCCGCTTGTGGTCTGCTTGCAACCGATGATAACGTGAAGCTAAATGGTTTTTGATTACTGTGTTGCCAAAGTAAGCTTCTTCTTCCAAATATATCTCTGCCAAACCACAGACTTTTTGAGCTGGCCTGTGTGGTTACATAGATAAATATATTATAGTTAACAGACTAATGGTTACCACATTTTGAAAAATTTTGAGATAAATATATTATAGTTAATAGACCAATGGTTACCACATTATTTTGAGAAAAAAGCATTTCTCTCATATGATTTTTCATTAATCTAACGCGATTCAAAATCTTTTTAAAGTAAAATCCCAAATTTTATGCGCTAGTCTCAGGCATTCACTATTTTCGGGAACCTATCTACCATATAAAGACAGAATTGGCACACATCAAATAGCATCGTAATAATAATGAAATAACTACCTTCCAGTACACAAATGCCCATGGTCCATGAATTTTTGATAATTCGTTTATTATTTCTGATGGTTCCAGACACCTTTGTAATGCTACAAATACTTTTACTGTATCATTCTCTTTTTCTGTTATCTAGTGATGGAAATGTCGCATCAATCTCATGGGTCTCAGAACAAGAGAACCCCATTGATAACACCGGCCACAATACCTTTAGACCATCAAAAACTTCACCATTCCACAGAAAAAAACTACCGTCTTCGTCCATTAATGGCTGTTCCACTATAGAGACACCTTGGAAATGCAGGACACATCCAACTACGTGGACAGAGTAAGCAGCAGTCAACATTTGGTAGCATTCTTTGAAGCATTCTGGCCCTCGTCGCTTTAGGAGGAGTATATCGGAATTCAGCTGTGAAAAATAACCATCATTTCAACTGCAAATAACCAGGCGTTCATTATTGACAACCAATGTTTGAAATACAAAATTCTCACATTGCCATCGTCCTGACAACATGGACCACGTTGTATGCAGCAGTAGATTCCACACATGATTACAAACAGGTAACTTTTGAAAGTACAAGGTACTCATATATCGTGACCAGGTCCATGACACGTTTTTTTTTTGTAAAATCACCTCTGTCCTATAAACATTACTTGAAATATTATAAATAACGTCAACTCAAAACAGCATTGCAGGCTGTTTTTTAAATTTGGCGTTCTGCTGTATCAGTAAGCTTCCGGTTTGTTACAGTTGACGATTTCCTGTGATCATGCATCAGAAAAACTTTAAAGAAAACATGATATTTAGTAATTGTGCATCTCGTAATATTTTTACGAATAGGGGCTTAGATGTATAGGAAAAGAGTATGTAATAAGATTGGAATTAATCTAGTGAAATTGGGGCGTTGAGATATACAGAGTTGTTAATATCTTTACTGACAAACTTTATCAACAAAAGTCATGTGGCAGCATTCGATTTTGAGACAGAAAGTACTTTAGCATTATAGGAAACCCTCTCTGAACAAAATACTAGTACGATTTTTTTATACAAAAATTGTTCACCTCATTTATTTTTTATAAGCTCTTCCAGTTCTTGATTTACCATTTTCAGATCCCGGTTTTCTTGTTGTTTTTCTGTTTTTTAATCTTTGCATACCTTGTACTCCTTAAGGCCCATTACTGTATTATTCTTAATGCCATTCAAATTAGGGTTTGGGGAGGTAAATCCATTCATCTTTCACCAAATATGTGTGCTTTATTATGCTGGAAAATCATGAACCACAAGGCCTAACTTATTTCTACTAGACGTTTTTAAATTCTTCTTCTTGGATACAGCAATACATTTCCAAACCATGAGCTTCCTCCATGCTTAACATTAGAACCACGTTCCTTGCCTTTAATCTCTTACAAAACCACGGAATATGCTTTCATTAGTAAATACAACAGCTCTCTAGAAGTCAGAATGTCATTTAAATGCTTAGCGATTTTCACGTGACATTACTGATAAATGCTAAGTTTCAAATACTCTAGTGGCCCCAGAAAGTACTTGCACACTCACAAAAAAGCCTGTGATTCAAAACATATCAGACTCAGAAATGTACAGAAAAAGATAATTACAAGTTTTGAACTGTTTAATCATGTGATATACAATTTATTTTGAAATTAACACTTTCATTTTTTGCAATTGCAAAAACCTGAAAATGTAGGAACAAAAAACATCTGTACATTTTAACCATCATTAGAAAACAGTAAAAAAATAATGTAATCCAAATGTACATTACGAAATACGAAGTGAATCACATGATTAATCGGTTCATAACTTTAAATTATCCTTTTCTGTTCAGTTTAGAGTTTCATATTTTTTGAATTACTGGCATTCTTGTGAGTGTGCAAATACTTTCTGGGTTGGGAATTATATTACGGTGATTTTTCTCACGTTAACTTAACAACCAAACAACAGACCCCTTCAAAGACCCATACTCTTATCACAACGCTACTCTTAATTTCGGAACATTATGCTATCCCATGACTTTCGTTCGAGGTTAGTGTTAAAATGTGAGATGTTTATGTACAGTATTCTTAAGCTTTCATGTATCATTATGTTGCTCACCATAGTATGATCAATTAAGCGTCATATTTCAGGCAGTATAAGCAATTGGCAGGGTCGGCGATATATGATAACCATGTGGAATAGATACATGGTGGCAAAACAGATGCCAGCATTCAAGCCAGTTTTCTTCCATACCACAAATATTTGAAATACAGTAGAAACCGTACGTACAGCTAACTTATTTTATTGTGCTCGTTATCAGCCAGTTACTGTTATCAAAATTACTGGTCCCACAGAGATCACAATAAGCGGCGCCTACTGTATCAATTACAAAATGTTTTGATGAACTGCTGTGAATTGGAAACGTTGAGAAGCAACGTGATCTTCCTCCACTCCATAGATAAATCTGTATTGAAATTCCGAGTAGTAAAGCCTATAGCTTATAGCCTATAGCCGATCGTTTTCGGTTAGCAATGAGCAGATGTAAGTAGTCCTTTTAGATTAGGCATGTCAAACTGGGGATACCCTGAGGGCCGCATGTTTGACATGCTATTCGAGATCAAAGAATTTGTCCAGTGCCAGAGATATCTATAACATGTTGATGTTTCTTGTCCAGCAACTGTAAATACTACACGCTAGTTCAAATTGTTAAATATGAAGTAGTATATTAAACTAAACAACGGTGGCATCCGCGCGAACGATTTTGCCCAATGCAAAGGTGTGCAACTCACTGCTCGAAATATTGGATGAACTAAAGGTCCGTGGAAGTTCATCAAACTGCAGTCAAGATTTCAGTAGTGTTATTAAGGTTGCGCGCAATGAACGTAAAAATACCGAGGGGAAGCGAGAAATCCATTTTAGTTTACTGCGTTTTCGTGTGATTATTTGCTTGTGCTTTCAGCACTTTTATTTTTTTGTTCTATTCATTCCAAGCAGCATCTACTTCCCAAGTGCTAGTCATTGTTTTACCTACAACACAATATACAAACTCCTAATAGATGTACATTCCACAATTTTAGATCTAGTCTACAATGAAATATGAATCTAATGGATAGTGAATAGTAGTATGCAGTAGCAAGAGAAAAATGACTTCGTATTTCCACAATCATGTAATTAAACAGAATTTCAAACATCACTTATACAGCTATCACAACTTAAAAAGCTATCTTGAAGTAGTGAATACAATGAGGCTTTCTAAAGAAATGTCCCATGTAATAAGTCCCAGAATTGCACCATTTCATTTTAATGATAAATACATGGGAGGGAAAGGCTCATGACCATCTGGCGGTCAGTGGGCACTAATATTCTGGGGTATTTAGGGCTCTAGTTCAAGACCAATACCTAATTTATGGCCACCCTGATTTATATTTTTGCCATCAATCATTGTAGACAACGTCAGAGTGATTCCTGGAAGGAAAGAATGAATAATTTAAGGATTACTAAGTAAAGTAAATTTATCACAGAAAACTGCAAATCAATTTACCATCTCTCAGCTTCTGGGTGTATCCCAAACCAATCTGGCTGACATTATTGACCTTTGCCTAAATAACAAACCAACGAAGCACCACCATAAACTTCAGAAAACGCTTGATGTAATTAACTACTGTATGAGGTATAATTACTACTTACACTAATAGATGCATCATCATCAAGGGAATATTTGCAACCAAGGCCAAAGCGAGTTGCATTGTTACCAGCAGTCCATGCCAACTGAACTCCAGTTTGTAACTTATCATTTACTTTTTGATAAATTGATCCACCAAATTCTTGCCCATCATTGCTATACCACAATATAAATTTTCCTGTTAAATCAAATATACTATTTTCATTACGAGATTACTTTAACCACCTTACACATTTGTGTGCAAAATAAAGTCGCCCGTGCTGTAGCCTACGGCAAAATTGCTTTTTGTTAATTTTGATTTTGCAGTGTCAAATGACATCTGGTAGCCTGCAAGCCAGCCATTATACCTGAAACACAAAATAAATGAAATAGCGTTCACTATTCACTTCTACTATCCAAGATCAGTTGATAATATATAACTCATACCCCAAAACAGCTGCACCATGAACAATGGGACCTCCTACATCCAGATCCACATCGGTATTTAAGTGAAGATAGTCCCTTTTATAGGCAGCACGAATGCGGCCACTTTTTTTACTGTGACAAAAAAAAAAAGAAATTTTTCTGAATAACATAGCTATAAAAGTGTTTTCCAACCCAAGTTTCTTTTTATAAAAAAGTAGATAAGATCATTGGCTCAATTATTGGTGAAATGATACCATAATCACATAATACGTTCAAAATTATGTGGGAATCAATAACATTTGAAACTGACGTCATTTTTGAGTAATAACTACGTTACGTATTCAACATTTTTGAAGAAAAGAGGATCTGATGTACTATTAAGTAGCGGTATTTCAGAAGTACTGAATTCACTGAGTAATCCTTTTTAGTTGAAAACAGATCCTCCTTTACACTAGAAGAAATACAGCAACCAGATATAAACATCTTTTTACCCTGTCTGCGGAGCAAATGTTGTGTCTAATGTTAATTTTAATCCTTGGCAAATTTGGTCCTCAATGGACACTTCAGTCGCCAAAGAATTATCAGTGTTCCATTTTTCCGTTAAGTTCAGGCCTTTGAAAAGTGAAAAATTATAGTTACTACGATGTATGTAAAAATGCTCACATACAATGTAATTCTGGAGGAACGAAATGTACTTACCATATTGCTTTACTTTGTATTTGCTTTCTAAGGCCCCTGCTACCTTACCGGTGTCCTGATTTGAAGACCCATTTACATTAAATTCAACTCCAGACTTCGTTTTAGTCTTGCATTCCAGTTTAACAAGTCCAAAATCTTTTTACATAAAATATAACATCTTATTAGTCAATACATTAAATGGTCGTTATACGATAAAAATTGTTTCATTTCAGGGCATGTTTAAGAAAACAAAGCAATTTTTTATCTTGTGCCTGACAATTTTGCGTCGAGTATTAGAATAGTCGTGGCAAAAATGTCTGCACTTAAAATAACTCATGCCCTGGTAGTATACAACACTGCGTCCTTTCACTTACGATATCCTTTTCCAAAGATATCCCTTGCATTTTTACCAAGATCAGCATAACAAGGAGGGGCAGGCATAACTGAAACAAGAAGTGATTTTAATTCCACGTTCTTAAGGTCATCTTTATGAAACAAGCTATAAACTCCTACTAAGCACTTGAGTAAATATGATATTGAGTATGTCT
Source organism: Trigoniulus corallinus (assembly GCA_013389805.1). Taxonomy (NCBI): domain Eukaryota; kingdom Metazoa; phylum Arthropoda; class Diplopoda; order Spirobolida; family Trigoniulidae; genus Trigoniulus; species Trigoniulus corallinus. The sequence continues at coordinate 20,111,433 of JAAFCE010008833.1, forward strand.
TAGCATTAATACGTTGAATAGTAAATTCACATTCAGAGGTAAGAAGCAGTTGCCAATAGCTTTTCAACCGTAAATATGTGATGACGAAATCACACTTAAAAGTTACGTGCTCCGTTTGGCAAAGATGGACATGGCGTCCAAGAATTTTAAGCAATAGGTTTTTATTCTAATTGCACAGGAATAAATTTTCATTGCATTACTTTTGCATCCATTTACTATAGAAACAGTCAAAATAAACGCAAGTTACTGATAAATTTAAATGGCAAGTTACTGATTAATCTACTTATCACCACGAAAATAGTAAAGAAAGCCGACCTCAGAAATCGTGGCATCGTTTATAACCTCAAGTTTTGCCTTGCAATTTAGTGTAAATTTCAAATAAATTACAATTGATATCGTTCCCATTTACCACTTGCGGTACCTCTCTTTAAAATTAGTGTAATGAAAGCAATAAATAATTGTTAGTTTTTTCAGTTTCGGCCGAGGAACAAAGAGGCCAAGTACAAATGAGGTCGAGGCAACCATGAACAACCATGCCGAGCCACGCCGCATACACTAGCCGGTAAATACACAATTAAATGCATCTATTTTACAGAGCTATTATTTTCTAAATTTGACACCCTGAAGTCTATTATAAATGTTACCATCTAACTAATATAATTTTTGAATATTAGCATGATTTCTTACTTGTAAATGAATTGGACAGATTAACTAAATACGCTGCTTCGAAGCGAACACCTTTTCTTCAGAAAAACGAATAACTACGTCACACTTTCTTAAGATGTGGTTGAGTTTTACATGCGCAGTGATGTGAAGCTAAAATTATCCCAACCAGTAGAAGTCAGAGGACATCATTCACTTTTAATTATAAATACATATAGTTAGAAAAATTAGGGTGATTACAAACGTCCGCATAGAATTATATGCTACGTAGTATTAAATTAAAAACTGAAATATAGGATAATTTTATTTGCAATAAAAATCCGTCACATTGTAGTTAGTAACATGATGAGGTACTGCAATGAATGGTGTCGCCATCTCTCAGTAAATGAAGTGTATACAGAAGATTATTATGATTCCGGTGGAATGTTTGTTTACTCATCAGTTGTTTATAATCATCTTACCCTCATCCCGCCCGTGGCAGGGTCGGGTCCGCCAGTCCACCGATCACTCTCTCACTGGGGCACCCCAGCCAGGCGTCTGGAAACCCGCTCGCCGGCAATATTAGCTCAGGTTGTCTGTGGGGGGATGCACACCCTACCACCACTGTTCCAATACAGCATTAAGGCTCCCTCACACCAAAGCGAATAAATCGCAGTCGCCGCGGATGTTTCGCGGCGAATTATTCACATCAAACGCTACCCAAGAAGAGCAATGGTCATGTGTACACCGAAGCGAATGTATCGCGCCCGCGGTTGCGAAAGTGCAGCGATTTAGTTAACATCGCTGCACGCACGGTTTTAAACGTCATCGTTGTTCGAATTCTGATAGAACAAGATGGCGTACACCTAAAAAATAACAGAATTAATGAGAACAAGCTGGTCAACAAATAACTAAACTGACGCGTTGGTGTGCATATCAAGGCGAATCCACCTCGTCGCAGCGCGTGCTCCTGTTCGGTGCGTGTTCTTGCGGCGAAAATCCCGCTGCGACTGCGATTGTTTCGCGTTGGTGTGAGGGAGCCTTAAAGGCTCCAACGCGAAAAAAACAATCGCAGTCGCAGCGGAATTTTCGCCAAAGGTACATGCACCGAACAGGAGCACGCGAAAACAGGAACACTGCGAAAGTGCACGGTTTTAAACGTCATCGTTGTTCGAATTATGATGGAACAAGATGGCGTTCACCTAAAAAAAACAATAGACTTAATGAGAACAAGCTGGTCAAAAAAGGCCTAAACTGATGCGTTGGTGTGCATATCAAGGCGAATCCACCACGTCGCAACGCATGCTCCTGTTCGGTGCGTGTTCCTGTTATGTTTCCGTGTATTTTATTTTTTTATTTATTTCTTCTTGTGAGCTTTTAAGGTTACTTCCCTGGGTTCTTCGCCAATGTGGGCTTGATATTAACAAAAACCAAAAAAACTTTGTCTTTTAAGAAAGAATTCTTTTTAATTTTCTGATTAACAGTTTATTACTTATAATATTTTCAACCCTTGTTCTTATATTAACAGAAAAGGAGGGGCTTCACCCAAGTGATATATTGCATTACAAATGGAAAAAAAAAAATGTTTTGGTGGTATTCTTATCTGAGCTGGTGGAGAATATCAGTCATCATCCTGGAGGTCTCCTTGAAGGTGTCTTGGATCCTGGTTGTCATTAGGATGTCATCTCAGACAGCTTAGGGCTTGCTGTTGATCTGGGGTCCATCTTGGTGATGAGTCCTGGATGCTGGAGAGGCATCTCTGATATGTCCTCTACTTTGTGTAGTGCTGGTCTTCCTCCACTTTGGGTGTGGAGAGGCAGAGTGAGGTGTCCTCCAATTTGGTGTGTAAGAGTGGTCCTTCATCTCAGGGAGAGAGGTGTGTAGCATGTCTTCTGCTGTCCGTCCTGTTGTGTGCTGTTGTCTGCCTTTTTCTTCCTTTTATCCATTTCTTCCATTTAGGTCAAAGGTGGGGGTTTGCTCCCTGTACTTTTCTAATTGGTCCTTTCCTTAATAGGACCCTTCTCTCAGTCTTGTGATTGGGACAACAAAAAATAAAAAGTGGGAACAAACAAATACAAAAAAAATCTTTTACATCCACAATAAACACAAAAAATTATATATCCTTCCAAGAATTCCTAAACAGAAAAGGACCTTTTATGACTATCATAAAATCAAAAAAAGAAATGCAATGTAAGATGCAAAAAAGAATTGAAAAAGTAACAATCACAAAAAATATACTTTTATGCAATACCGATAATCAAGAAAAGGGAAAAGGAAGGGTGCTTCTCCTTTATTAAAAAGAGAGGGGAGAAAGAATGAAAAAAAAGGAATGAGGGGGAGAGGGTGATGATCTCCATCCCTTTTGGTATGAAAACGTGACAATTGTCAAGTGGCGATTGTTGTGCAGTGTAGCTAACAATCTTATTGATGCAATGCAGCACAGCTAACAGTCGCTACTCCTGAAATGCAGTGCAGTTGACGTTCCTGTGGTGAAAATCCCACTGTGACTGCTATTGTTTTGCGTTGGTGTGAGGGAGCCTTAATTGGTTATAATATTGCATGGTGGCTGACCTATTGCACAATAGCTCTAAAGCGACAAGAGTCGGGCTCATGCTGTGTTTCTTGACTTGATACTGTTCCTTAATAGTAGTGCTAGTAATCATTTATTCTCATCTTGAAACATTTGGATTATGTTACAAAGCTAAAAGCCAATTTGATCACTGGCAATGAAAAACAATTAACTGGTGAAGTTCAGTAGTTTGTGATACTAACATAGAACCACATTGTACTGTATGTATCGTGTACAGCAGTGCTTCCTACCTTATTCCTTTAAAATTTTCTGCATGTTGTCTGTATCGAATCATGGGTGTGCCACCCTTGTAAAAATTAAAAAACAAAATTTCAAACATTTCAAATAAATGACAAAAATTTTTTCGTGGGTATAATAAACCAAATCTAATTTAACGTAACATAACCTCACGTCACCTAACCTCACCACACCTAATCTCAACTAACCTAACCTCACCACACCTAACCTCAACTAACCTAACCTCACCTAACATCACCTCACCTAACCTCACCTAACCTCCCCTCACCTCACCTCTCCTAACCTAACCTCACATCAACTAACCTCACATCACCTCACCTAACCTAACCCAGATGACCTCACCTCATTTTCCCAAAATTCAAAAGGTTGGAAAAAATTTTCCCAAAATTCAAAAGGTTGGAAAACATTTTCTCAAAATTCAAAAGGTTGAAAAATTTTTTCCAAAATTCAATTATTTGAAAAAAATCTTCCCAATATTCAAAAGTTTGAAAAAAATTTTCCCAATATTCAAAAGTTTGAAAAAAATTTTCCCAAAATTCAGTTGGTTGAAAAAAATTTTCCCAAAATTCAGTTGGTTGAAAAAATTTTTCCCAAAATTCAAAAGTTGGAAAAAAATTATCCAAAAATTCCATCAGTTGAAAAAATTTTCCCAAAATCCAAAAGGTTGGAAAAAAAAATTTCCCACAATTCAAAAGGGTGAAAAAATTTTCCCAAAATTCAGTGAGTTGAAAAAAATTTTCCCAAAATCCAAAAGGTTGAAAAAAAAATTTCCTACAATTCAAAAGGGTGAAAAAATTTTTCCCAAAATTCAGTGAGTTGAAAAAAATTTTCCCAAAATTGAAAAGGTTGAAACAAATTTTCCCAAAATGGAAAAGGTTGAAAGAAACTTCCCCAAAATGGAAAAGGTTGAAAGAAACTTCCCCAAAATTCAGACGATTGAAAAACTTTTCCCAAAATTCACAAGGTTGAACAATTTTTGACTTCTGGGAACAAATTGCAACCTCTGCAAACAAATTGGGACCTATAGCAACAATTTATGACTTTTCAACCTACTGCAACATCTGGCAACAAATTGCAACTTCTGGAAGCAAATTGTAACTTCTGTGTACAAATTGTGACTTGTGGCATAAATTTGCAACTTCAAGCAAAATACTGCAATTTCTGGCAAGAAATTCTGAGTTGTGGGAAAAAATTTCGACTGCTTGCAACAACTTGCAACTTCTGGCAACAAATTCGGAATTCTGGCAAAAAAATTGCAACTTCTAGTTGCAAAGTTAGACTTCTGGCTACAAATTGCGACTTCTGGCTACAAATTGCGACTTCTGGCAACAAATTGTGACTTCTGGCAACAAATTGCAGCTTCTGGGAACAAATTTCGTGTGCTTGCAGCAAATTGCAACTTGTGGCATCAAATGACGAATTCTGGCAATAAATTGCGACTTGTGTTAAAAAATTTTCAACTGCATGCAACAAATTGGGACTTCTGGCAACAAATTGCGACTTTTGGGTACTAATTTTGACTTCTTTGAGCAACTTGCGACTTTTGGCAACAAATTGCAGCATCTGGGAACAAATTTCGACTGCTCGCAGCAAATTATGACTTCTAGTAACGAATTGCGAATGCTTGCAACAAATTTTGACTTCTAATTCTAATTCTAGTTCACTGCAAGCAGCCACTATGGCCAATTTGGCAGTGGAGAGACTGACTCTCATTGCTACATAACCTATGTCTTCTAAGAGCCCAAGTTACAGTTGTGCCCAATTAAAAAAATTGCAAAGGTGGCCTTCCCATTCAGTAAGCCCTCTACTCTATTTTCCCCCCAGAGTATTCCATTGTTGAATGGTCCTTGGCAAGAAAGACCAGTAGAACGAGTCCGTCTTAGCCTTTAGTTCCTTCAATTTATATGTATGGTCCTTTCTCCCCTTATACACAGCCTGAGACACACTTCTATGAGAATACTATGAGATAATCGCCTCTGGCTCAAGGCCTCCCACCCTAGATCCCTAATCATTTGAGACACACTTTCCCTGCATGAAAACCTGTGGAGCACAATTCTTGCTGCCCTCCTTTGGATTTTTTTCAACTTCCCATGATAAGTCCTGCCTGAAGGGAGACCAAATTGGGCTACAATACTCATTGAAGCCCAACACACTACTTTGAATTATAGGCTGTTTCTTTAACCTCCTTTGTGCTGTCCCCAAGAACCCTACTAATCAAACGGAGAAATTGCCCAGCCCTCCCAATCAATTTGTCAATATGATCCTTCCAGTTACCTTTACTATTTAAAATAAGCCCAAGGTGTTTATGAGTAACTACCCTCTCCACCAACTCACCACCAATTTGGTAACCAAAATCGACAGGGTTACTTGATCTTGATATCCTAAGAAATCTACACTTATGGAAGTTCAAAGGCAATTCGCATCTAATGCACCAGTCATAAATTTTATCTAGATCCTGCTGTAATTTTGCACATGATGATATCCCGTCATCCAATACCCAAGCAATAGTTCAAGAAAGGAGCTAATTTCAAGCCCTATGTCATTTACATAGAGAATGTACAGCAAAGGACCCAATACACTTCCCTGAGGGACCCCAGATGTTTCTAGTTTCCATTCAGATGCACTACCCTTGAACAGGACCCTCTGTTGTCTATCCAGGTGATAGGACCTTATCCACTGAATAACCTTAAAATGTATCCCCAAGCTGGACATTTTAGAAATCAATTTATCATGGGGTACCATGACAAAAGCCTGTTCAAAGTCCAAGAATATGACATCAACCTGCTTTCTGTTGTCTAAAGCCTTTTGAATATAATCCATCAAACAAGCCATTTGGGTGTCACATGACCTCCATTTCCTAAACCCATGCTGATTATTGCTAAGCATGCCATTCTTTTCTAAATAACCCATTATAGATGAGAATAAGATATGTTCAAAAATCTTGCATATAGCGCTTGTTAAGGAAACTGGTCTATAGCACTTGCGGTCCAGTGTGTCCCCCGACTTGAAAATTGGTACGTTAGCCAGTTTCCATGATGAGGGAACAATGCCAGTGTCCAACAACTTTTTAAATATTCCCACCAAGTAATAACTAATAATCCCTGAGAGCTGCTGCAAAATAAAATGAGAAATGCCATCTGGGCCAGGAGCCTTATAAACTACTGATTTACTCAGTAGTTGCTGTATTCCCTCCCTAGTGATAATAACCTCATTCATTCCTCCTGGGGAATACCTATCATATACTGGCTGGAAGTCATTAATACTGCTTTTAGCAAAGCTATTTGCAAATGTGTCATTGAAAACATTGGCAATCATGAGACCATCATCAACTAAATTTCCTGACCCATCCTTAATCACTATCCATATATCCCTCTCTTCTACACCTCTTAAGATAATCCCAGAATGCTTTGGGATTTTTCTTCAGCCTGTCTCCCAAAACATTCTCATGAAAATTCTTGTATGCTTTCTTCTTAACCTCTTTAACTAATTTTCAGGCCCCCTTATCATTCTTCCCCTTCCTATGTATGTTCCTAGCCCTTCTCTGATTCTGCAAAGCTACCTTTACTTCTTTGGTGTACCATCTGGGAGAACGTTAATCCTTTTCACCTTAGTAGGAACAGCCAGTTTTGTGCCCTCTTCTAAAATGGCTAGGAATCGTTGCCAAGATTCCTCAACGCCCAGTGTATTAATAATTGTATAAAAGCCATTTAATTGAAAACGCTACTGTCAAAATACTGCTCCTTAATAGACTTGTGTTAAAATTCCTTAAAGACTACTGCACAATACTGCTCCTTAAAGACTATGTCAAACATTGTTTGTTGTTGTTTAAGGTTCCGTCAACTACAAGGTCATTAGAGACCCGTCCACTGCATAGTTCTAATGCATACACTGCACAGACACTACACTAATGCGACGATTTTTGGGAATTAGCAGTACCAGCTTTCCCGAGCGACCACCCATGTCAGTACTAACTGGGCTTGCGTTGCTTAACTTCAGTGATCAGACGAGAACTGGTGTGTCCAACGCAACTCGCCGCTCTACTATGTCAAACAACTGATCCTGCAAATGCTCCTTACAACCTACTGCAACCCTGATAAGACTGCTGTGGGGAAACTGCTATGAGAACCTGCTCATGAATGACTATTGTGGAAAACTACTGCAAAAAACTGCCCCTGAAATGACTACTGTGAAAATAAGGTCCTGAAAAACTGCTGCAAATAACTGTTCCTCAAAAGGCTTCTATGACAAAGTGCTCCTGAAAAAAATCCATTGCAAAAAGAAACTGCAGCTGAAAACAGTATTATGAGGAGCTGCTCTTGAAAACCTACTGCGATGAACTGCTCCTAAAAGAACTACAGCAAAAAAGTGTTCAATAAAAAACTACTGTGAAAGCTGCTCCTGAAAAGACTACTGTAAAAATGTGCTCCTGTAAAAATGACTGTGAAAAACTGTTCCATAAAATACTACTTTGGAACTTCTGCTCCTTAAAATCTACAGCAAAAGAAAACTTCTCCTGAAAATACAACTGAAAAAAAACACCCTGAAAAACTGCTGCTGTAATGACTACTACAATAAACTGTTGCTGTAATGACTACTGCAAAAATCTGCTGCTTGAAGACAACTATGAAAATTTGATCCTCAAAAAAAGTACTGCAAAAACTGCTCCTTATAACTTAATATGCAAAACTGCTCCTATGAAAAACTGCTTTTAAAAAGACTACTATGAAAAACTGTTCCTTAAAACCTACTATGAAAATCTGTTCCTTAAAACCTACTATGAAAATCTGTTCCTTAAAACCTACTATGAAAAACTGTTCCTTAAAACCTACTATGAAAAACTGCTCCTGAAAAAACTACAGGGAAACATGCTCCTAACAATACTTCTTTGAAAATTCTGCTCTGTAAAATCTGCTGCAAGAAACTGCTCTTGAAAAGAATACTGAAAACCTGCTCCTCAAAAACTACTGCAAAAACTGCTCCTTACAAAATGACTGCAAAATACTGCTACTGAAATGACTACTGCAAAAAATTGGCTCTTAAAAACTACTGCAAAAAAATGGCTCTTAAAAACTATTGCAAAAACTGCTCCTTCAAGACTACTGCAAAAAAAGTTCCTAAACTGCACCTAAAAAGACTACTGTGGAAAAACTACAGCAAAAAAAAAAAAAAACAACTGCAAATATTGCAAATGTTGCAAGTACTGGAACTATTGAAAAACTGCTCCTAAAAACTACTCAAAAACTACCCAAAAACTGCTGCTGAAATGGCTACAGTGTTAAAATCTTAAGTCCTTATAAACTGCCACAAGAAACTGTTCCTTAATGACTGCTGCAAAAACTTCTAAAACTACTGCCACAAACTTCTCTTGAAAAGACTACTGTGGATAAACTGATCCTTAAAAACTACTGTGAAGAACTCCTCCAGAAAAGACTGCTGTGAAGAGCTGCTCCTAAAAAAACTACTGCAAAAACTGCTCCTGAAAATCTACTGCAAAAAACTGCTGCTTAAGGACTACTGTGCAATCTGCTCTTGAAAAGACTACTGCAAAAAAACTGCTCCTGAAAAACTACTGCAAAAAAACTGATCCTTACAACGACTGGAAAATACTGCTGCTGAAACCCTACTGCAAAAAAACTGCTGCATAAAAACGACTGAAAAATACTGCTTCTGAAATGAATTCTGTGAAACATGGTCCTAAAAAGAACTACTCCTAAAACTGTCCCTGAAAGACTTCTGTGACACCGTGTTCCTGAAAAATCCATTGCAAAAAAATGCTCCTGATAAGCCACTGCTTAAAACTGCTCCTTTAAACTACTGTGAAAAACTACTCCTTAAAATCTAGTACAAAAATCCACTCCTGAAAATGCCACTGTAAGAACTCCTCCTGACAAAACTATTGTGGGATATTATGCCATGGCACCATGTAGAGTTGATCATTAGAATCTCTAACTGCAAGTGCTTTCTCCTTGGCCTCGTTGGAATGTCCCAACTAACAGTAGGCCGATCAACATTGAAAATAGTGGCTGCATATCGTACAGGAAATTGCCGGTGTTTCAGTAGGATGAAAATAATTTTCTGACCTTGCTATATTCGGGAATTGTATTTGTGGCTATTTTATTGCTTTATACAGTTTCTTGCCGATATCACGTTTCTATAAAATGCCATTTTTATTTTTTCAATAAGTACAGTACAACTTTGTAGGTTTCAGACTTCCGTATATCATCAATAGAGGAGTTGTAAAGCAATAATTGGAGTAATATATTCCATCGAAGATTTAAAACGGCACATGAACCAAGTTGGGTGGAAAGCTCAGACAAAATTCAAGCTCTGAGTGTCTCCCTTTGGAGTGCAGCAATGTTACACATGGGATCATGAATATACTGCACAACCACCACTGCAATGCAGTGAACCCTTTCTACACCTCCTTCTCTGTCAAGTGAAAGGATTAAAAAGTAAAGTTATAGTCAAATTGACGATATTAAGTTTACATCTCTTTTAATATAAGAACTCAGCATATCAAAAACGTATAGTTACTCAATGCAAAATATAAAACATAATCAATATTGAGTGGTGTTTAACTGACATATATAAAGGTAAGACCTCACTTGAGTGGCACAGCACTGCACTTTGCAAGGCAACAAAATATACAGTAGTGCCTCTACATACGAATGTACCTACATAGGAGTAAATCGAGATACAAGCAAACAATTTGTGGAGAAGTTGTTCTTACATATGAGCTGAAATTCGACATACTTCTTGCAACACTTGCCAATTTTGTAAAGTTTTGTGCTGTGCATTACATACAGGCTGTACTGTTTAATCATGGGGCCTAAGAAAATGTGTGCCAAGGACAGCACATGACCTCCATGGATCAGAAGCATGAGATCATTAAGATAACAGTGGTGTTAGGGTAGTGGCCATTGCCGTATGGTCGTAGTCAGCACAACATTTAGATATTGAGAGGGCCTAGGCTATTTAAATTTTGGGACCCTTTTCTTAAGTTTTGAAGCCCACTAAATGTTGAGGCACTAACCTTCAGCCTACTTAGCCTAGTGTTAATTCTAGCACTGGTAGCACAGTACGTGTACGAGATGTAAAATTTTGAAACAGAAGAACCATGCAAAACGCCACAAGTCGCAGCCAAGTTGCGTTGGACACACCAGCTCCCGTGAGAGCACTGAAGTTAAGGTGAGCGGCGAGTTGCGTTGGACACACCAGTTCTCGTCTGATCACTGAAGTTAAGCAACGCAAGCCCAGTTAGTACTGACATGGGTGGTCGCTCGGGAAAGCTGGGTACAGCTAATACCCAATAATCGTCGCATTAGTGTAGTGTCTGTGCAGTATATGCATTAGAACTATGCAGTGGACGGGTCTCTAATGACCTCGTAGTTGACGGGACCTTAAAACTCCAACAAACAACTGAAGTTAAGCAGCGCAAGCCCACGTCAATACCAACATGGGTGGTGGTAAAGAACATTGGGTGCTGCAAATTAGCCCTCTCCTTCATCCTTTCACTTACCTCATCTCCCGCGGGCAGCCTCCTAAGGGTTAATCCCGTTATGGCTGCCTGGCTTATTCCCCAACTCTTGAAACTAATCCATACTGTGAGCACGACACTGACCAATGGGCCAGTGAAGAAAGTCATAAGATTGATAAAAGCATGTATTCTTTTCACCTTATATTATACTGTATTTACACACGTTGCATTTACTGCATTTACATATGCTGCATCAACTGAAAGTTGCCCTTCAAGAGGAATAGGCAAACACACCACCTTTGTTGACAACGACACTTGTCTATTCAATGAATAGGAGGTTGCCAAGTGTCATTAGAGCGATAGGGTATCCAACCACAAGTATTGATAAAACTTTTTTGTAACATTTACATCACCAAGGAATGTCATGTCCCAATACTTTTTGTGGATGCTTTCAGGGAGGAGGTCCAAGATATTATAGTATTATTTTTGCAATTCGGCCAAGCAGCCATAACGGGTCAGACCTGTCGAGGCTGCTCGCGGGAGGTTGATTAATAAGTTTATCCAGTTATCCCAACCAACCATGACAGTACTAACTTAACTCCAGTGATCTGATGAGAACTGGTGTGTCCAACGCAATTCAGTGTTCTTATAATAGTTGCTCTTTGGAAGTTTCATGTTTTTCCTGATTATCAATTATGAAAAGAAATTTCGTTGTATTTTGAAAAACTGGTTCCATTGGAAAGCCGAAAAACTGCAAAACTAGATCAGTTAGGAAATATCGAACCCTTTGGAAAAGAAAAACTGGAAAACATTTGTCTTTTGGGAACCATACCCTTATCCCACCTGTAGTAGGGTCGCGTCTGCTGTTTCTGGGCCCCCTCTCCCGCTTATCTCCAGCTACGTCCTCATCTACCCCACACATTATCACATCTTTCGTACAACCTGCTCCCACGTCTGCATCCCTCTAATATACCTAACCAGCTCTTTTCCTCCTTACTTCTACGTTCACATCCTAATATTAGGTTTCCTGTTAGGGTGAGTTCCCCCTTCACTGGTTGGTTGTAGTGGCAAATCAAATCACCTCAATTATTTTCTCTCTATCCTGTCGTCAGGTAACTTTAGTTTGTTTTTATCAGTCGCTTACAACTCTTTAATAATTACATTACACAGTAACAATGAAAAAATAAACGAAATGCAATTCAAGTTGCATGAAATTCAGCTTGAACCTCAATAAGTTAACCGTCCACACCAATGACATTCAATATTAAAATTATAAATTACAACTATTAACAAAATACATATCATTTTAGCTTTCAACAGTTGCAAGCTGCAGCTTCAATTTAACTAACAAAAAGTGATTGATCAAGAACCTACTGATGCAAAAATATATTGCATAAAGTATCACTAAGAAATTAAAACATAACCGAAAATTTAACAGACTTGCACGTTAATAAAAAGCTCTTTAAATATCTATCAAGAACATCATCACAAAAAAATAAGATGGAAACTGCTAACTTCAACAATATTTATCCTTGATTGTGAAAATACTTACTCCAGTCAAATTGAAACCATGAAAATGTCAGAAAAGCTAATAAACTTTGAAGTTTAAAAGGATTTTCAAATTCGTTTGGCACAATTCCTCCAATGCGCGACTCAAAAAACGAGAACAACGGGAACCAGATCCTTGTTCGTTTGTTATCTCTTTGCATAAGGTCCCTGTTGTTGGCTAGTGTGTGATAATATAGGAACAAACGGGTGGATATATAAAATGCGATGAACACGTCAATTGAATAATGTTCGTGAGCAGCTAAGATAAAAAATATCCCGAATATATTAAGAATCCACGTGAAGGTATGCAAATAATACAACCTTCTTGGAGTATCTGCAAATAAAAAGTCACCAATTAGAAAAGCAACAGACCACAGTGCAGACGTTCAACAAATGTCGAATCCTCTCAATGACTATTAAGTAAAATACATTTAGAAAAACCTTACATTCAGTAATGAAGAAATTGAGCATAGTGAGTGTGACTGTATGTCCACTGAACATGTAGTCACCACACGTGCGTACGCCTCTCAGTGACATTCCTGCACCTCTCCAGATTGTAAACGCCTGACTCATCTTGGCCCACATGTCACCATATGGCTGGAAGAAGGATGGAACCTGTATAAGTGGTTCAACACGCCACACAAGCAGAAGTGAGTTAATGAAAATTAAAATGCAGACTTTGCTTAAGGTAATTAATATGTTAGAAGCACTGCGGCATATTAAATAATCAGGATACCACGCAGGAAATAATATTCCTCAACAAAAAAATTAGACCAGTTACATCTAGCAAATTCAAAATCACAATCTCATTCCTCAAAAACTGCTTTAAACTTTCGTTTTCTATCACGTAACCAAGATACTAAGGTTTCAGATACAGAATCGCTATGATATCCCTCACATCAAATAAAGAGGGAACAATAACAACCTGATGGAAATTTGACAACTGGTCGTTAAAAATCAAATTATCAATTACAGAATTTTTGATTTCCACATATAGCGTTCACCTCAATGGTTCCCAATGTTGGGCAATTTGGGATTACTTAATATATTTTTATTATATCACTTAATATTTTTAATGTTCTTTGCAATTTCAGTGTTTTCTTCCTCAGTTTTCTCCCTTTGCCCTGAACAAGTTATGATTTTGGCTTCATGCAGTGAAAAACAGTTGACTTTTTCAATAATAAGAAATATCTATACCGTAAAATCTCACGTAAAGTCCGCATCCCAAATATAGTCCGCACTTTAAAATTCCTACTGTAGCCAGTTGCGCAACTTGAGGGAAAATGGGATCAAATGAATTTGAACATGAAATGTCAGATTGCTCTGACGATGAAATTGAAATGTGAAAGACTTTATATTGCATTATAATATAGATAAGAACGTATGTTCAGAAAATGAGGAGCAGTTTTCATTGAGAACCCTTGGTTTCATTTATAGTCCGCACTAAATGACCCTGTTTCGCGTATAATCCGCGGGCACTACGCGAGATTTTATGGTATATCACCAGAATTTCAGAGGAGCTTAGGTGCGGCATGGACAAGAAAAACGTTGGGAAACACTGCTTTACCAATTCACGCAAGTCATGCTGAGACGCCCTACAAAGCACTGTTGTGCTTCAATTTATGACTGCCTTATGTCGACAGCTCAACACACATGAGGCTTACCAGGATATACATTTCCTTGGAAAGGTGTAACAGTGAAAGAAACTTCATGATTCGATGCCCAAAGACATTCATTAACCAAAGCAGCTGTTCAGCGAACACTAAAGCCAATATGGAACTTAGTCCTACCCTTGCTTTGCAATCCAAATGTCTTCCAGGCACTGATAGTGATGTAATTAACATTGTAACGCAGCGTAACAGAAACACAGATCCAAATAAAGCAAACATTCGTCTTAGGAGAATGAATCTGAAAAAAAATATTATAACTGAAATAAACTGACTTGCATGTTTATATAGAGTTAACACAATCCAGAAGTTGAATACAGGAATAACTCAATTATCGTTGCCACGAAAAAAATACTGCAATAATCGAATCCATGATAATCAGCATAAATAATTAATGTAAAATTGGTAATCATTGCCGAAGATTTTCAAATATATTAATTATATGTTATATACGAGGTACAAAAAAATGAAAGTAAATTTAGAAACACAAGATATTGATTTCATTGGTCACTGAAGATGACAATTGCCATTCAAGATATTTTTGTTTACCAAATATCGGCAATGGAATTGGATTACGTTCATTTCTTTTAGTCCTAAATCAAAACCAAGCTTAGTTATGACATTGATAACGCGGAATAATGAGGAAAAATCTTTTGGCACAGCTCTCTCAGATTTTTAGGGGTTAATTCACTCCATGCTTTCTTTACATTCTCAATGCAATTTTTGATATTGAATGCCTTCCACAATTCTGTTGTTTTGCATGCTACAGCTCCCATCCAATATAAGTCTAATTTAGAGCATAAAAATTGAAATTTTTGTATCAAATTATAAACCACGATATTCTGAAAATCGAAACCGCAATAATTGACGTATTCCTGTATTCTTTAAACATTCTTACCTGTGTTTATGAAAAACAAGAATAGTTAACCAAATTATTCCTAAGACACAAGCGGTTATTTCACACATATCAAACGCCCATGGAATATATGGCACATTATCTAAAAAAATATCTGGAAGCGGAGGATACTTTTCCATGTCTGGGACGCGATCATGAACAATTACCATTACAATGGCTGTGATCCACGTCACCAAGAAGAAATACAAAACACTTATAACGGTTTTCCAAATTTCAGGTTCTAAATTATGAGCTACAAGGCAATTTGATGAATCCTGATGAATGGACGGGTTCGTTATATCAGAAGATAAAGAGTTCACACTATCCCTATGCCGACGATGTCGTAGTACTGGATCACCAGAACTTACTACAAATAAAAGTCTCGCGTTATAAACAAATCAAAGTGTAGACTTCGTACTGGAATATACCATACCTGTCATTTCCCCATGTGGCGATGACGTTGATACATTATTTGAACACAGTTGAACTGTAGGGTCGGGCACAATTCCTAATCTTATCAAACTATCATAGTTATCAGTTTGCAATTTCCGTATACCTAGCATAAGACGTTTTATATCTCCAAGTACCTAAATAACAAAGAACTCAATGACTGTTAAAAGGGTTAACCAACAAGGCAGTAAAAATACTTAGTTGGGTATATACTTACTTTAATATCAAGAGGGGGCTGTTTCAAATCAGCTTCAGTCAATGACAGGAGAGCTTGACCATCAATTTTGTGTGCCTCGCAGAATAACTGACAATAATTTGGAAAACCAGCTTCCTCAAGCCATAAACCCACATTCTCACAGCTCCAGTCTTCCACTGAAGTGGTCATCATAGTTACGATCTTCTGGTAGCTTGCCTCTATATAAAATATGGTATAAGTACGACAATCAGTAGAGCACCAATTACAACTACTGCGATTAGGAGATACTCTAACACTATAAGAATACAAAAAATATATCAATCGTGTAACGGTTCTACCATTATCATAAATTTATCATGTTTTTATCTTTAACACTGCAACCGCCCAATCAAAACGAAATAAGAGCACTTCCGCACATCTGAATTTCATTTAACATTTCATTGTAATTTAACATATTGATGACCCGAAAAACCTAACTCCTTGGAACTTACCTAGAATGCTAGCGTAGGATTATTTTAAAGGACACTCATGTCATCACATGCAATACAACCTTAAAAGTGAGTCTAATTATCGCCCAAATTATAGAGGAGTACAAAATTGAGATTATGGTTGGATAAATATGCATTGTGGATAGAGTCATACATGTAGAGAATGTGTCGAAATTGTAACCACGACTTTATAATGTAAGTGTAGTTGGCCTTGATTTGCAGTATGTGTTCTCTTGACAGGCTAAGCTGTTAAGTTCGATTGCAACGTCATGTAATTGGTTACGAAAGTCGATTTTCTCCACAGATAACAAGTTATAGTTTAATATGATCATCCGATACGAAAACGGGTTCAACTCCCCACCACAATTCCCATGTGTTACTAGTATTGATGACTAGTTCATTACACTTTCTGCCAATCGACACGTAATGCAATTTCCGTTCCTCATTTTCTCAGAATTAACACACCACCTTTCTCTCTATTACCATCTCTAAAAGAATATTTAATATCAATTAATAAAGTTCAACGGTAGGATATGAAAATGTAGTACTGACAAATTATAAGTCAACAAAACAACTACAGTACGTTAATTAATTAAAGACATCCACCTCCCCACGGGGCGTCGTTTCGATCCTTCAATTTAGTCGATACCGAAATGTACACAACCCACTCCAATAGTGGTAACATAAAAACACTACTTTATCAATAATATTATGAAATGATTAAAGTTACAACATGTGACTATTAATTGGTAGACAATCGTATCTTAACGTTACCTAACCAGGACTTTTAAAATTCGTGCAAGGCTTCGCATACTCACATTTTTACATTCCTTCAGTTACACGTGACGCTAGACGTCTCTAATTCAATCACATTCTTACGGTAGTCGAAAACAACCACATGTACAACAGGAGAGGTTTCCGTATTCTAAAATGGCACAGATGTTGTGGGGGTTAACAGGGAATCTATCTGATTTAACTTGAGTGAACTTCGCACAGGTGGGATCATCATCATCTCACCTTTCTCCCGCCTGAGGCAGGGTCGGGTCTGCGGGTTCTAATCCTCCACTCCCGCCTGTCTCCCACCAAGTCCTCCTGGGAGCGTTGGACACACCAGTTCTCGTCCGATCACTGAAGCTAAGCAGTGCAACCCCAGTTAGTACTGACATGGGTGGCCGCTTGGGAAACCTGGGTACCGCTAGTATCCAAAAATCGTCGCATTGGTGTAGTGACTGTACAGTTTCTGTATCAGAACTACACAGTGGACGGGGCTCTAATAACCATGTAGTTGAAGGGCCCTAAAACACCAACAAACAACAACCAACTCCCCCTCCACTCCCCCATGCCACCATGTCCCTCTGCACCACCTGCTCCCACGTCCGTTTTGTCTTCCTCTGTCTCTCGTGCCCCAAATTACCTGCAGTCCCACATTGGACCTAATAAGCTCCTCCTCTCCCCTCCTCATAACATGCCCATACCACCGCAACCGATTCTCCCTCTTCTTTTCTGCAATGTCCCCCACTCCCAAGCTACCTCTAACGTAAGTGTTTCGCATTCTGTCGCCTCTTGACACCCCACTCATGTAGCGCAGCATTCGCATCTCAGCCACTTGCATATGCCTTTCATGGTTCTTCCTAACTGCCCCAAACTCTGAGCCATACAGTATTGCGGGCCTAACGACAGTTCTGTAAACTTTGCCCTTCAACTTTATTGGGACCCGAAGGTCACACAGGACCCCACTTGCCTGTCTCCATTTCAGCCATCCTGAATTAATCCTACTGGTGACGTCAGAATCCTAGGTTGCGAAACTCTTGCACCACTGGACCCTCCTCTCCCCCACAACGAATCTCACCCCCTGAAATTGAAAGCTAGGTACTCAGTCTTCTTCATGTTCACCTTAAAGCCACCTCCTTCCATTTCTGCTTTAATGTCTTGTAGGCCCTTTTGTGCATTCTCTTTGGACTCCTCGAGCCTTCCCACATCATCCGCAAATACCAGGCACTGAGAGGCCAATTCCCCTACTCCCGTCAGCAGCTCATCCATCACCAGAGTGAATAGGTATGGGCTAAGTGCTGACCCTTGATGCACACCAACCTGCACGTTGAAGCTTGCAGTGTTTCCCCATGCGGTCTTCACCTGTCTGCCATCCTACACTATCCTAATGTGGCCTTCATCGACCCCTTTCTTTCTTAAAGCATTCCATACCACCTGTCTAGGAACACTGTCGTATACCTTCTCAAGGTCAATGAGTATTGCATGAAGGTTCTTCTTTGATGCTCTATGCTTCTCTATCATCTGCCGTAGAATAATGATGGGTTCCATGCTGGACCTACCAGGCATAAATCCAAATTGATTACCCCGGACATTAGTTTGGTTTCGGAGGCGACATTCTATAACTCGTTCCCGCAGCTTCACAGAATGCGTCATCAGTTTAATGCCCCTATAGTTTCCACAGTCCTGGGCGTCGCCTTTGTCCTTAAATAGTGGAACGAACTTCGCACAGGTGGGAATCACTTTTAATTAAGCGAGTTCATTAAAACTTAAGTTTTGACAACTGCATTTTATGTAAGTTATCGTTGTTGCTCGATGCTAACTATTTTCGTACTTGAACCCAAGCGGCACGACAAAATCCAAAACTGGTACTGACACAGTTTACATTTCGTTCTGTGAAGTGGTTCAAATTATTAAATGAATCCCTACAAAATTTACATTCTCGTATGACAGAAAGTCAAAGTAATATACCCTTTCACACAAAGTAATCAGCATAACTGTCCCAAAACTCCCAAGAAGCCTTTGTTGAGTGATTGGTGAAGACGGGAGAGGTTCCAAGGCTCGAGGTTCTGGGTTTACCCTCCAGTTACCTAGGCTGACTATTCCTGTTTAAACATTTTCAGAGTCGGCAGTGTATTCAAATCGGGACTGAATGGCAATGTTTTCTCGAATACCGGAAATCTTGCAACCAGTATACCAAAAGTATTTTCAATAATCCTATGGGCCCATGAGAGTTTATAATTAAAACTTTGCTGCAAGGGTTAAGGTGTTCCATGAATTTGGAAAGTACGTTATCATGCAGCTCAAGGCCATGCCCTTGTCGGTTCAGCAACAAATGCAACAGTGCCTTTATACTGATCGGTGACAAGTTGCCAAATCTTTGTGACTTATCCATGTGTCCTGCCTCAACATCTGTTTAACAGTGACATTGAGTCTCGAGGAAGTTAACCGTAATTCATTCTTTGAATTGCTCACTGTTTGAATTTTGTGTTGCAATTTGAATTGCATTGCGATTCTTTTCATGTGTAATGTAATTATTACCATTACGGATTACCTTATAAGAGATAATAAAAGATAAGACAAAAAAAGAAATTAAAGTTACCTGAATAATTTTGACATGCTTAGTATGTTTTATTTAATATTTTAACTCCAAAAGTTTCTATTGTTGTTGTCTTTCAACTGGCAGTGATCGATATTCTTGTAAAAATGGGGTCCTAGATAAATGAAACAACTACTAAATTATAGATCCATTTATTTTGCATAAATAAATTTTTCATAATGTTTCTATTTCAACCACGTATATAACGTCATAGAGGCACTGTGAGATCACTGTTTACTTTCTAGATGAACTTTTCATTTAATATCAAAACTACGGAATTTCCCCACATTGTTTAAAACAAGTTAATCTAAAAAATATAACAGTAATTACTGGTTAGAGCATAGTGTTGTTATGCGATTTTTTTAAAAAAGGTATTACTATATTTGAATGCAAAGTTTTAAGTTAATAAGTATAATAATAATAGCAAGAAATATACAGCAATTTAATGTGTTATATTCATTTTAAATTACACAACAAATGTATGTACAATATCATACAGCCTCAAACGCAGTGATAGCTGTACAATTAATTAACAAATAAGGCAGTTTTACGATTGCAGACCATTAATTAAGAGTTGCCAGAGGAAAAATACATTAATGGACATATTAGAGAGTAAATTTCCCAACGCTGCAATCTCTGTAGAAACCACCAATTGTAATATTTTCATTAGCGTCATAATGCAACCCTCAAATTAAAAAGGTATATGGTTTTTTCTGAATCCTAATTCGTTTCAAGTTTTTGTAATTAAAGGGTTTCATTATTGTGCAATAGCATAACTGATTATGCTCTAGAGTTGCTTACAGTAGTTTGTGGATAAACTTGATAGAGCAGTTTAACAGTAAAATTGATGTTCTGTCCTGTCGTGCTTGCATAGGTAGTGGAGGCGCCGATTCTCGGAAGGTCCCTAATTATTTTAAAGGCTATGGTTAAAAATTATAAGGTAATATTTTAGAGAAGTAATGTAAACGAAGCGTCTGGGAACAGCAAAATTCACAGGTATAGAACCTGCGAAGGTGAAATTTAAAATTACGGGAATTACTGTTTGAAGCAGAACCTTGGTAGTAACAACGGCCTTTGATAAGCAACAGGTGGTGGGATTTGAATAGTAATTTCAAAAACTCAAGTTTTACACTATGATTTTTTAATAAAAGTTAAATAAACAAAATAAAACACAAGAAATTCTAACCGGGATTTTAAGCGGGCTTTAAAGCGGGAATGTGGGACCACCCTGATAAGATAGCTTGTGTTTAGACACTACAAGAATATAATTAGAAGTAGAAGATGCAAGTTAGTTGTGCCCCATGCGACAATTGAAATATTAGTAATGATATGAATTTGAAATGTTCGTCTACAAGCTCTGATATATACAAGCAATAACAATTTAAGTAGGTAAGCGAAGTGATGCGTGTTAGTTGCTTGGTATAGACAATTTTATTGTCTGAATCTTGCTTTCACAAAAGCGTCAAAGGCACGGAGATGTCAATTTTTCTCGATGAAAGAATAACCCGAATTTCAAAACTTGGAATGCATTCTTAATAACTGTATCTCTCGTTCATATTATTCAGACGAACGATCACTAAAATAAGTGGAAAATATGTTAATAAAAAATGGTTTTCAGTCTATTATCCACTCGTACTAGTTTCTGCAAAAGAATCGGAACTCAGTTCTAGATAATTCAAACTGGTGGATGTGCTGTTTTCTTCGTGATCCTTTACGGTAGAATCAATAACAAATTCAGTTGAATTCGTGGCAGAGGTTGATGAGACTAGAGATTCTGTTATCAATTCAGTAGTTTGTGAGAGCAAATCAGAACTGAAAGTAGAATTATCGATTTCAGTAACAATTAATGTCGTGTTCGAGTTGGCAGGAATTGTTGTTGACTCTGAAGTCATATTGACTGATAGGCCGTTTTCTGTTGAATTTAACATTTCGGTTTTGACGGATTCAGAACTGTACTGTGTATCAGTGACAGCTTCATTTATGGCACTGGTGGAGTTCTCCACAGTAATATTATCTATGTCTTCAAAATTAAAACTTCTGGATCTTGATATGCTATCATTAATCTCGGATGTTGTTTCCAACTCTTCTGTGACATTTGTTAAGACTGTCGAATTGTCTGCTGCTGTTATTACTGTTGAGAGCTCAGACGAAGAAGGAATTTCTTGCAAAGTTGTTTCAGGTGTCGTGTTTAAAAATTCATCATCTACTGAAGTAGTACTATTAACAACAGTTAAGTTGAATATATTCATATCCTCATCGATAATCTTTTGAGTATAATCAACAATATCTGTTGTGTTTTCCATCAGAGAAGTGCTATTGGCGATTAGAAAACTCGTATCTTCTGTGGATAATCTGTCATCGACGTGGTGGTCATATAAGGATGTTTCGTCTGTCCACGATGTACTTGTATTTTCCTCTTCTAATGGAATGTGGTTGATGAGACTGAAGAGGGTTCCATCTTCTAAAGATGTGGTTGTGATGCCATCGTCTAAACTTCTTCCTCGATCCATATCAAAGGTACTGGTGGAACCTTCAGTGTTTGAAACAGAAATACTCACTACTGAAGATGGGAAAGATGATGTAGGTATTGGGACAAGTGCCTCTTCTGTGTGGGTTTCTTGTTCCTCGCTCGGTATATGTGGAACAAATTCCTCTCTTACAGTAGTTGTGATATAATCATCATCCAAATGGTTACCGATTTCAGTAGGAATGATTTCCGAGTGAACAGTTGCTTTGATATCTGACAATAGACAAAATAAAAATGTAATTGTAATCCTTGCTTGAATACGGATCCTTATGTAAAGTCATTTACTGGCATGCTACCATACAAAATTTTGTTGTTTCCATACCACCCCTAATCAAAAATGATATTCTTATCAGACTTTCACCTGTTCCCAAATCAAATCACTCTCAGGCCCCCTGATGGAAGTGCCCTTTAGGCTTTTTCTATGAGTGTTTTCAGCTCTACTGTAAAATCACAGATCAGAGCTCATACCGGCTAATGTGGCATTATACGCGTGCAGAGGTCCATGATTATGCAAAAAGATGGAACAATAACATGAGACATAAAACGCAAATAATTCATCGTGGACCTCCACGAAATTGTTCACCAGTCACTTGGATGTTTTTAATGCATTTCATTTCAGAATCTTAGTCAGAAATTTCATTGGTTTCGAAAATTTTGCATCACGCTATAGGGAACCAAAATGGGGTCAGACTACTTCAGGAATGTCGTGGGCCTTTTCTTCGGAAAGGACGTAAAAAATATATTTTATGAATTTCGTTAGACCCCCATAGATAGTGTCTAATGAGGAAGTCGGCAGTGATCTGCATGCAGAAGACCCTAGAGAGAGCCACATCGGGTATAAGCAGAACTTGAAGGCAGATGAATTTTGGGGGTTGGAAGATGAGGGCACAATTTACTCATTACAGAATGTTGAATATTGGTCGTCTTGGGCAAATGGGTTGGTACAGTTCAAAAGTGTCGAATAGGTAATCATGCTAGTTATAAACCCTTTTTATTACCTACATGGAACCACATTAAAAATTAAACACATTTTATTTAGTAATGCCAGCCATTAGCGGTGAAGAAAAAACAATAACGATTTGTGAAGTTGTCATGTATACAATTAGAGAGGAAGGCTAGCAGCCAAAACGTAGTTGGACCTTCGTCAAACAGGGATTTTTTAGTCTGAGATGTCAAGTTATATGGAGAGATATCACGTAAAAATTATAATATCATTTCAATAATTGGTTATTGTAGGTATGGCAGCCAGAAGTGTCAGTAATGGTTTTTCGTTTATTTACCTGAACCGAATGTGGTTTGGTCCTCAGTTTCATTCACCGACTCTGTGGTAATATTCCAGGTGCTGCTATTTTTCCCCTTCATATCCTTGAAATTGGATGATTCATTTGCATACAGGCTGTCGGCAACACTTGGAGATGGTTCTGATTTACTCATTATTATGCCAGCTGGAAAAAGAATAAAATGTATACACCTTAAGCCATCATTTATTATGAAGCATTGTTCAACTTAAGGTTTACTTGTTAATGAGACAACATAAAAAATAAAATTATGGTTAAAAAGCCAAAAAAGTGGGTATAAAAAGGAACATACGCAAAAACTTGCTGTATGAACGTTGTGGTTAACTATAGAAATAACTAGTTTCCCCTCTAACACCAGAGTTTATTTTCACATCCATCAAAATTAAATGCACATTTAATGAATCGCGTTAATGAGAATTAGCATGCTAGTAACTTAGTGGCGTTCAACTGCGGAACTTCTCAGCTACACAAATCTAATTTCTAATTCTAATTGTATACACTGCAAGCAGCCCTGATAGGCCAAATTGGCAGTGGAGAGAATGACTCTCATTCCTAATTACTAGACCATTGAACCCCAAGGAACTTGAAGCCTAACATCTAATCTGCCATATATTGCATACCTGCTATAATGGCACCTTTTTGCAGAAACTTCCTCACATTATCCTAAGAGCATTCCATTGTCGAATGACTCTTGGAAGAAAAGACCAGTAATATGAGTCTGTTCTTGCCCTGATCTCATTAAATTTGAATGGATAATCATTTCTCCCCCTATAGTCTGCAAGGGATAAGCTTACACCTGGAGTACCCCTGTACCCTATTTTCAACAGTCTGTGAAACAGCTTTATGCTGTCAGAAACCCGCCTCTGACGCAGTGAGTCCCACCAGTCATTCACTCTCCATGGAATTCCATTCTGTGTGTGCTTCGAAGTACGCAGTATCCAAGAGACACATACGAAAACGATTATTGGTTATACATTTGGCATCTATCTCCAAATTTATGTTTAATTGAGGTAAAATCCCTGTCGTTTCAGTTGCATTTGGCAACTAGCACTACATTATAAGCTTTTACGGTAAATTTACCGAAAATTTCTTTGTGGGTTTCTAGCATACAGTATAATAACAGAAAAAGACCTCAAATACGCAGAGTAGACAAAGAAAAGGACATTCGTTGATCTGACCCTGATCTTGAGTGATAGGTGGTGATAAATATGTCCCTGTCCCTGCACTAATTAAGTAGCGACTAACAGGGTCATGACATCAGAGGCCATTCAAATGCTTAAAAGCCATTGTCCAACTTTTAGCTAGTGAATTTCAGATATAAAACCTCCTGGCACTCTATTTCCCTATCAATGCTTTTGCCTATCTCTATTTCCTGGCTGAATAATTGGGAATTTAAGGATAGGCGGGGAAACGAGTTAGCTGTAGTAGTAATAATATGCTTCATTTGACAAGAAGAACCTTTCAAAAACGAAGGATTTTGAATACTTGATATCCTTTTAGTGATTATAAAAGTATGCATGAGCAGGACTTCAGAAGAGTACATTCATCTCACGTAATCTAAACATGAAGGAATTTCCAGCTCAACAATTTCTGTTAATAAAAGGCCTATCCATGAATATGAAAAGGATATCCAAGACAAAAACTGCACTATCTTAATTTGTTTATTATTACGGCAAGTTTTTTTCCAACCGCCTCACAATGAAAAAAAATCGTCTAGCAATTTATCAGTGGTATGTTGCTTATCTTGCTTGAATCTTAAGTCACCTCAGCCACCAAACAGGTCTCTTTAACAACCCCCTTAATCCCTTTCATATGTTTATTGCTGCAAAAAGGAAAAATTCTGATCCGTAGCGTGTAATGAAAATGAATATTCAGGTTGCGCCACGTTATTAATTAAGGTACAAATGTAATAAACCTCTGAATTGAATTTTAATAAATGTATATAAATTCGCTGTGTATGCAAGGAAAATATTAGTAGGAAAGAAATTAAGTTTCTCGTTATCCTTTAATTACTTCAAAGAACAGAAATTATTTAAGAAGCATATGGCAGACTGTCAAGGAAATGTCAAAACATGCAACATCTGCTGATGATGCTCAAATCAATTCAGTCCTGTGAAAGAACTCATTCTTGAATTTCTTATTTCCTCTAATAGTTTTGTGGTAACATTACTATAAATAACTTTTGTAAAAATAATTTCAAGATGTAACAAGTACTTACTTGCAGCCAGAATGCCGGTGAGGAGAGCTGCAGCCACAAGAGTGAAAACACCACCCCAGAATGCAATCCATTTCCAGCCTCGATTATGGGCTCGTTGATCTCTGGTAACATACAGCTTTTCACCTCTAAACAAAGACAATTTAAAACAATTAAACATAGCTCATAATTTTGACAATGAATAAAACAAACACATATTTCTTCCTGACAGTAAGTGCCAAATGAATGAGGATGGAGGTGAGCACAAACACGGAACAACCATAACTAGGAATTGCCCATAAAAGACGATTCCTATCCCTAGAGAACAAAGATGGGCAGCTTCAGGCGCCCTATGTCTATTTATGAGGCCCACAGATCTCAAAGTGAAAAAAAGCTAAAATAACCTCAAAAGGAGTCAGGAGCACAACAGCATCAAAAAACCGGTAGATTTAGCTCCAAAAGAGTTAATTTTCTAATGTGGTCCTTTAGACGCCTAAAGTTTGTTCATCTTTGCCCACCCCTATTATAGCAGAAAGTGCGCTCTCTCAACATCAATTTCTTTCACTTTCATGCTGCCTCTGAAAAAATGATCTCATGAGTATGAAAAATCATCATTCTGTACTAACAATATAAAAATGTTCTCAGACAATGAGTTCCAGGTGCAATTTATAAATTAAATGCTCTCTCCCAAAGGCCTTTTCACACGTGCCTCTCCCGCTGAAGTACATTCAACCCCCGCTACATCTCAACTTTCATCTATTCCTTTTCTCGGTCTCCACCCCTACGCTAGGTCCCCTTCACTAGCTTCGAAATTCTCAATATCTCTTCCCCTGTCTCTTGCCCGTTCCCACCACCACTGATTAATCATCACGCACGCCAAACAGCATAACAGAAGAAATGATGCGCCAAATTTTTCCACCGAATAAAGAGTACCCTAGATCTTAGGTCATCACTTGTCTGAATCTGGCTCTAGTGCTATATCATTCATACATTCAATTGTAATCAGCATTTTTATGGCTAAGAAAGTGGTCTACTTGCTCCCTGTCACACTCTCATTCTTTCTCTTCAGTACTTTAATTGGGAGGCCCTCTCCACATTCACCTGTTTCCACCTGTTGGCATGCTGAACGCCTTCTATGGACAAGACCTATTATGTCAGTGTACAACTGGTGATGAACAAGGAGAGCGCACTCACTTCCAGGCCTTGAAAAAAGCAACACTAGTGACAAGGTGCCAAAGACGAACGACTCTAATTCAAAAATTAGAACCAGAGTCCAACACGTTCAAAATGGTCGATGAATCGGCATAGCAACCCAGTATAAGAAGAAAATAAGTCCAAATTAGAAGATAATCATACTCATAATTATAATCATAATTATCCTCTCATCAGATCATCCCAAAATAAGCATGCTGATTGACGTCTAAAGGAAACACTTTAATTGAATAATTAATTAGCGTAAACCAATACAACAAAATTCAACATTGGTGATATTTATAAACAGCAATAACGTCACGCATATCGACATTTAATTTCTATGAGAAAACGCCATCTCAGGGAAGGGACCAAATAGAATATTGGAGCTTTGGGTTATTCGGCTATTTTGTCAGAAAATTGAATTATGATTGTAGCAACAAAATGACAACTCTGGGTTTAAGTTGAAGTCCTTTGGTCTAGAAATGGCCAGAGTTATTATCTATTGCTACAGTGCGTGACAGAAAAGCATTGTTAGTTGCTACTTGCTAGTCATTGATTGCTGATACAGCACTTTGTCAGACTCCATATATATACTGTAAATGCTGAGGAGAAAGCCAAAATAATATTACAAATATGCGGCTATTTTTTAAATTATATATTTAGAAGTGAAAAACAGCATTTTCGAAGGGGAGGAAAATGTCTAGTGACGACCCTGGGAGCGAGTGAGTACAATGCATTAAGAGCAACTCTCTGGTAACACACTAGTGTAATTGCTTAAATTGACTCCAACTCAAAGTAAATTAAAAAAGAAAAGTTGTATGACCACCAAATTTCGGAGCCTGTTTAAAGTCAGCTCATAACCTACCCAGTACCCAAATTCTGTCCTGAACTATTCCCTGCTCTGGAAGTGCAAATTATTCCGTCAATCTAACAATAATATCCAATAATGAGGGAGTGAAAAAATGGATAACTGAAAATGCTGGACCACATAACAGCCCTAGTTAAATTATAAACACTGTTTGTTACGTAGCTTAAATTGCTCCAAAATGATAATCGTGCTGACTTATGGATTGTCAAACTCAGGGCTGGGTAAATGTTTTCCGTATATTTAGAACTAAAGGACAGGCAACAGTAGCAAAAACTACACAAAGACCATGAAAACAGTGGGGGAACTGATGAAAACAGGGAGGAGGGCCAGAGGAATGTTATTCATTTCTATGTCCAATTTGGCTACTCAGACGTAAGTGGTTGAATCATTAATCATAAAAGCACTTCGAGGGCAGCATGCTTGAAACCCCATAAGCTAAATATTACATATAGTAGAGCACGCAGCCTTCAAAAAATTGCAAGGACGAAAAATAGCACCGTTACAGCAGTTCAATAATTTAGTAAGGAAGCTGTTCTGACTAAAATGTACAAGTACGAGTCTCATTTCAGTATAATAAAAATTAAGATGTCATGGGATTAGCAGATGGCTGAGGCCTCGTGCAGTATACGCAATTATGATGTTCAAGGTTCTCTGAATCGTGATACCAATACAGGGTCACGGTTTCACTTCCCCTTCTTATAAAAATAGTACCTTCAAGCTTCGGTATCATCATCTTGGGCCAGGGACTAATGGTTTGTCTCATCGAACAAACCAGCTCCCGGCTGCACTTCCCTATATTCTGTCCTCTGCCCAGTGATCTCGCCCTCGCCAGACCTTTTTTCCATTTATTGTAAATCTGGCTTCCCCTCCCCGGTCTCATTGTACTCAAAAATTCCGTTCAACTAAACCTTTTGTCACAATGCCACTTCTTTCTAATTTAAGCTGTTCAGGTTCTACAAGGTGTTATCAACCTGTTCTTGTCCGATCTTTATAATGATTAAAGTGTGCTAATCATGCCTATAAACTACTATTTTTCAAATGGCGGTACCGCGGAATTTACGTGATTCTACAATTATGTTCTGTGTATTTTCTGCATCAGTTTGGAATTATCGATATGAAGCAGGAAATTAATCGCATGTCAAATAGGTTTTTTAGGCATTCAAAGAGTAGTACAAGGTAAATGTAAAATTATTCTGATAGGTATACTAGCACCCAACTGAGCAGTCCTTTCAACTTTTAGAAAAATTAAAGGCGAAACTAATTCACCTTGCAAAACGTGTTCTTACCAGCCAGCAACTTCCAATTTATAATCATTTTGTGGAAAATCAACTGCTGTCTCTGCTCAAAACTGAAAATGATACACTATGTACAATAATACTGCGGTACTTCCATATCTAATTACCTAAATTTCACGTCTAGAAATAGTCAAAGCATTAATGGCGATCCAAATATTTTGGATTTCACTTTAAACCCCAAAATAAAATCTATTGCCAACTACAGTATTTTAAACACAAACTTAGTTGTCAACAAACATACTCTAAACTTAATAAAGAAACTGATTCAAAGCAATGAATTCAGAACTGTATCGTTGTCACTTTGACATTTGATAAGCACATGTTTTTCCAATTCACTTTACATTGCAAGACTTGTTGTTTGCAAGAAAGTTTGCAACGAAATTTAATTTTGATAATTAATTTATAATTTCAACTGCAATTGTATTTAGAATATCATTTTCACCACTGAGCCACTGCCTTTATAATCTTTATAATCATCATACCCTTATCCCGCCTTATCTCCCACCAGGTCCCCGTCCACACCGCCATATCCCTATTCCTGCGTACCACCTGCTCCCATGCCTGCTTTGGTTTACCCCTACTCCAGGTGCATCCCTACCCCTACTACAACTTGCATTCTCTTAATGGAGCTAGCGAGCTCCTCCTCCCCTCTTCTCATCAAATGCTCATAA
Organism: Trigoniulus corallinus; assembly: GCA_013389805.1. NCBI lineage: Eukaryota > Metazoa > Arthropoda > Diplopoda > Spirobolida > Trigoniulidae > Trigoniulus > Trigoniulus corallinus. The sequence goes on from JAAFCE010008833.1 coordinate 20,141,037, forward strand.
AGATAGGTAATTGCTCAAATTTTCAATCTCTGCAACTCCAGATTTGTGCATGAGTAGTCCAACCGGTGTTTGGTGGATACTACGTAATGACAACGAATAACTTTTTCTGCAATCTGGCTGTAGTATCTGTTAAATATAAGAAGCGACGATTACCGTAAAAATCCAGTTATCAGCTAACATTTCATCTAGACCTGTCTCCGCACACTAACTTGCGACAGCCTCTTATCCATTAACTACGATCAATCTCATATCTTCAAGAAGAAATGCTCGTTTAATAAACTCCCTGGACCACAAAAACAGTGTTGTGCTCTTCATAAAGGGTGAGGTACTCCGATGACTCTCTATGTTACACCCAACGGGTTGGGGAGTAAGCCAAGCAGCCATAACAGGCCGAGCCCTTAGGAGGACTGCGTAGATGGAAGTGTGATTGGCTGTTGGCTCAAGTCCTAGGCATACTTAGTCGTATAGTGTAACACTGGAAAATAACCTTCTAGCAGGGTCAATTAGATTGCAAGGTTACTGTGGTCCGTGTGTAATGTTCACGTAAAATATACATATCTAGGTGTAGGAGCTTGTCTCCATGACGACAGTGAACAATCTCCAGATATGAGAACCCGTATATGAGAACCCTATTCAAATAGCTTACCTTAATAGTTTTCGTCTAGTGTTAACTGGCCGAAAGTAGTCATTGTATACATTGTCTAACGCATTTTTGCTATCCTTGTGATTGTTTGTGGATGATCCATTGATCCCTCGGCCACTAGAATTTTTATTGTTGAATTTTGTGGATGGATTCAAAGGTAGCATTTCCACATCGCTGTGATTCGAATTCTCCTTGGCACCATTGACAGGGTGATGACTCGGTTGACTGTCGTTGACTTTTGTCGCATTTGTTTCAGATTTTGTCAGAGCTTCATCTGCTTCAAATGCTGGATTGTCTTTTCCGTCACTCTCTAAACTGTCACGGCTAGTATTGCTGTGACGACGTCCGTTAGTGATTGTGTCCGTCTCCTTAACCATCGTCATATGAACTCCTGTAGAATCTGTTTCGCCATTTGGTGGGTTTGTCTAAATAAAATAAATTAAAAATATAAATTAACCTCAGATAATGTTTGAATCATAACTTTGATTATCAAATTGATGGGATGTTTTGCTTCTTATGCTTTCAAAGATCGGTCAAAAACAATTAAGCTATCGAAGCAGGGAAAAAGAAAGAGATTAGGTGGAAGCATATGAGCAGCAGTTTGCCTGCCTTTGAAACTATTTGTGTCACTAAGCTGCGTTTTCCTATTTTCCAACTTTTGTTACCACAGCTCTCCTCTTCCTAATCTGGATATCATACGTCCCCAAACCCTACCACTTCGAGAGGGAAAGCTGGCTAGCAATAGTTCCCACAACAGGTACTGTACAACCACTCCTATTTGTACAGAGAAAGGGGACCGGTCTGTAAGCAAGAAAACCCTTTAAGAACTTCAACAATACTTATAATAATACCAAATGATAATGGTATTGTAGGCAAGATGTGTTTTTTCTTTACAGACAGGCATGTCCAACTGGGGGTCCCTGAGAGCCACACTGGGAACACGTTGCTATGAGGACCACGCCTATATCTAATGCTGCAATGGTGATTAGTGTTGATCATTAATGTGCATACTACTGTTTTAACAACTTTATGAATAAAGTAAGAAATAGTTTGGTTAGATTTGTGGAGCACGCGCAATTTAAATTCATCTGTTTATAGGACGAGTAATTATTCATGAGCTGCTGTAGGAACCCTTTGCGGGCCGCATGTTTGACATGCCTGCTCTCAGGGACAACCATATTTTGCGGAGAAGTTTCACGTAGTGAATGCATCAATATGTTGGTCCAAAAATTTGTAAAGAATGGAAAAATACTACGAACCGTTTTTTGGCCTGCGAAATAGTTTCTCAGGATGGCAAACTGCAACAGCAGAAAGAGTCGACCATCTCATTAGTCTTTCACGATCTGATAACAATGGGTATTCCCAGTGCCGAACTTAGATATTGAGAGGCCCTAAGTTATTTCAATTTTGAGGCCATTTTCATGCTCTTTTGAGGCCCTTTTCTTAGGTTTTGAAGCCCACTTAATGTTGAGGCCCTAGGCTTCAGCCTACTTAGCTTAGTGGTAAATACAGCACTGGGTATCCCGGGATCTACTTCGCAACCCTAAAATTCAAATATTTAGCACCAATTTATTATTCATTTTTAAGAATCTTGACACTCTGCTGACTTCCAAGAAAAAAACCATAGGCCTACTAAATATGCTTTTCTTGTTCCCCCAACTACTGCTAAAATCAGTCAAAGACCTAACAATAATAATCTCGGTCAGGTTTGCCCACGCACCAACTATCATCATTAGTCAAACAGTATAACAGCTCGAGTCACCTAGAGACAGAGAGGAAAAGGGGGTATATTGTACAAATCAAACTACGGTAAATATTGCATGACATTTCCGACATCTGAATGACCACACAGCTGAGTAATCTGAATTTATCTTGAAGTTGAAACCTAAGGCATGTACTGTAGGTGGAATTTAAGGCTCGTTAACAACTTCATGTATCAGAATATCTTGTTTAAAATAACTCTACCACCTTTTAATCATCCAATCGTTCGACTTGTAAGAACTGCAAGGCTAAACAGCAACAGGATGTTGATATTGAGGTACGTCATAATAACGTGAGAATGTAATATGTTACGCAGTAATACATGCATTGGTGTCAGTATTTTATTGCTCTGATAATTTTTGTTGTACAATTATGTAAATCCTTATGAAAATTATGAATTCAGCGTTTGCCATCACCGCGCCTTTGCACCTACTAGGTAAGATGTATTTGAACTAGGGATGTTTTACACCAATTTCAAACTAGAAATAATTGAATTACGAATTATAATATGCGGAAAATAGTGTCATTTCCGCATATTATATTTCATTAATTTTTTTGACATTTTAAACTATTATACTCATTTGAAAACTTAGGACCCCTTATGCTACACCACTCACAATCTTGCATTAACATAATAAAAATCAGAAAGTTAAGCAACTTCAACTCCACCCTTCCTACAGTGAGATGACTGATAGAATTATTACTAATCATGCATTTTCTACTTTTGACAGAAAGGATACTCGTGAATTTCCGACTTCCAGTCAGGAAAATGCAAAACAGACACAGAAATTGATATCGATAAAAAACAGGAGGGCGGGCATCGGGAACTCTTCAACAAAAACTGAGTACTGTATATTGGTGTATTAAGTAACAGCCTTCTGATCTGACATAACCAGTGTAGCTGCCTCTTGTGATTATGACGATGCAAGGAGGCCTTATAATTTATCAAACAACCCACACAGGAGAAAAGTGGCTGTTAAAACGAGCCCCAAACAAAGAAAACGTTGAGGGTGTATGAGACAAGCTTAAGATAGAGAGGGAGGTGAATTTTGACAATATGTGGGATAGCTCACTTCTGTTTCGGGCAAGAGCAGGGTCACTGGAGACGAAACAAAGGATGGCAAAGATCACAGGCGGAGAGGAGGGCTGTGGAATGTGTGGGGATCAAGCGGAGGATGTCAAGCATGTGATACTGGCATATCCAACGCTGGACCACTGCAGGAGGGACTGGGAAACCCCACATTGAAAGAGGTCCTGGGAGTGGTGGGTGTTGCAGTGGAGCGATTTGAATGGGTGCGAAGGGCAAAGATGCTGCTAGGGTGCCGGTGGAGATCTAGACCTATGGGCCTAGCATGAAAAAAATCTCACTAGCAAGGTATCCGTCACAAAGGATTACATATTCATACAAAACAGCAAAACCCGCCTCGGTGGCACATGAGGTAGCATGCTCGATTTACTGATTCAGTGGTTCCAGGTTCAAGGTGGGTTGACTTCTTTCGGGCGAGCGAATACCTTCGGATGAGAAGTTAAACCGAGGTCCCGTGTGGGGTATGATGATAGGGAATAGGGAATTAGGGTGGGACACACTAAGCCAGCGGCGTATATCTCACAGCATTAGTCTTTTTATTAGACTGTTGCTGTTGGGGTGCAATGGACCTCTGGTTGGAAGTGTGTCCCTGGCTGAGTATAAGGGGAGAAAGGATCATTCATATAAATTGAAGGAAATTAGGGCACAGACAGACTCATACTACTGGTCTTTCTTACCAAGGGCCATTCGGCTATAGAATAGCCTTCCAGAGGATAAAGTGGAGGGCTTCCTCAAAGAAAAGCCCACCATTGCTAGTAGTAGGTGGCACTAGAATTATAGCTTAGGGCAGGCATCTCAAATACGCGGCCCGCGGGTCATATGCGGCCCACGATGGTCTTTCGTGCGGACCGCAGAGAATTTTGAGAATTATAGGCACATTGGAAAAAACTGACAGTAAACGTATAAGTTAACGTTTTGTTGAATTAAATTCCGGAGCGCCATTTTGGCTGTGTGAGAATTATATTCTTAAGGGGCGCCAACTTGTCTTTTTGTCCGGGGCGACGTAAGCACTAGATCGGACCCTGGCTGTATTATTTCATACATTTTAAAAATGCACACAGCACTTATTATATATAGGTAGTTTACACATAACTTAGGTCATAGTGCATGCGGCCCGCAGAAAGTTTCACTGTTGTAAATACGGCCCTCCAATAAAGTGAATTTGAGACCACTGGCTTAGGGTTTCAGGGGAGCGGCGAGTTGCGTTGGACACACCAGTTCTCGTCTGATCACTGAAGTTAAGCAACGCAAGCCCAGTTAGTACTGATATGGGTGGTCGCTCGGGAAAGCTGGGTACTGCTAATACCCAATAATCGTCGCATTAGTGTAGTGTCTGTGCAGCCTATGCATTAGAACTATGCAGTGGACGGGTCTCTAATGACCTTGTAGTTGACGGGACCTTAAACACTAACAAACCAACCAAAAATTAGGGTTTTAGGAATTAGAATGAACCTTCTCTATGATGCAACGGGTAGATGAGGCAACATTTTCAGGTGTAGGAGCCCTCCCCCTGGCATGGGTGTGGCAAATAGAAACTGAGCAAAAAAATGTATTCCTTCAGATGCATAAGTTGTTCTGATTCCTGGAACATTGCCTCCCACCGGGAAAATTTTCTGCGGACATCAATCCTTAGGAAGGTTTATACCCTCTTAGCATTAGTAACAAGTTCTACTAGATAAACAACTATAACTAGAATAAAGATGGCTAGATAATATTGATTAACTATTCGGATTGTCATCAAGGCTGCAAAGGTTGTTCTTAGCAGATTTAACATGTTGACACTAGATAGCCAAATACAACTCGAACCAGTAATTCTTTTTCGAACTGGCTAAATTCTGATGTTACACAATCCGATTACGAGAAATGAAACTGGTACACCTAGTAATGGGTCGGAAGGCGGCAACTGAACATGATCCTGAGGTTTACGTATGATCTTCATGGGGCCATTTTGCTCGTGGATACCAGAAAAAGGCCGTTAAACCCATGCTTATTTAAAGGAGAACTTAGTGTGGTCTCAGGAAGATTAATAGATCAGTTGAACTAGGGAAAGGTTTTTATAACTGATAAGTACCTGGACTTCAACGGAATTTCCAGGCGTAGGATGAGTGACTCTCAGGCGCCAGTGATTAACCTTAACGGAAGTAGTTCAAAGTTACAAAAATAATGACTAACTACAACACGACTTTATGTAACAACGTGTATCCGGTCGCAGGGGCTACTTATCCATTTCTTCTGACCTTAAAGAGGTTTGTGAAGAAAACCCCACTAATGAGTAACCAGGTATGGTATGATACTATCACCTTTTTTCTCATGCCACCTCATTATTAACATGTGCTCGGAATAATTTCAAGGTAACACAAGATGACACCAAGATGAAAGCATCCATCTAAAGGTGCGTTGGTCTTACAACTAAATACAACCCCGGTGCATATACCTGCTTGGTACCAGAATGACTAACACCTTCACATCATCAGTAATAGCATCTGTGTAAACCCCATTAAGGATTTCCATTGTGGAAAAAAACGATGCACTATTAACCTGGTTCTTATTATTGTTGTCCACCTATCTTTGTGAAGGTGTTTTCAAGGTGATCCTCTAAGCAAGTGCCGGCACTCATAACTCAGGTAGTTAGCGTACTTGTCTTATGACCTCATGAGAGGAAACTCAATCCTCCCTGAGGCTGGCGGCTTTTCCTGCAATTGGTAGCAAAAAACAAAAAAAAAAACAAAAGCCCTATGTATCTTGTATCTTTCTTAACAATTTTCCTACCTATGGCAGGATAGTACCAATCTTTCCGGCCGATCTGTACGTACTGCACAGGGTGTAATTTTTAAAGTGACCAATGCAAAACGGTTGCAGCTTAGGTCGGCAACCGGCTGCGAAAAAATACCGCTCGACATTAGAAGCACACTGCGGGGGCAGCTGAAGTTACTGCTTACCTCAATAAACAAAGGTGTATTGCATCTGTGAAAGATGCTGCAAGAAGTTTATTAAAATTCATGACAGCTATTAACCCATTCAGCATCACGTTCTACAATATTAGAACAATGATTAAAATTACTGTTCTGGATCATGCATCATGTTTTATCCTCCACCTCCTCATTTTCTCAAAAAATTGTTGGTCAAAGAACTCGTAAATACTGGAAAATAAGGAAAGCGGCTACAAAACCACAGGTTATACAATGAAGGAGATTAGATACAAGGCAAATCTTGAACTCCGAACACCTCGAACAATGACTTTTACGTGACTGACTACCAGTCTTTTGTCACAACTCTTACATGCAGACGTAAGTATGTAATCCCTCTTTGTATTCCTACCAAAACTTTTCATCCTGCATGGGTTTTTGGTAAAGTAACATTCTTAATTATCACCTGATGCGACTAGCTTCGGACTTACATATAGGCCAAATGGGATCTTAATTTTGAAATCGAAATTTTCGTACATTTTTATATCAGTACTTTGCTCACCACAGCCGTGAATTACTGGCCATTTTCAGAGTTCATGGTCAGTTAAAGAATTATTCAAGCACACTGTTAGTGGATTAGTAGGCAAATCGTTAATTACTTTTTAGATTAAGGTCAGAAATATAGGAACAAAAACGATTTCTGAAATTGGGGCAGTGTTAATCGCCAGTTGCAATAGTGGTCTGCATTTAAAATACCCGTAATAGGATATTTGATAAAATACAGTGAACTTCATTAAAATAAACTTCCTATTTGTAGCTGCACTCAGTAGGGTTGAAAATAAAGTAGTTTGGTTTGCAATGTTGGCTAATTGTGTCTCTTCACTATATCATCAAATAAACTTGTTTATCAATATTCTGCTCTTGTGATCCAATAGGATTTCAGGTCAGTTTCTGATCTTTAATTAAACATGTTACCACTTACATACAGTATATAGCAACATTCATATCTAAATAGTGTTGTATTCCTGGGTATCCATATCACATGACTGTCTCCATACTCCTTGGGGTTGGCACCTGTCTACACCCTATTTCTGCTGCATAATACAGACAGCAAATAAATTCTCAATTCATTCATTTTTAATGCGTGCTTATCCATGTCATATAGGCACTGGTGGATTGTCCAGGGTGTCAGCTTGCCCAATGGCAAGTGGATCCCTCGCTCCCCTTAATGTAGGGAGCGGCAAATTGCGTTGGACACACCAGTTCTCGTCTGATCACTGAAGTTAAGCAACGCAACCTCAGTTAGTACATGGGTGGCCGCTTGGGAAAACTGGATACCGCTAGTGTCCAAAAATCGTCGCATTAGTGTAGTGTCTGTGCAGTCCCTGCATCAGAACTACACAGTGGACGGGGCTCTAATGACCTTGTAGCTGAAGGGTCCTAAAACACCAACAAACAAACAATCTCCTTAATGTATTAATTAGACAACAAGTTGTGGCTCGTAGTTGCGGATGGAAAATATTTCTAGACCAGTATAGCACACCTTTGAGAAAACCTGGACGTCTGGTACCTCCACCTACAATAATATCATGTGGTATTATGGTATTACTGTTTACCTTTGTACGCATCCATAAAAAAAAAGGTGCGTTATAATTTACAGGATGAGAGACATGGGGGTAACAATGAACAAAAAGTGGAAGAAAGCGGGGTGGGAGATATTCATGACGTAGTTCTGATGAAATATACATGTAACTAAACATAAACATTGACATTTAGACTGCATGATTCACAGATCAATAAAAATGCAAGACCTAGTAACCCAACTGGACACAGTTGAAGATTGTTGTCAGCAATTTGTATCACAATCGCGCATAATATAGATTTTTGTTGATCAGAATGTAATTTTTTTTCGTGAAGGCAACGTTTTCTTATATTAAACTCAACTTGCTTACCGAGTGATTCAATCTTCCATGAACAAAGCAAAAAACAGGTAGAAAACATTTAATGTGGACTGTTTCTATTTGTAGTAGAAGTAGTTTCAAAGGGGTAGACAGGCATTCATTCATTTACTGCTTCAAGTTTTTTTTTGTATTTTGTTAAGTTTATCTACACATGACTGAGCTAGATGTCTGCATTTTTTTCTAAACCGCCCTGTCGATAACTATTTAAACGGTCAATATATCCGAACGAATTAAATGACCTCGCACGAAACAGGGTTAGTGTAGACTTTTCATTCAAAAAATATAAATTAAGTGTGTTTTTAATGTAGGGTTTTTTTCTTCGTCGGACTACCACGTTATTTGCTAGTGAGTTAGTGAAAACCAGTCGATAGGTATTTTTGGTGTATGAAATTTATAAGATAGTAGAGATTATACAGCATTTCAACACCTCGATTCATATATAAATGTGGGCCACACATTATCTATAGGAAGGATAATTTGGATGAACTCGTAGAGAGGACAAGTAATTTACTGCATGAATTACAAAAACTTAAATGATTTCTTGTGATTTCCAGACTTTTGAAGAGGATGTGGTTATCATGAAGCTGTGCTACGTTGTGCATGACCAGTATGTAATAAAGGGAAGGAATTAGCAATTGGAGTCACCGTATGATATCCATATTCAAATATTCTTCGTAAAAGCTCCTAAAGTCTGAAACCCAAAAGCAAATCCAGAATTGATGCTAAATCAGCGGTTTATTAAGCATGCTTGTATTGCAGTAACACTGCTGAATATAACCTACATTAATAGTATGTATAAGCATGATCAACATCCATTAAATGAATTCAACCTAAAACATCTAATAATCATTAAGGTGGAGTTCGGGAATTTTATTCGGCTTCTATTAATATCACTTGTCTAGAAGGCTATATTATAACTGGTTAAACCATGTGAGGCCTTGCATACTTATCATTATGGAAAAAACGCACGACACCCACTGCATCTCAATGTGTTGTTTTGACATTTTAACCCAGTGCAATTCAAAATGCAATGGCATAATTGAAATTCGTCAGTCTCAAAATAGCCAGACGAGTTGATGTCAAAATACTGAATTTAAAAAGACTTACAATAACTGTTATATCAATGAAACTGTCTTAAAAACATCTTGCAACATCTCTAATCGATCTTCATTGGCATTCAACAAATTCTTAGAAATACAATACAGAGCAAAAGTGCAAAACTCCGACCTTATAAAAATTCAACCACTTAGAATTCCCGTACAACAGAGGCACCTACCCTGACAATCAAACCCACAATTGAAAAACAACATTGCAATGTGCTCATTTAAGAAATAACACTCCGTGGATAACTAGCGACAAAACCAACGATATTTATCGTCCTGTTAATATTTTCTTGATATTTTTCCCTAATATTTGAGTCACAAAATAATGTTCGAGAATCTGGAATTCCTGACGGGTTCCAGACGTCTGGCTGGGGTGACCCCAGTCAGAGCATGTTCATTGGACCCACAGACCCGACCCTGCCACACGCAAGATAAGAGTATGATGATGATGAATCCGGAATTCTTACATCCCCGACCAGTTTTAACTTTGTATATTGTCCTACTTCCCTATTTTGTTACATAGTTAGGCATTCATCCATAAGGCCCAAAGGTATCACAATGTCAAACTCTACTCGGGTCATGACATGCCAGGTGAAATTTCAACCTATTATTCAACAAACCAAAAAGTAGAGAGCGGAAAGATGATGACAAACTCCCCGCCTTCCAAAAAACCAGATAAAGAAGGCAGGAAGTTGGACCACCTGTCTGTCCACCTGGTGTCACAACTGTAATGGTTTCCCATTACTACATTAGGGATACTGCAAGAACTATTTTTCTACCCAAGAACCCAGACGTTAAGTGGAGAGGAGAACTAGAAAAGAGAATTCATTAATCAAAATATCTACTTGTTAATATATCGACTTTTATGTGTACCTGAAATTGTTAATACGTAGTGCATGCACAAAAAATGAGGAATAAAGGACAAACTCATGTAAGCAGTTAACTGTAATGAATATGCTATGAAGATTGATTTTTTGCTACTCATACCATAAACAACATAAAAACATCTACAGTACTTTCAAGTGAATACTGTTTTGGAGCTCGTAATGTTGTCACGTCGATGACGTATGCAAAGTCGCTATAATTTTATAATAGCAATGATTTATATGAGCCATTTAAAGCAGCCCAGTCTTATAAAAATATGCATCAGGAGAAAAAATGGGGCTAGTGTTGCCGTCGTCTTCGGCCATGTTTTCAGTATTTGCTTCCCACACATCAAACAAACAAGACTGAAAACAGGTAACAAGTTCTAGAAACGAATCATTAATTTATCCAATAGGTAACGCAAAGTATGAAATTTAGCCCCAACTCTAAATGCAAACTTCCTCTTAAAATCCACAGAAGCCCAAGTAAGATTAGGGTAATTTGTCGAAACGTCCGGTCAAAAAACGTGTAACCTGCCATAAAATAACACCGCTTCATAAAATAACATCATAATTATATTTTATTTGAATTCCTTTGCTCCTATCCTGTCTGCAGCAGACCTTATGAATTTTAGATACAGTACTCAGAGATCGTTATGGCTCGTTATCGCTATAAGACAGTAACACACACCAAAAAAAGAGTTGAAAGCCCTTGTTAGGCGATATCCTGTAAATGGATACTGAAGTGAGGCCTTTCAATATGTGAAAGGTAATACAGTACGTCGAAAGTGAAGTCAACCTGAATCGTCACCACTTTTTAGAGAGGGTAACAAGAAAAGAAAGTCATGTCATTGTTACATTTCGTTTGGCATCGATTTAAATTTTATGTTATTTTAACTATACTGCTGTTTTCTGTTTTCTTGACAATCGATGGTGGACTGCAGGCGGCATCTGACATCCGCTTATCAGGTTTCATCCATGAACCTCCTAAGTACAACTAGGCGTCGACTTGACGATCCAACCCTTTATAATGCTTCTTCACACATGCCAATATATGCAGCCTGGCAGGAATACATACAATGACATATGTACAGTACATCCTACCTCTTTCCTAACAATATACTCAATAATGTACCCAAGTTCTGAAGCCTGAAACATTCAAATTTTGATGCAGCAGAAACTCGATTATCTGTATTAGATGGAACTGGGGAGAGTGGGGTAGTCCGGGTAATCAAAAATCCTGAGATCAGTGTACGTTGTTTGTCATACATAGCCTAAAATCTCAAACAAGTTGCTACCTGTTAAATGTTGAGATAACAAAATTAAGAAAATCTGTTTGTTTGAAAGTTTTTCTGCATCTGTAGGCTGCTAAATCAAAGATAGTTTGTTTTAGATCACACTCCTCTTGCCATTCAAACGACTGTAGTGCACATTTCAAGTACGGAAATTTTTCAGTGTGGTGTTTCAGTGAAATTTTTCACTGAAGTGTTCCAGTATCCAGCATTTTTCTCAACCTGAAATATGAAATGTTGTTCATTTTCCTAACAATCTCAAATTGCGTGCTTCGTAGTCAATTTGGATATTCGAGTTTCTACTGTAACAGAGAATGTCACCATTGGATACATAATTACATACGTCCTTCATTTTTATCTAACTATTCCTTCTATGACAGAATCGATAAGTCGAGGATTTCAATGTAGAACAGGGAGAAGCAACGTTGAAAAGATAGGCAAGCATAAACTGGGAACTCACTTTCAAGACAATATTGGTTTTAAATGGCTGACTACCGACCGACCTATATATGAATATGAATATGTAATCCTTTGTGACGGATACCTTGCTAGCGAGATTTTTCATGCCAGGCCCATATACCTAGATCTCCACCAGCACCCTAGGAGTACCTTTGCCTTTCGCACCCACTCCAGCCGCTCCACACCAGAACCCATCAACCCCAGAACCTCTTCCAAGGTGGGGGTTCCCCAACTCATCCTGCAGTGGCCCAGACCTGGACAGGCCAGGATCACATGCCTGACATCCTCCACTCGATCCCCACACAATCCACAGCCCACCTCTCCACCTGTGATCTTTGCCATCCTCTGTTTCGTCTCCAGTGACCCAGCTCTTGCCCGAAACAGAAGTTACAAATTTTTGGTCACCTCGTGGTGCATGCAGGGTTCCATTACACTACATCCAGAGTCGGGAGCAATCCAGCAATTGCTCCCCCTTCAGTGCCTCAATGGGACGCATATTTCAACTGATCCATGATTCAACTTTGCAACTGAGGAGGCATTTTTGCATTGCTATCCCCATTTCTATACTGGCAGTCCAATAGTTTCAGTTGGCTAAACCCGTTGGTTGTTTGTTGGTGCTTCAGGGTCCACAACTGCTTGGTTATTAGGGTCCAGAAAGTCGGTCATACGGTAGTGGGGGTGTAGAGTGCCATCCCACCACTACGGCAGGTGTTAAAAAGTGACAAACGACCATAGAAGTAAAACCAGCAAAGCCGGAAGAGAAATAAATGTAAAAGGGCAAAAACCAGAACAAACATTGGCTAAACCACTGAAGATAGGACATTGTCTAAGGGGCAGTACAGGACCTATTGTAATTGCTAGCTAGATTTATACTAAGGGATTCTAAATATTTAGAAATATTTGGGGACCCAGATCCGCCACCGTGTCCAGCTCAAACCACAACACACTTATTGAACGTTACAGAATGTAGATGGCAAAAGCGAACTATTGACCAGCAGAACCCCCTACGTATGGACTACGATTTGTGTTTATAGATCGGACCCACAACCAACTGCACAAGAAGAAAGCAATTGACTCATCAAATAGGTTCTTAAACATTCATTTAAAAATTAGTACACGCCTTCAAACAGGTAAATTTACGTGCTATAAACTCCTTGAATCGGTTGTCAGATTTTGTTCAAAAGCGTACCACCTGACGTGATGGAGGAAGGTCGGGCGTAACAAGGTCCAGTTGGGCGGAAAACTATATTTGAGTACAATATTTCAAAAATAGTATGGTATGTGTTTTGTTACGAGAAAGTGAAATCGCCTTCATTGACGTAATGTATAGAAGCTGTTAAGGAATTCTACCTTAAGAGGAATTCGTGCACAACCTTAAAAATGCCTATTCATATTACAGTTGAGAGAAATAGTCTGAATATGGCGGAAACCTATTTAATGAACAGTGAGTTTTTCTTACAGAGGTGTGAACTTTACAAAAAAACGCTGGACTTGGCAGAAATCCACGTAGGATAATTAGTTTACTTCTTTTTTTCTCTCATTCATTATCAACCTGTTCATATAACATCAATAACTTGATGTTCCAACGTTTCACTCTATTAAACATTAAAAAACTCTTCACCTCATTAACCTACAGTTTAAGTTTCTGAGAATCGTAACTACTTATTGCAAGTGAGCAGCCTTTGGTACTTTTAACACCCCAACTGCTCTATTATGATTGGCCTTCGCATGTGGTCTAAAACTGTGTTAGTTATTGTGCAAAATTACACAAATGGCATTGGACGTAATAATTTTTGATTTGCTACAGAGTGCTACATTTAACAAACATATTTTTTATATCAGTTTTATTATTTCAACAGTTATTCATTAACCGATTCCAGCACTACCTCTGAACTGGTTCCTGCCACATTTATCAGTTGGCAATAGTTTCAAAGAAGCTTCAGTATCGCATAAAGAATTTAATGTTACGTCAGTGTGTTAACAGTTATCATCATCATCAGTAGCAGCAGACTTTTATTCAGCCTAGGGCAGGACCACGTTTGCGAGTAGTTGTCCTAACCAGTGTGAAAATGTCCCGACATATCACCTACTCTCATATTGGTTATCTCTCATATCACATACTCTCATACTCTCGCTAGGTCCTACTCTCATATCACCTACCTCGACTGCTACTACCTACACCCTGCATCTGCGTGATGGTCCTAACCAGCTCTTCCCTTTAAGAACAGGCCCATACTACCTTAATCTTCTCTATCATCTTTTCTGGGGAAGATGAGAGAGCAGGTTGTACGAAGGATAATAGGCGGGAGTGGAGGGCCAGAACCCGCAGACGCGACCCTGTCACAACAGAATAAGTGTATGATGATGAAATGAAAATTATGAAATAAAAGACATTTAAAGCATGTCAGAGAAGGGCAATGGCTCTAAATAAAAGAGCAGATATGACAAAAGTTATAATAGAGAAAAGGATGACACTTTAAAAAAAACGCAGTCAGGGACCAACAGACAATAAAAAAATTAGAAAATGGGCAAAATAACGCAGGTTGCATTTTAAATTGAAAGAGAATTTTCACTGACATTTTCTTGGATTGAAGTGGTCCCAAGTCAGTTTTCTACATGACCCTAATGTTCTCAATAATAACTTCATCTTTCCTCATCACTCCACATTCACACATGCATTGATATCAGCACGATACTCCAGCTTCAAGTTAATACACAAAACCACTAATCTATGAAAGTGTAAAACGTAAAACAGCTTTGGTGGAGGTAGGAGGTAGAGGTGTCTTGAAAGAAAACATCATCAATTTTTCATTTTTCAATTATAAGAGAGAGAGAGAGAGAGAGATTCTTCTGTTTCACATACCTAGTCACGCAACAGCAGTGACCGAATAAATTTCATATATCACAGAAAAAAGAAAATGAAAAGAGAAAATTAAACACAAAAAATGGGCGGCGACACCTATTGTAAGAACCAAAAATGGGAGTCGGCCCACTCACCATTTTCTATGTACTGTTTGGCTATGTGTTATAAAGTATAAGTTATTCCACCCTCAAGCGATAAAAAAATCGTCAATCTGAATTACAGGCGTTCAATGTTACGTCCATGTAACTTTTTCAGTCAAACATATATAGTAGTACATTTGACAGTCACAGAACAATAATTTTTCAAATTAAAAACAGTGCCGATGGACTTTGTGCGGCGTATGCACTCAATAAGAGTTGATGACTGCCAAATTATACCAAGATAATATGTATAAAAAAACGATCGACTATGACTAAGCCTCTGGAGACCATACAGCACGTATTTTACAGCCTCTATTCGACACTAACGTCATTTGTCCATCGACCAACTACCTGCAAGCACTGATTGAAGGAAAACAAGCATCTCACTAAACTTGTTATCATGCAAAAAGTAATTTAATACACAGCAATAAAACGTTGATTTGGGGGAAAGCATGGCGAGGCTCCGGCCAGTATTTAATGGTCGTACAACATTTAATTCATCGATTTTGTAAACACGAGGGCAAATGTTGCCAAGTTGGTTGACGCATTCAAGTCTTGGATTCCAATAGAGTAATGCAGTCAATTTAATGAACTAAAGTGAGTAAAGAGTTAGAGCATAAACAAAGAGTGACACCTAATCCTCCTTTGTCAAGAAATAATCTTCACACCTATAAATGGGCGGGCCCCATTAATACCAAGGCATAACCGATGGAAAGCTTCAGAGAAAAATTACCATACTTAGAAATTTTGCAACACTGCATGCATGAACACGTGAAGTAGTGTTTATTTCACGTCTGAACTAATAATGTATACATTGAATATAGTACAGTGGGGGTCACTTTTTTCCCTTTCGGAAAAGTTCCATGAATTCTTAAGAAAAATTGCAAAGATAGTCGTGTACCTCCAGTGAGCGACATTCTAACGAAAACACTTTCAAGGTGGTCGACACATGCTAGGCAGGCCAATATCACTACTGTCGACGAACTTGCATTAAAATAAAAAGCATTTCTTCACTGGAAAGAAACAATATACACAGTATAATGCGCATTAGTGTTTGTATATTGAAAAAGGGGTGGATTGAAAATATTCGCAGTTTGCTTATTTTTCTTCTTGCTTAACCCTTGAAACAAAAAAAATAAACTCCCGCAGTTCAAAAACAATGCATTCAAAAGTAGTCAGCTACTCATTTGAAAAATGTCGGCAGCCAAAACCTTGACTAGTGCATTAGAAAGGATGTAATGGTCAAGTTTCAGGGGCACAGTCAAACAATTACTCAATTTAACCTTTGCCGTAAATTCCAGCGTACGACTTGCATATTCCATATTATTTCCTGAGTGAACATAATGTACAAGGCAGGGTTAGGTCAGTAAGAAATTGAATGTACTGCAACTTAAGCTACGCCCTTCAGATGACTGAACAAGGTTTTTATTACTCACTGCAAATAAATGTCAACAAATTACACCCGCCAAAATAATGATATTAATCAGGACAGTGAGCCATAGCGTCAAATTTTCTTGCCCATGAAATGCTTGGCGCTTTTCTGAAAGAAACAGGCTTGGCAAATTACACGTGTTTATTAGTCGACTCAAGACAGAACTCATAACGTCGCACCATTACAGTTATTGTAATCTCGAAAGGAATGCTATGAATGCTGGCGACTACAAAACAGCGACATAAACTAGATAATAAACACGATCATGCTCATGGAGTGCAGTATGTTTTTTTTTTTTTACATTAGTCCATTTGAGACTCGTACAAGAATGTAGCACGATTGGATTTCTTGTGGTTCTTGAGGCTCAGCCAGTGCCAGATTTACCAATAGGCTAACCAAAGGGCCTTAACATTTAGCGGCCTTCAAACTTAAGAAAATGAGTTTAAAAGGGCTTGAAAACGGCCTCAAAATTGAAATAGCCTAGGCCTCTCAATATCTAAATCCGGCACTGGGCTCAGCACTAATCAGTACAATGCTACACATATTTTTTATAAACTAACAGATTACATATCCAGAAAATTATTTGGATTCCGTGCCGGGTTAAGGTTTAATGGGCCCTAGACCGAAAGATAGAAGATGCCTCAAAAGATAACCCACCTATGGTTATAGAATTGCCCCGAGTTAAATTTTCTGTTCAGTGTGACACTGCCTGCCAGGAACTCATCACTTGGCATGACTTGAATGATAAATTGGTTAGATTTGGCTACACAATGACAATGGATTATGATCTTTGTAGAAATAAAGTTCAATGAATCCGTCCCATTACTAATTTACTTAAGCATCAGACATCAAGCAAATAAACACACCTAATTTAATAACTGCCTTAATAAGTCCTACAAGGTACAGAGCATTCATAACATTGAGTTAAACTCTATCTAGATATTCAGCAGTTGGTGACCAAGAGATCACAATTGTCAACTATCAGCTCTATTCGTTCAACTAATCAGAAAGCAAAAACGATCTCAAGATGGGTGGCTAAGAGGAGTTAGTGAAAAACGAGACAGCTACCTACAATTGAAAATGCATATTATCACTAACGGATGACAAAGGTAGGGAAGAGGAAGGATGAGAGACAAGAAGCAGAAGGAAAAAGTTGGATAATCATAATGCATAACTGGAGGACCACGTTAAGTTGGTGAGGACAACGTACTCACAGGAAGTGGGGTTTTACTGGCTTTCATGCTTGGATGAAGCCACTCTTCTGGACCCTCAACGTTCTTCCCCCTAAACATGCACTTGAAAATGCGATTTCTAACTCGACACGTCAAAAATGCGACATTATACTAGTCACTCTGCAATATCGATAATCATTAAAACTGCTACTGCCATCATCCCATAAATGGAATGGTTACCCTCGTTACGGGTCGATTTAAAAACGAAGTCAAGTAGAAACAACAACTATTAGCCGTTGTTATAACATTAAATAATTCAATGTCAGACAAGAAAAAATCGAATATCCGATACACTCCTCACTTTGCTAAAAGTGGCTCAACATTATTAATAGGTCTACTGGTGGACATTAAAGCCAATCTATTCAATGAAAAATACGTTTCTGCAACAATAACCATAATTAACAAAATTCGACATAGCACTTTCAAGCGATTCTTTTGTATTTCTCTGCACGTACCGCTCCAGCATCAAGATACAATATTAATTCTGCAAAAGAACTTCGCCCCCCCCTCTGAACACCAGGCTGGTTTTAAAATGTAAAAATGAATGAGCAATTTAAGGACATTAATCCTGACACACTTAAATGTCTGATTTAACGGATAAGACTAACCCATTAATTGAAATTCTTCACTAAGTTGCTGATCATCTATTTATGACGACTGCGCTTTTGCAGAATAATGCATACCTTTGTTGTTAGGGTCAGTTGAAAAAAAGGTTATCAACCAATGACTTCATCATAATAATTGCACATATTACATGCTACATGAAAACAAACAAAAACCTGCCTGATACTCATCCAAAACAATAATATTCTCTCGCTTTTCTCCTACTTCATACAGACTTCGTTTGAAAACAAATAAGTTACGTCGAGATTTGCTGATTTGCATAGAAATTCCTGGTATAAAGTAAAAATTAAATTTTCTGCAATCTGAAAAATATAGATTTGACGTTTTTAATTAAATTCCATCCAATTATTTCTTTCTGGAAGTCCGTGGTTATTAACCCCATTATCGCTCTAGTGAGTTTACCGTATACTTCCCATTTTTTGTCTCCAACAGTGATTCCAGAACGCAAGTTGTTGCCCAGGACTAAGAAAAGAGTAAATGTTTATACTTATCTTGTCCGCGGTAGTGGCCTTAAGTCAGTGACGGAGCCTATCATAAAAGGTTGGAAATGGCTGGTCTAGAACCTCTAGTCTAGTCCTCTTTGCTACCCAAAAGCACCTATGTACCCCTTTCTCAGAACAATGTTTCAAACCACATAAATCAGCAAACACAGGAATTAGATCTTTAGTTACTTGAAACTTTTCTAACTAATATTTACAATACCTTTGAAAAGTTTGTGAAAATTAAACTACATTTTAATCTTCCATCAAAGCTCATGGGGGCCAGTTTCTCTAGATACCACTGTTTTTCACCAATAGTTTCCCACACTACCCGTGCGTGAATCCGAAAGTCAACGACAGCTTAGAAAGTCGCTTTACTTGCACACCTGTCCAAGGTGAAAAAAATACCTGCCATTTTCATTAAACCGTTAGTCAACCTTTCTTGGGCCTCTGAAGAGTTCTTTGCGCTTAGTAAGCACCGTTTGTCAAAGGTAACCTATTGCAAGCTTGCTTTTGTACATCAGTATTTAGGCACATTTCTATCCTCGATTTTGAACAAAGAAACGAGAGAAAGCACACCACCTTGGACTATACCCACAACACATTTAAACAAAAAGCCTTGAATATAGCGCGCATTTCACACCTTTGAAATCTAAAATGGTCAACGGAAATTACAGTTGATTGACCCAAATTTTGGTATTGACGTTTGCCAAAACAAATAAATAGTAATGAAAAATGTCGAATAGCTGTCAATCATGTGACTGTATGAAACAAAATTAAATAATATTATTTTAAGAAATTGAATGGTGAAATGGAAAATTATTTTGATTAGACATAAGATGTGATGGAAATTTACATTTCATTCCATTCATTTCCAATTACTTTTCTCAAAATTGTGCACATAAATGTCCCTCAAAAACTCGTTTATCAGCAGTTTTGAACAGCTCTGTGATTAAGTAAATAAGGATAATTATTTTCGACATGTATACATCTAAATACCGATGCAGCAGGAAAAACAAAACTATTTAAACTATTAATCAATTAAACTCCTATAACTAGGCAAGGAAATGTAAATCTTATACAATTATCACTTTTTATGATAGAGTGATGACTAGTCAACAATTGAACAACAACTTTTTGGAGGAATTTTCCATAACCCTTTAAACATCTCCGAACTGGAACCAAAATTCATTACAAGCAGTAAGTTAATAGCACAGTAAATAATAAATATACTGTGATGAATTTAAGGACCAACATAAAATTAATACCACTCAGTATAACACCTCAATTCCATTCATATTTTCAAACGCAAAAATAAAGGGTTAAAGAGAAATAGTATTTTGTTAACTTACCCCATTGGAGGTACCGTTTTGTACGGGCATATTTGCAGATAAGGTAAAATCGTTCAAATTGTAAAATTTCCAGTAGAAATCGTCAATAGTTTATCGACAGTTATTTGATAGAGCTAATTGTCAAACGCTTTTAAGGAAGTGAAATTCATCTGTCAAACACGAACGAAGAAGCAAAAACACTTTGTGTTTCCAATTCTGTTCACATCACCATTCTCATCAGTCGAGAATGACGTCTTTCATTGTAAAAAAAAAGCAGTTCAAATAAGTCAGAAAAATATAGCACCGACACAATTTCTATGCAGAAAACGAGAAACACGAAATCCACACATTAATATGATTCAATTCGGTATCAAAATGCTGCCGTTTATCAATAAGAATCAATACAACCATCAAACTTACCTCAGCACTGAATGTTCAACAACTGAAACAACAACAATAAGTGAACAGACCGGTTTTTGAAACGCTCGCAAGCAGACTCAACGCTCAACAGTGGTTGGTGTGCATACCTTCAACGACCTTATTTTAATGCAGATTCTGGGCCAGTGGGATGTGTCGCGGGCAGTGTTCATAGTAGTCAATCGGATGAACCAGTCCTTTGGGGGGTTTATACCATTGAAAAATTTATGACGTCCACGTAATAATCGACCAAGAAAGAGTGGAAGAGGTTTATGTCCCACCACATACGTAGATCCAAACAGTCTACTCTACACTAAAGTAGAAAGAAGAGGGGTTCGGGTGGAAGGTCTATTAATGACGTATAGTCTGCCGGTAGTAAACTGTTACTTCTTTAGGCACCTTTTACAATTGCCTGAGAGGTGAAACTGTGAGTAGGTTTTCAGATTTGAATCCTATTCGTACCCCTCTCCATTCAACACAGAGTGTGTAGTACCTCCATATCTTAAAAAAAAAACAACACATTAAATCACCAGTCTGTGTTCCCTTTCTCTTTAACCAACCCTTCCTATTTTTTAGTCACCTTGATGATGTCATTACATACCTATGTGATTTTTACCTACAGTGGGTAATAAATGAAAAAGAACGTCAGCTACAGCACATAGAATTTTTTTAAAATTAAGGTATAATAACTGACGTTCCAAACCGTCACGTTGGATTCGATTGGCTGGAGAGTAAACCACTTTCTGAAGTTTGGAACTAAAAATTTGAAGGAACAGCACCAAGATTTGTTGAAATATCTAGCCGACGTTGAAAGTAATGGGGGATCCAAACGGAGAGCTTTAGAATTGAAGGTATTTGGCATAAAAATTCTGCTCTGAGTTGTGGTTGTCATGGAACTCCTCATCCGATTAAGCCTCGAGTTTTCTCGAGATAGAAGATACTGTTACTAATTTCGTAGAAAAGGTGACAGAGTCTATTTCAATACCTGTCAGAGTCGGCGAGCATGACACAACTGAAATTTGTTTAAAATATCTTAATGTGACGGCAATTTATAATACAGAAAGCAGATATTGTTTAAAAATGGCGGAGGCGAAGTAATAACGACAACAACTTCAAACAGAAATTCTAGAAATTCCAAGTACTTTAAAAATGCAAATGTAGGCCCTACATCCATAGTTGGACAATTAAAACAACCTTTTAAGCGAGCTCCTCGAGAACAAAAATACTGCACAGTAGTTTCCTGAAGACAATCATCATCTCACCCTTCTCCCTCCCGAGGCAGGGTCGGGTCTGCGGGTCCTCCACCCCGCACGCCTCCATGTTCCTCTGCACCACCTGCTCCCACGTCCGTCTTGGTCTTCCTCTACCTCTGGTGCCCCTGATTACCTACAGTCCCACAATGGACCTAATAAACTCCTCATCACATGCCCGTACCACCTCAACCGTTTCTCCCTCATCTTTTCCCGAAGTACCCCACCCCCAAGCTACCTATAATGTAATCGTTTCTAATTCGGTCGGCTCATGACACTTCACACATGTATCGCAGTATTCACATCTCGGCCACTTGCATTTGCCTTTCATGGTTCTTCCTAACTGCCCAACACTCTGAGCCATACAGCATAGCGGGCCTAATGACAGTTCTGTAAACTTTACCCTTCAACTTTATTGGGATTCAGCGGTCGCACAGGACCCCACTTGCCTGTCTCCACTTCAGCCATCCTGCATTAATCCTATGGGTCACGTCAGAATCTATTTCCCTATTGCTCTGGAAAACTGATCCTAGATACCAGAACTCTTGCACCACTGGAATCCCCTCTCCTCCACAACGAATCTCACCCCCTTGCCCTTGACCAGTAAAATTGAAAGCTAGGTGCTCAGTCTTCTTCATGTTTACCTTAAGTCCCCCTCCTTCCATTGCTGTCTCAATGTCTTGTAGGCCCTTTTGTGCATCTTCCTTGGACTCCTGAAGCCTTCCCACATCATCAGCAAATACCAGTCACTGAGGGGCCCATACCCCTATTCCCGTCAGCAGCTCATCCATTACTAGAGTGAATAAGTATGACCCTTCATGCACACCCATACTGTCCCCATGGTGTTTCCCCATACTGTCCTCACCCTAGTGGTGGAACCATTGTACATATCCTGCAGTATACTAATGTGGCCTTCATCAATCCCTTTCTTTCTTAAAACATTCCATACTACCTGTGTTGGGACACTATCGTATGCCTTCTCCAGGTCTTTGTTTGCTGCTCTATGTTTCCCTACCATCTGTCACAGAATAAAGATTGGTTCCATGGTGGACCTACCAGGCATAAAGCCAAATTGGTTTCCCCATACACTAGTTTCGTCTCTGAGGCGACATTCTATGACTCGCTTCTACAGTTTCATAGAATGGATCACAGCTTTATGCCCCTATAGTTTCCACTATTCCTGATCGATTCCCCTTCCACCTAGTCTCTTGGAGAAATGCAACACTGATCTTCCTATGCTTTGGGGTTTCAACTAGTTCCCCAGTTTTCCGTGAGAGGGTCCCCACATTCCATGTCCCTAGTCTCAGTCTAGCCTCCTTATTTGACATGACAGCTCCGACTGGGTGCACCCCAGTCAGGCATCCAGAACCTGCAGTAATAGTAGCAGGGCTACCTGTGAGGGGGTGCCGTCCTACCCCACAGGGGACATTAATGGTCTTTTCATTGCCAAGTGAGTAGAGGTCTCACACTCACCTAGCAGTCTACCTTTCACAACACACACCAAACAAACCTTATATGCTAATGAATAAACACACAAAAAATCAAACAATAAACAACCATAAAAAACAACCCAACAAACCAATACCAAAACACCAATAAACAAACAAATAATGAACAACCAAAACAACAAACAGCAAAAGTAGTAATAACAATAGTTTCCTGAAGACAATATCAGACTTAAATGAAGACTCCTCTCAAGAAGTAAGAATTCCCAAGCCACAAAACACTCTTACACACTTATTCTCATGGAACCTTTCCACGCCTAAGAATAATAAGAAATAAACAAAACAAGAATAATAATAACTTCTTTTATTTGATAATTGTTAAGCTCCAAGAAATGGGGAGGAGCTGGTTAGGTCCATTACAAGGATGCAGGCTATTGGAAGCACGCGGGGCAGGGGAAGACCTAAGCAGATATCGGAGCAGGTTGTACGAAAGGATATGATAGTGTGTTGGGTGGATGTGAACCTGGTGGGTGATAGGCGGGAGTGGAGGGCCAGAACCCGCAGACTCGACCCTGATACCGGCGGGGATGAGGGGTATAATGATGATGAGTGTTGCTTTCTAAGTTGCTTCTTCAGAACTATGCACTTGTACCTAGACTATGGGCGTCAGCTGACCATCTTATTTTCCTCATATTTTAACAGCGGCATTGCCGCTTTGTAAACATATTTGGCTCTAGGAAGGAAGCTGCAATGTTTATTGTTTAATCTTTTCCGTTGTCAAGGATATTTGTTTAAGGTAAGTTCTCTAGCTCCTCATCATCCTATCGGCACAAGCTTCCCAGCTTGCTCCTATTATTAAATTCTAAGTGGCGGTCAGTCGTCCTATTTTTAAATTTATGGCTAGTCAACGATCCTCTCCGACAAAGGTCCGCAAATAAGTGAACTAGAAAATTTTTTCAAAGACCATTAATCTAAAATTTAGATGGCATCATCGCGAAATATAATGAACTATAAGCATTTTAAAAAGTTTGATTAAAATCCCAGGTTTTGACCTCATGTGACAGCATAATCATCATCTGAATCTGTAGTTGCCTGCTTTTTTTATTTGATAGGAAGTAAAGCCGTAATTCTATTTCGGGGGTATGATGTTACCCGAACTTGAGAATGGAGACAGAGTATCCTATTTTGTGGGCTGATGTAATACAATAGAATCTGCTTAACCACCAGGCCATTTTAACTCCAGGAAAGTGATACAGAGCCTAAAGGTTAGCCAACAGAAAACTAGAGTTTGTCTTTCATTTGGTGTGGAGGTAAGTGAAATATTCTGTGAAGAATAAAGAGTGAAATTCAAATATCTGGGATCAGTTATCAAAAGTAATGGTGACATAAACTCGAATGTGACCCATAGGTGACCAACAGGCAAGTGAAATTCATGTCATCGGTGGCCTCCCAACGAACAAGCCAGTGGTTATACCAGCCTTAATGTTGGGGAGTATATAACTGGGTAGTGTGATAAAGCGACAGCAAAATAGAATATGAATTGTGAGAAGGACAAATGGAGCTGGAAAGGATTAAGGGCCACTACACAAAAGATGAAAACAATATTAGGGGGAGATGGATTTGTTTTGAAAAGAGGGGAGGCTAAGTTGTTGTTGTTGTTGTTTGTGTTTTAGGGCCCTTCAACTACAAAGGTCATTAGAGCCCCATCCACTGCATAGTTCTTATGCAGAGCCTGCACAGACACTACACTAATGCGACGATTTTTGGGCATTAGCAGTACCCAGTTTCCCCAAGTGGCCACCAATGTTAGTACTAGCTGGGTTTCCGCTGCTTAACTTCAGTGATTAGACGAGAACTGGTGTGTCCAACGCAATTCGCCACTCCCGGGGGAGGCCAAAGTAAACGTACAGAATGATGGACATGGCACTGTTTTGGGTGGACGGTTGTTTGTTTGTTGTTTGTTGGGGTTTAAGGTCCCGTCAACTGTATAGTTCAAATGCATATACTGCACAGACACTACATTAATGCGACGATTATTGGGTATTAGCAGTACCCAGCTTTCCCAAGCGACCACCCATGTCAGTATTAACTGGGCTTGCGTTGCTTAACTTCAGTGATCAGACGAGAACTGGTGTGTCCAACGCAACTCGCCGCTCCCTGGGTGGACGGTGACCTAGTGGCAAAGAGGACGGAATGGAGAACCACATCTCACAGACCCAACCCTGCCTTTGGAGGGATAACAGTGTTACGATAATGAGGTGGCATCATGTTCATCTTTTGCACATTAGTCCACGTAAATTGAACCCGCCTTTACCATGCTATTATCAAATTTTCTTCGAAATTTGAAAGTGTGGGGTCTCAATGTGAGATTTGAAAATCCGCCGTCTGAGCAGGCCCTGGATGTGGCAGAACCATCACTTAAGTGGCTGTGTGTCGTATATTTAGTTCGTCATTTTCATCTAGCACTTTATATAATTAAGATCAAATTACATTTTATCGCAAATGAATCTTCTGGAGCTCATGATTCATTTTTCGTGATCCCAGAAGAAATTTAACTCTGAAATGCGGTTTAGGACCTACATGTTGAATGCAACGCAATTCATGTAGAACGCCACGTACTAATTATAAAAGAAATTCTCATTATTGAAATGTAATTTAATCTGCGTTATTAGATACCTTAAATTTAAAATTATTTGTAGCATCTTATTTACCACTTCTGTGCACTTCGACAGTTACAAATTAAAATTACTGAAAGAAAATAGGTTGAAAGTTGAATTTTTTACAAAGTGCAATTACTTAAAGTAGAAATCTAATACATTTATTGCCTATTTTTTTTTTACAAATTAACAAAAGTACGTAGATTCACAAAAAAATTGTTGTCAGGAATGATAATGCACTTCACTTTGAAGTAAGAAGTCATATGTACTCAAGATTATTTAAATATTGACAATTTTCTCAAAATATTTTACCTCAGGTTCCTCACAATCTATCACCTTTATAAGTTACAGTGAAATACTTCATAGGTAAATATTCATCACTTTACGAGTAAGTAGTACAAAGTATTCTAGAATATTAATTAAAGGAATTTTCCCTTAGAAATTCTAAGTTTGCAATCAAGTGGCAAAAATTATACAATATAAAATGAATTGCAATTTAAACTATTTATTAGTTAATTGAACCTGATGAATCTGACTGAACCTTGTGTACTACGTTCACAGTAATGCTTAGAATGGTATGGGATTAAACGATGCATGGGTTGTTGGAATTTAGCAATACTACATGGCTTAGTATGGGTCTTAACTCATTCTTAGTTAGGGCTTGAGAGAACTCCTGTGGGGGTGTACTCAATGTCACCTTGATACCGCTACTGAACAATGTACAAATTATTCCCTTGAACGTGCTTGTGTTGGTACTTTGATGAGCACGTTCGATTCTGATCGACACCAGGGATTTACACTTACTCCCAAAACAAATGCAGTCGACTCCAGCTATAGTGAACGTCTACGGACCAAGAAATTTGGTTCACTATAGCCGGGTGCAGTGAGTAACGTGGTTAAGGGTGAGGGACTGGAGGCGTGGGTAAAGGGAGAAGCTACTGTACAACTGTATCAGTTTTCTGTCTCATTCTATCCATTAATGAGAGGGTTTCCGGCACTGTAAATGTGGCAGGGTCATACCTTTGTAACATCATCATCAATCACATCCTTATTCCGCCTAAGACAGAGTCAGGTCTACATGTTCTAATCCTCTACTCCCACCGATCCCCCACCATGTCTTTTCATGACCTGCTTCCACGTCTGTTTGGGTCTCCCCCTGCCCCGGGTGCTGCCAATAATGTGCATCGCAGTAATGGACCTAACCAGCTCCTACTCCCCTCGTGCCCACATCACCTCAAACTACTCTAATTTTTTTCTGTAATGTCCTCCACCCCAAGCAACCTCTTACATACCCGTTGCTGATTTTGTCCATCGCGATACCCTGGGCATGTAACGGAGAATTCACTACATATTTTAAGACTTCCAGTGCCAGCTACTACTGTTCAGTAGCCAGCTCAAAATTTGTAACACCCATGAGTAATCATACTGCATCTCCTCTACTGATGGGCTTGTTTTATTGTCCGTCCTATCGGACTCAGAAAAGTCAAATTGTTCGCCTTGGGCACACACTCATTTCCCGTTTAAGACAGGCTAGGAAGAATCAAACAGGTCCAAAGGGAACACCAGCGAAAACATCGCGTTAACCCAAACACAAGGGTCCTAAAGATTTCGACAACTGTTCTTGCAGTGTCCCACAACTTTTTGATATCTTACTTCTTGGAAGGAGTACTTATTTCTGTAATTTGCACCCATGGGAGGCGTAAAACTCACAATGTAACTAAAGACTCAAATTCTGATGAATAAGATATACAGTAGTAAAGAATTGTGGAGTCAAAGGTTGAGCGCCACTCACCTCATTATAGTTTATTTTGACTTTCTTTTGTTTTCTTATTAATAGACAAGCAGCAGGGGTGAATGTGTATAAGTACCTCAACTTACCCTATCAATCAAACAATGGGTTACATGACACTCATTTAGGAAGGATTAAGTACAGGTTAACAGTAGCCAACGGAGGTAAACATAGGATCTACTTTCTTATTCTCGGCAACCTAAGAGGCTTGGCACACTGTCGTCGGCATTTAGTCAGTGTGGTGCAAATTTCAGTTTGAAATTATTCATTAAATTCCATTTTGTAACTAACTTTTTCGTTAATCTGGAAGAAGTCAGACTGCTGAGGTAAAGATTATGTATCCTGAAGTATGTCAGGCATGCATCACTTCACGCATCCAGCTGACTGCATCAGATGAGGCACCTGCTTCTCCACATTCAGATAGCGTAATCAACATTTTATAACAAACAAGAAAAATGAGGCCAAGTCGTAAACATGAACGTATTGGACGAACGATCGACAACCTTCTTTTTCATTGCTCATTATGTTATAGCCACTTCTTATAATTTAACCAATTTATGGTCAAGATTCGCGCAATTTGGGACATCACAACTAATTAACGAGGAAATCCAACCACTATTTTAATTTTTCATTGCTGCCAGAAAAAAAACAGAAACCTCACAGAATCACTTTGCACATTAATTAATAATGGATTGATCTAAGAAGGTCATTCTGCCAAAAGCCAACGTGGAAAACGTGGTGCTGTATAAACTACACGGAAAAGTGCCTGCCTCCTATTTTAAGGCCCTTTAGGAGTCCAGGGCTATTCGTACGAAGTGACCAGGGCCGGCGCGAGGGAGGTTCAGCGCGTTCGCGGAACCCGGCCCCGCGCCTTATGAAAATGTTTTCCCTAGAAAAGCAACTCCTAACCCTTTTCCCGCCTATGGCAGGGTCGGGTACCGATCTTGTCCCTCTGAATGGACACAAGGGTGATATATCGGAGTGTCTTTCCGCAGCCGGTTGCCGACCAAAGCGGCAACCCTTGTGCTTATTTATCGTTGGTCTACTGTTTGTTGAGGAGTTCCACCGATGCCAGGGGGGACGAGCTCCTACACTTGTTAATTTTTATCTCATCTACCCGTTGCATAGTAGAGAGACATTGTACACCACACGGCACCTCGGTTTTACGTCTCATCTGAAGGAAGGCGTACTCGGGGCCTCTCTCGCTCTCGCCCGAAAGAAGCCAACCCACCTTGGTCCAGTATCGAACCTAGAACCACTGACACAGTTACTGAGTACGCTACCAATGTGCCACCGAGACGGTACTTTTTTTTCTACAAAAGGCCTGGCAAAATATTTTTCTACAAAAGGCCTGGCAAAATATTTTTAAACCCGGCCCCGCAAAAGCTTGCGGCGGCACCGGAAGTGGCTAAAAATGCTTTGTCAGATTTGTCCGAAAAGTCATAAGAACGAAGTAGGAAGACACCCTGTGTCATGGTCAAGGCCACCTCGTGCTGATGTGCAGATCGGGTCCCGCACAAAGGCGCCTGATCAGGAAAGGCACCATTTCAGGATGATAATGTCCGAAACACGTGTTGTTAATTTATCAATAATTTCAACAGGAAATGATTTTGTATTATGCATACTTCAGATATAAAAGATTTAATTAAGAATTTTACTTGGAAACTTTATTTTATAGGGTGCTGTAATTTGAATGTGAGCAAAGGCGCACCTTATCCCATTACCGGGCCGTAGGTTGTCCCTGCCGGGAAATGTAAAAGGATCTACTAGTAAAGCGGATGCTGGGGGCCACATTGAGGGAAGGCATTGACTCACACAGATACAGTACTGTATTGGCACGTGAAAAACCCTACCTTCACCAGTAAATGCCTTCATTTGAAATGTTTGCTGATTTACTCTTTTTTTCTCTTGCAGAGTGAATTTGTTTTCATTGGGAACGTATAGAATGCATAGGTCAGGCGTAGGGCCCACACGATGGAAATGTGCACAAAACTTTCTATCGATTTATAGTAAATTCATACTAATGTTTATTTCTTCAAAATGGGTTATGCTGTATAAGTTTTGGGTTGAGTTTTTGTGAAATGAGAAAGCAAGAACAAATTACATCTGGAATCACTGTTTTTGGCAATGAGAATAACTTGCCGAGCATACAGTAGGTATATAGGGGCCTACTCATATAAAATATATTAAGAGGAAAATTGACATACCGTATTAGGTGACTACAAACGTTACCCGCGTGTAGATCGACTCCTAAGTGTAAAGGCCAAAATTCTAGCTTCAAACTCCAACCTACAAATAGAAGATACAATATTAAATGGACGATCTTGAAGTAAAGAAGCAGCCTAAACGGCCAATTCCTGAAACAGCAGGGCCATCTCTGCATTGGCACCACTCGCGCTACCAATCGACGGAAAAGTTTGCTATAGTATCTTCGATTTAACTACCATTCACCAAAGATAACTTTTACATAGGTCAGGTTGTTTGCTTTGCTGGTGTTTAAGGGCTCTTCAACTACAAGGTCATTAGAGCCCCGTCCACTGCATAGTTCTAATGCAGAAACTGCACAGACACTACACAAATACGACGAAGTTTTGGGTTTGGGTTAGGACTAGCTGGGGTTGGGTTGTTTAACTTCAGTGATCAGACGAGAACTGGTGTGTCCAACGCAATACAGCCGCTCCTTTATAGGTCAGGGGTTCAGGAGTGAAGACCGTTAAAGTTAGAGGTTAGTAGAATGCCAAAAAAACTGCAACTTATTATAGATAGAGGAAGTTCTATTAGGAATGCAAACACTTTATTCTGGCCATCCACAAAGTTATTTCGGCTATATAAAACTAACATAATTACAAGAAAACCTGGCTGAATTTGGTGTACGCCATTATTATACAGCCTTTAAATACGCAGTTGATTAGGCATCGAAAACACCATGAAAACAGGCAAATATACTTCCCCTCACTTGAGTGGTTTAGGGGTCAGCATACAATGAGTAATTTGCTGTTTGTTTGTTGGAGTTTAAGGTCCCGTCAACTACAAGGTCATTAGAGACCCGTCCACTGTATAGTTCTAATGCATACACTGCACAGACACTACACTAATGCGACGATTATTGGGTATTAGCAGTACCCAGCTTTCCTGAGCGACCACCCATGTCAGTACTAACTGGGCTTGCGTTGCTTAACTTCAGTGATCAGACGAGAACTGGTGTGTCCAACGCAACTCGCCGCTCCCGAGTAATTTGCTACACCTCATACCTGGACCTCAAATCGATTATAATAAATGAAGTTTGGAAGATGTGTATAACAACAATTTGCTTTGGGTTAATATTGACCTGCTCTCATACAACTTTTATTTCTTGCAACAGGAATAGCTCTGCTTGTTAAAAAGACCATAAAAGATTACTGTATTTTGGTGGAATGTAATCAGTTATTAAAAATGAATCTTTGTATTGTATGGTGACAGGAGGACACAAAATTCTGAAATTCAAATTATTCGTAAAATACATTCACAAATTGATTACTTTCAGAGTGACATTTTCACGTAATTACACCACAAATCCTGGGTTACTGAGGGAGAAGGGGGGAACCTTGTTGACTTAGATGCGATGAAGCTTATTATGACGATTGTCTACCCTGCCGTAAGCAGGAAGACAAGGTTAGAGAGGGAGGGCGAGAGAGAGAGACGGCATTGTCCACCCTAGCCCTTCTCCCACCCACTGCTATGGCAGGGTCGGGTGTCCATTTTATGTCCCGATGGGCAATCTATTAAATTTAAATGGTATTTTCCGTCGTTGGGGCACGTTTCTTCTACTGGTGGCAGAGGGCAAGCTCCTACACCAGGTAATTTTGCAGATCTACCCGTCCCATGTCGAGAGGGTTCTTTTAGGTGCAGGTGCATCGTACACACCACACGGGGATGGAGATACTGACGCACGAGTTCAGCACGTTATCTTTACCATCTGACTTGTCAACTGCTGGCTCCTAAATATGTGAACCAAGTCCGAAAGCGGACCTACTGTACAACTTATTCATAGTTAGGATGGGATCAATATTTAGTTTAAACAAGTATTTCGTGGAAAAAAAATTAGTCATCATTAATTTTTAAGAGCTTCGAACAGGAGTAAATGCATCTCAAAGCACGTTTCTACAACAAATATCACAAATGACAAATCAACAAGGAACGAGGAATAAAGTACCTTCTCGGTATAGTATGAACTTTGAGCGTATAGCATTTCTTTGCCACTCCTGTAACGCCATTATAGGCCATTTCGAAAAATTTAAGTCTTTAACTCGTAACATTGGCAGGGCTGAACAACTTTTTTATAACTGGTTGCGAGGGACGTGCATGTTACAGCCTACAACGTTTGACGCACTAAGTAGCGTCACCTTACAAACACCCTCTTTCTGTAGTATGCAGCTATCACATCATGCAGGAGAAATTCCAAGCAGCTGACCGCCCTTTACCCGTCCTTCGACCATCATCGCAATACGTTGATGACGTCATGCTTAGCCAACACCCCCGCAGTATGAGTCAGTGTTTATGTAGGCCTTAATGGAGTTATAAGACGAGGCCAGTAACGTTGGCAGTAACGAAATGCCCGCCTCATAACAGCAGGATTCGCACTTGAGCAACACCATAATTTCACTAACTGGGCGCAAACTTCACGTAATTATATACAGCTTTGTAATACCAGAGTTGGATGTGCAGGTACATAGTGGGCTAGGCCAGCCACTAACTGCCTTGCCTCATGCCATCGTCCTCCCCCCTCCCAGTCACGGTTGTTGTCTATCAAACATCTCAGTACAAACGCATAAAATTGCAATGCGGCCCGTGGCAACAATTTTAATGAAAACGATGCACGAGTGAAAATTTCAGGTCTTTAGAAAAATGCGCTTTTTTGTCATGCGAATTTTTTAAGGAGAAATTTACAAAAGTGGGTGTGCCTGAATTTTATAAATACTTTTGCCTGAGCAATTTGAAGAGACTCGCAAATTCGCTTATGAAATTATGTTGGAAATGGTTTTCAGAGTGATTATTCTCATTAATGAAGGGAAACAAGTGCCCTGTTAGGTCAAGAGACTCAAGACTAAGACCCATCTGAATTCAGTTTTAAAAATGATATCTGCCAAAAAAAAATGTGTGTTGTTTATGAAAAATTAGTAAAAAGTCAGAAGTCCCAAATATCAGGAAGACGGTAACTTCTACGTTTTTTTCAATTAGGTAATTTAAAAAAAACCTTATTTTTTCGTCTTGAAGTTCACCCAAAGTTAATCCTTGATCATTTCGTCTAGTTGGGATTTTGAGATGTCTGCTGTAATGAGTCTAATCA
Organism: Trigoniulus corallinus; assembly: GCA_013389805.1. Lineage (NCBI taxonomy): Eukaryota > Metazoa > Arthropoda > Diplopoda > Spirobolida > Trigoniulidae > Trigoniulus > Trigoniulus corallinus. Next base: position 20,174,097 of record JAAFCE010008833.1, read on the forward strand.
CCTCCTTACCTTCTCCATGACATGCTAATACTTCCTCAATCTTACCTCAGCTTTTCTACCATGTCTCTTAACTCCAACGCTATACCTACTATATATTTAGTCCCAATTTCCGGTTGAGGTTTTATACTAAATAAGCTCTCTAACCTCACTTAAACTCTATTTTCACCCTGAAGGAACCTTTCTTTTCCTTGAATTTGAAGGACCCTCTTTCACCTTAAAGACATTATGACATTCACCATAAATTTGTACTGTCCAGTGCAGTGGCTAAGGTTTGTCGTACTAATTCATTACTGAATAGTTTTTTGGCATTTTTCCTGCTACTGATATTACTTTAATTCTGCAGAAGTCGCGCCTCTAATTTCATAATTTCGCCTCCGGTTCGACAGGAACTTGTCGCAGCTCATGTCCCACGCATTCCAGGGTAGATTGCCATATTTTATAATGTCAATCAGGATGAATTAATTTCCTTTTCCTATAAAAACTATAAATTTCAGTTTTAAAATGTTTCTGCTTAATACAAGACAAACCAAAACAATACAAGCTTAAACCTAATACTGTACTGAGTTTTACGAGTCAAAAGGCACTAAAAGCGTAATGATATTCTGTGGTAGAGCAAGAATCGTCCCAGAAATTTTCCAGCAATCGACATTGGTTCCACCCAAGGTGGGATCGGATATCCATAACTCCCGTCGGTAGCAGGAACATTGATACACAGTTGGATGCTATTTCACATGACTGGCCATCGACCTAGAGCCGCAACTCCATGCTTATTTAACGTCGGCCTACCTTATGGGGTCAATTTTGCTACCGACGCTAGCAGAACGAGCTTCTACACATGAGAAATATGTCGATCAACACTTACGATTTAAGTGCGAGTAGAATAATTGCTTTACGTGCAGTGGTGTGACATCGTAAGCACCTCACGGATCACACGGTCCCATCACCATTGCCAGGAGGGCACTAAGGCACAGCCACTAAGGCGGGCTACTAGGCATTCAAATAATCAGTAGAAATACTGTACACGTTTCAACTAGTCATAAACACTATGTGATAACTTTACGTTTGGAATTTTAGGAAGCACAGTATAATCAAAAAACCTTTGGTGTTGAGCGAAAATTAAAGTAAAATTCGATTGTTATTGAAAAATTAGTCTATGAAATAATGTAAAAGTTATCTTAAGCCAAAATAAAATACGAAATCATCGTAGAAGCAGGTACCTATTATCATACCTCGAACTCAGTGAAGTGCTGCAACTGGATGTGATAAACTCCAAAAGTGTGTCGAAGACCTCAGGAGCGATATCCAGTGCTGTCATCTGGATAACTGCCCACAGTTTTGGTATTGGCAAGTACAGGATGATGGGCACAAATGGTAAAGGCAAACCAATCGTTAGAATACTACAGAATGCTGGACAAAACCAGACAATTCGAGCCCATTTTCCTAATAGAATATCACATTGACAAGGGGAACATGAGTGTTATTGGGAATAGCAAATGGTCACCATGCGGTGCAACATAGCACCACCAATCAATGATGTATTTAAGAGCTTACCCAGTTCACACTCCACACCACTATGGGGTTCATTGTCTCATTAGGTGTGGGCCACACTCAAAATCCTACAATCGTCCCAAAACAACTTCTATTATAACTCATCAAACCACACGTTGCTGGCCCTGCAGAGTCAAAATAGCGACTTCACAAGTCTTGGTGAAGAACAATCTCTGGCGTCATGGTGTGTTAATATTGGCACTCTGATCGGTCTTTTGCTCCCTTATCCTATGGAAGCTAAACAATGCTGCACTGACCTGGTAAATATTAACGTAGTAACTCCTGCATTAAATATTTATGTGGTTTCCACCAGTGTTGCCATTATAATTCGCCAAGCACCTGTGATCAGCCACTGCAATGCCCATTTTGAATGACCTTTTAATCACCATTGGTAAACTTTGGATAAAGGTAACATCACCAAAACAGGAAATTTGCTGAAACAGAAGAAAGATTCTCAAATTTAAGTTTCAAATCAGAATTTAATTTAAAACTGAACAAAATGTTTTCACATAAGCTACATCACTCACCCACGTATAAGAACAAATCCTATTTCATCGTGACTAGGTTTGGCAATGTCGTTAATGTCTATTGCACATTTACAACTGTAAAATGTACTATGATTACACACTAGCGAAACGACTGTTGTACAATGTGAAAAACCACTAAAAAATATGATGTCCATTTCAGATTTTAGCTTTATCCCTAACTTTGAAAACTTTAGATTCTCTTAAAAAAGTATAAAACGTTTTTACTGCGTTTACAGAAGAAGCTAATCTACGTGAATATTATTTTTACAGATAGTTGAATTTGAAATCCCATAAAAACATGTACAACACAATTAAGTATATTAAGGTTTTTTGTGTTCTAAAAAAATTTAAATTCACAATACATTTTCTACAGGGTCATAACTAAACAATTGCAAACCGCACAAAGACATTACTTCTGCGATGATCACACATTAAGGAATATCTTACATTACAGAACATAATTTTTAAAAGCTATGTTACCCTATATAAACGTGATAATGTCACAATAACCTCAACTTCTGGATTACGATATATGTAAAAACTCGATGACAACAAAAGTTTTCAGAGGTTGATAACTTTAAAACTCCTTTGGCAAACAAACAGACGTAATAATATTTTTCGTTCATGACTAAAGGTAACTTTGATTTCAGTAACTCATTGCACATTTAATGCTCCCCACTCAGAAGTGTAACCAAAAAACGCGTGGGACAACTCTCATCAAACTGACGACTGAAACAAGTGTGCATTTCAAAGGAATAATTTGGCACAATTTATTAGGCCTTTTAATAAATTCAAAATTATATATACTTTACTAAAACTTGAACTGTTTATATATTTGTAAGTCCGAAGTAGAAGATTTATATAGGTGAATATTACTTGTATATTCCTAATGCAACAGCACAGCAAAACTTAAGTACCAAATCTTCTTCTGATAATTAAACTCCACAAAATAACCCTGAATATGATTTTGCACAGCAAAAGTTATCACTCTAGTATATTGCAGATTGCTGAAGGCATCCGTCCACAAACAAATAGGTTTAAAAGTTCTGTTGACGTTTTTTCTTGGCATCAATAGCATCTAGAATTGGCTGTCGTTTTGCTTGATAGCGTTTCCTTAATTCATCTATTTCTCTTTCCATTTCAAAATCTAAGTTTGCCATTCTTTGTTGTAGGGCTTCATAGCTTAGGAACTTCAACTATTAGAATATAAAAGTGCAATTCTTAACTTACAACATCTTAATACAAATTTAGCATAACAACAAAAGTAAACATACAAAATCGAAGTCCATATCCACGAATGGTCGTTGATACTTTCCCTGTTCAGGTAGACCACCTATCAAGTGTTGATTTGGAGGGAAATTCACATAAAGAGGAGGATTATTAGGAACTTTCTTTTCTACTACAGACTTAGGAGGATGATGCTCCTGTTCTTTTCGATCAAAATGATCCATGAAGAACGGGCGATATTTTTCCTTCTGCTCAGTAGGCGCTGTGTTATGCCCTTAATGACACATTCACTGTTTATACCAATACTTTTAAAAGAATCCAAAAGTCAGATAACTCACTTTTCATTGTTGAGTCTTCCATATCCTCCTCTTCGCCGTCGCTATTAATGACCATTGTGCCCAAATCAGATTCAACTTCAACCATCGTTCCACTTTGACTATCAGATATAACGCCTAAGAAGTCGCATATGACCAATTACTAGGATTTATTTTTAGGGTTGTTAAGGAAAAATTGCTGTAATCTTTGCAAAAACGATAATGCGGGAGGGGGACTTAGTATTGGGAACCCTTTCTATTCCATACTCTTGTAATGACTTTAATACATTGCATGATGCTCATCATTGTTTATGGCCTTTCCCAATTTAATGGAATGCCAAATTATTTAATATAGCAAGAAACTAATTCCCAAAATTAGCGCGTACTTTAATAAAAAGGATTATCTGGCACATACCACTGTGAAAAATCATTAAACCAACAATCCATACCTGCTTCTGCTGGGTTCACTAACGTTCCATCCACTTTAGTTGGAACCAATGTACCAGAGTTTGGCACCATAGTTCTTGAATCCATCTCATCTTCATCAGATTCATTACAGTTTCTATCTGCTCTGCGAAAGTTTTCACTATCTCGAATTTCTCGAGCTTCAGCAATCATTTGGCTTAATATTACGGCCGGTTTAGCGTTCTTAATAAACTCATGCTACAATTATATTACAAATGTCAAAATCAGTTTTCCAGGAGAAATCGTAATTGTACATTTCATGTAACTATTGAACCTGTAACAATTCTGATGCTTGTGCCCGTTCTTCAGGATTCTTGACTAAACACCGAGATACAAAATCAATAAATTCAGGAGACCACTGATCTGGTTCACGAAATGAAGGAGGTGGCTTCGTAGGAATCATAAATATAGCCTGAAATGAAAACCATTACCATAATTAATATCAGACATTTGTAAACCCCACCATTCTTAATTCAAATAAATAAACAGATCAATAAACTGTAAAGTGAAGTATCGTGTATTCGGGGCCGTTTTATAACGTTAATATAAAAATAGAAAAGTTGATAATAAATAACTTTAATGCAATTGTAATAATTTCTTGGTTAACTTTATGTCACAGTGTGGTCTTGAAAATGAGGTCTTGGTGTCCAGAAGTAGCTCATATGAGAATGTAGCTTCACATTACAGCATATATTAAACTTTAAAAACAATATTAGTACACCCACCCTCATTGGATGTATGTCACCATAAGGAGGTTTTCCTTCTGCCATTTCCAATGCCGTTATCCCTAAGCTCCATATATCGGCAACGCAATCATATCCAATTTCCTGAATAACTTCAGGGGCCATCCAAAATGGAGTACCTATCACAGTGTTGCGCTTAGCCATAGTATCCTAATCACAAAGGACAAATAGAATGGCGAACTAACACAGTCAAACATAGTAAATCACACCACGGGACGACAAAAAAAACTTACAGTAAGTTGACCTGCGACACCAAAATCTGCTAATTTTGCATGTCCTTCAGTGTTTAGAAGAATATTCCCTGCTTTAATGTCGCGATGAATTTTTCTTCTAAGGTGAAGATATTCCAAACCCTTCAGTGTATCACTAAGAATAGTAGCAATTTCATCTTCTGTTAACTATGTAATAAGAAGAATCAAATTAAATTTGAAAATGGGTAATTGTAACACTTTTGTATACAATTGTAACACTTTAATTATATTGCTTTCGAATGTGAACATTGCCTGGTTTTTCATAGCCTACTGAGCTGGTAATAATTTTTAATAAACTATCACTAGGTAAGCATGTCCATTTTTTGTGAAGCACCCTATCACTTAACTCGTGCATCAATGCTAACAAAATTTTATCAAACTGAGAATCTATCTGATACAAGATAGCGGGAATAAAAGTCTCGCTTCGTTGGGAAATTATTTTATTTCTCAGTTACAAATAGAAGTTCTCAAGTTAGGAGCATACAGTCGCCACCTGCGTTACATAATTTCGATCCAATTAATTGAAACTCCATTGTCAAGATACCTTGATAATCCCTGTAATGGGTGTCACGTAGTGACAACTGTATGGAATATGCCTACTGCTTCTTTCATATCCCTTCAAGGCCACTGAAAGAACTCAAACACCAGGATAGAAAGTCACAAAGGCCATTTCCCAGTCATTAATGCCTTCTAAAATTATTAGTGAATATACAGTAGTTCTATTAAGCTTGGTGGTTCTTTCTCCCTGAATGGGGAATGGTTTATGTGCGCCAGCCGGAGAAAAAGTTAATGTTTTCAGTTAACGTTCATTGCAGACAAATTTAAATCTTATTAGCTACAGCTCAGAAGTGTTCGCTTCATATACCTACCGTCTTTTTCCTCAACCTCATTATATCAGATACAGACCCGGCTCCGCAATACTCCATAACAATCTGAAAAAAAAAAGCTGTTGTAAGTTGGATACTACTGTACATTATAAAATTGGAATATATATCATTTCCGACTTCGTTGGGCTAATAATAATGCCAGTGACAAATATCATGAAAGTTTAACAAAATTAGGGTCAATGCCTGCTTAAAACTCTCATAGTTTGTAACAGACTATCTTGGCATACCGCCACATGAATAACTCAAAAACTTATATTTGGAATTTCTCTCCCTAAGTACTAAGTTTGTGTTGGGAGCTTCTTTAGACATATAAGAATGTTGCATGATTCATTACAAGATGCTGCATTCCAATTAAATATGGTATTAAAACTATCTCTCAAACTTACCCACAGATCTGTATTCTTGAAATAACTCCCATAGTACTTCACAACATATGGACTGTCACATTGTTGCATAATCGATATCTCTTTAATTATTTCTTGCAAATCAGTATCCACTGGAACTTGCTTGATTGCAAGAACCTGACCAGATTCTTTGTGCAATGCTTTATATACACTGCCATATGATCCTTCTCCTAATTTACATATTATATCAAATACTTCTTCAGGTTGCCGAGTTAAGCTTTCTTCGCTTAACTTTTTCAACTCACTGAAACATTAAAAATCATTGTAAATAATTATTAATTACATTTACACAGCAGAATTAATAAAAAATATTTGACAGAGTAGAAAGAAGTCTGATCAGGTAATATGTAAAGATTTACGTCGATATCCACTATAAACCGCTACTATGGAAATCAGGCATGGAGAGAAAAACTACTAAACTTCGTTTTGGTAACGTTTTCCTTCCTTATCGTTACTTTTTTCCCCATAAAATCCGAGTTCATATAATGAAATAAAGGTGTGGAACGGGATATCTAAAAACTTGAAACAGTTCATTAATAATCGGATTGGCATTACTGCCACCACAAATTATTCCGTCAATTATTCGTTACAACTACCGCCAGATTCCAGCAAACCACAAAAACCGTATTTTTCAGGAAGAATATTATATTAAATACTAGTTTCGTAGTTTCTATTTTTACTGCATCAAACAGTATGAAATAAATGTAAGCTGATGAGCAAAGGAGAATCTTAGAGGTAATGAACACAAGTAATTTATATTGACTTCTCCCACCTCAATATAAATAGCCGGCCTAGGGAACGAAGATGACATAGTGCATGAACAATGAAGATGTGGTCTTCATGAGACACTAATTTGGGCACTCCTTAATCAGCATATATAAACTTAATTGTATTCTAATTTAATTAAAATCACTTCCTGACAACACCCAAATTAAACATCTGATGAGCTTCTCTGTTATGGACAACGTTTACTTGTAACACCCCAAAATTAGCATACCTTAAGCCACTTTCCATCCATTCTTCCACAAAAACTCCACCAAATGCTTCACAAGGGTCATAAGGAACACCTGGATAGACATAAAATTCCCGCTTGTCTATAGCCATTCTCTAAAGACAGATTCCATTAGATCAATTTGGGCATCCAGACAGCGTTGGCATCACATCGACACGTTAGTACTTTCACTTTGTCCCAAACAACCACATAAAATGTAAGCACATTTGCATTGAATCACATTCAGTAGTACAATTGCCTCACTGAAGAAGTGTTGCGACGTTACGATAACAGCAGATGGATCCATATCATAAAAAAACCTTCAAATGTATCAACCATCACCAGAATAAAAGTAACAAATTTTATATATTCTAGGTTGAAAGTCGTCTATTTTTTTTCCGGGGATACCAAACAACTACTGATAATGCACTCCGCCCATATGGATGAAAAAATGTCTACTGCATATGAACTTTTTATCTACAGGCGTCCGTTTCCGTCGTTTCAAACGTGGTTGTGACTTGCAAATAAAACTTCCTCAGACTTATCTAACCACAAGAAGGGTACACAACTGCAGTTTTTTAGTGAGCCAGCTTGTAGTACAAAGTTTCGTTTATTCTCGCCTTACATAGTGCGGAGCTATTCTACTGCCAAATATTTTCTGTTAATGTTATTACAGTTCGTTGTTTACCTCAAATCTGACACGAGTATTTCTCGGTTTCTCTCGACTTTCAATGATAGATTATACACTACTCAAATACTACAGGGTACAAATTATCATTAAAAGGTTTATAAGACAAACTGTTGCACTGAAGCTCAAGCAAGAATTTCTTAATTCCTAACTTTATTCAGTAAACCGAAAATAAAATATTAATTAGTCATCGTACAGAACTTCAATGTGAGTTTGCAGTCAACAAACACCTGCATCAATACATAGATGAAAAATAGTAACAGGATATGTATAACCTATCAGTTTCACCTTCTCGTGAGCATCCAGCAGTCTTTGAAAAACAGCCTTGCAACACATGATAGGTGAACCACAGTTTGGACAGAGACCGTTGTGGCATGTGTCAGTGACCCCTTTTTAAACCTCCTCGTATATTTCATTCATACTATAATGAGCCACCAACGTTTTCGGAAAGTGGACACTAGAAAGCATCTATATTCAGTGCTGTATATGGCTCGCCAATTACGAAAAACGGTTCAGTCGAGAGTGACTCATTCTATAATCATTTCCTTGCATCCTGAATTCCGATCTCACTAACATTTGTGTATACCGTAAAATCTCACGTAGTGCCCGCGGATTATACGCGAAACATAGGGTCAATTAGTGCTGGACTATATGCGAGGGCGGACTATAAATGAAACCCAGGGTTCTCAATGAAAACTACTCTTCATTTTCTGAACATTTTATTACACTCAACAACACGATTTTACACAGTACGTTGTTATTTATATGATAATGCAATATAAAATCTTTCCCATTTCAACTTCATCGTCAGGGCAATCTGACATTTCATGTTCAAATTCATTTGATCCCATTCCTACTACAAGTTGCGCCTATGGCTACAGTAGGAATTTGAAAGTGCGGACTATACAGGAGTGCGGGCTATATTTGAAACATACCCATCGCTAATGCGGACTATATTTGAGGTGCGGACTTTACGTGAGATTTTACGGTATACGGAAAGATGAATATTTGCTATACTTTAATCCAAATTTGAAATACGATTCACATTACTGGATTATTTCGATCCTTTCTTATAGGATCAAATGGATGAAATTTTGAAAAACATTGCGCATTCTCAATGGAAACCAGCGTTAATGAGATCAACTATGAAATACACTACATCATACTTTCTCTTCTTTACTAAACTTTCAGTTTTCCACATTAAAGAAATACATAAATAGGGTCTTAAATCAATAAACAAGAGCAATATGATGTGCAAAACGAAAGTACTGCGATTACCTTGACAACGACTAGTCATCCGAGTTTTTATCTTAAATTAGCCTTTCTGAAATTGCGTCCCGCGACCTACTGGTGGGCCATGACGTTTACCACTAAATAAATATCTGATCTGGTCCCTTCATGTTAAGCACTGGGTTATGTCTGGGCGCATGGCCCCAAGTGGGCTGCGATCAGAAAAGTTTAACAAATACTGTACTGTCTTAGATGATTTCTCATAAACTTCCGCTTACTGTGTAATTGTCATTTCTTTTGTCATACACAAAAGAAATGAAATAGCTGTATCCAAAAATCACACACCATGACTGGTTATGGAGTCCGCCAAACGTTTAAAATCACTTGCTAAATTCTCCATATTCTCTAAGGAGCAGAATGGATAGAATATCGAGGTAATGCTCTGCATGTAAGGTAAAGGTAGGTCATCATCATCATCATCATACCCTCCTCCCTCCTGTGACAGGGTCGGGTCTGTGGGTTCTAGCCTTCCACACCCTTCTATCTCCCACCAGGCCCACGTTCACCCTACACACTGTCATATCCTTACGGACAACCTGCTCCCACGTCAGCTTTGGTCTCTCCCTGCCCCGGGTGGTACCGACCACCTGCATTCCCAGTATGGTTCTAACGAGTTCCTCGTCTCATTAAGTGTCCATACCACCTCAGCCTATTCTCCTTCATTTTTTCAGCGATGTCTACCACCCCCAGGCTGCCTCTGATATACGCATTCCTAATTCTATCAGCTCTTGACACGCCACTCATGTACCGTAGCATTCGCATCTCGGCTACTTGCATTCTAGTGACGTGGCTCTTCCTCACTGCCATATAGCATAGCTGGTTTAACCACTGCCCTGTAGAACTTTCCTTTCAACTTGATTGGGACCCTCCTATCACACAGGACCTCCGCTTGCCTGTCTCTACTTCAGCCCCCCCCACAGCAGTGTCTATCTCCCCGTTGCTTTGGAACGTTGATCCTAAGTATCTTACCTCTTCATCTTTTTCACCAGCTCGCCCCTCGAACGTATGTCACCGTTATTTTCCTGACTTTCCTAATTGAAAGCTAGGTATTGTCTTCTTCAAATTTATCTTAAGCCCTCCTTTTTTTCCATCGCTCCTCTAATGTCGTTTAGACCTTTCTCTATCTGTTCTCTGCTGTCACTAAGTTTTCCGATATCGTCAGCAAATACCAAGCACTGTTAGGAAACTAATCACACACACATTTTCGGTTCCATTCATAAATTCAGATGTCCATCTTCTTCCATGACTTAAAGTTCCACTCATATTTTGTGACATTCAATCAGGCGTTGTTGCTTCCTTTTTCATTGAACTTATGTGCAAGCGGTCCTGTGGTGGGTGACAGGCTAGTAAGAGAAATTTGAACTAATTTGCAGTTCTCTATCTATCGTCCATCATAACGATCTTCCGACCACCACTTAACAAATCTAGTATTGTAATAATACTGCTGCCAATAGTTCCTATTAAATAAACGATTCTGATATTAATTCAGCTTGTCTACTAGCCAAGTCTTCTAGATGTAGCCTACTTTCTTGAATCTTATGAAGCCTTGATTTCCTTTTTAAAACTTGCATGTCTTAAAGACTGCAACCTCTACTACAGTTATTCTTAAAACTCTACAGACATCTGCATTTTTCTCACAGCAGTTCTAGTACAACACAAGCAACACGTGATTTACGTGTACATGGATAGAAAAATATTTGGAGAATCCAAGGAGGTGACGGTTGAGCCACTGCTCTAAGTGTCATAACTTAAGAAATAAACCATTCTTGAAGTTAAGCTAACGCCACTACATTCATCATCATACCCTTATTCCGCCTGCGGCAGGGTCGGGTCTGTGGGTTCTAGCCCTCCACTCCCGCCTATCTCCCACCAGGTCCCCGTTCACCCCACAATCTCCACTACATTGATATTCCTTTTCTTTTAATTGTCACTTAAGATGAGCACTGTTATAGATCGTGACAGGATCGGGCAGGAAGAAATTGTGGCATTAAATCTGTCACTTGTTAATTATATTGTACTTGTTGAAAACCACTTTCCAACACATTTTAAAATGTGTAAATTTCGTTTACTGCATAATACCGCATGTGGCTGCCATGGTTTGTCAATAACGCAATGAAATTACTAAAGTACAGATGGCTTATTCAGATGACCCTTAGGACATTACTCATCTTTATAACATCCAAGAAAGAATCAATCGAATTAAAAGTACCCGTGCTCTTAACATTTTACCGTCATTTACAGCAAAACGTTACTCTCTTGTCAACCACCCTTGTAGTCGTCAAACGAAGAGCTTATAAAGCAACGAAGCCAAAAAAAACATAAACAAGTAGCGGCTGTGTGAGCATGCACGTTAATTTACTGTCGGTTCAAGCAGGATATGGATGAAAAAAGCACTGTATTAAACTTCGAACTACAGTTACCACTTCCAAACATCTGAATGTAAGCAATTAAAGCGTCAACATGGAAAGGTTCATTCAAGACAAGTACATAGAATATGCTTGCTTCATTATATACATACCTTTTTGACGACATTTTTTAAATTACCAATATAGCCAACACGTGGTTTAAATTATTTCTATAACAGTCATATAAAAGTGTAAATGTCCTCACACATCACATATTAAAAGTAAAACTTTGCATACTCCAAATCGTGTGATGAGAAAAAAGTTTATGGTTCGGGCAAAATCCCATACCTTTCAGTGTAGTTGAACACACACTGAAGAAAATGTTACGCCAGGATGACGCCCGTTATTTTCATCATAATGAAAACTTAAATTGAACAAACACCAATGAAACATAAATTGAATAAATGAACAACAACACCCACTTCGGAAACGTTAAAATAGCCGATATTCCACCATCACAGTTCCCCAAAAAAGGTGGGAACAAGAACACAATCTAACTTATGCTAGAGGGCGCAGTTGTGATTAGACACCAAGTCGCTTTGCAGACGACGAGACTGAAGCGTCGTCACCTTGGCAGCCATCCTCGCGATGGTTAGGGTATGTTCTGTCACGAACTCCTTTCCGCCTATAGCAGGGTATGACGTCAACAGAACTAAATTATTTTGTTGGTTTTTAGGGCCTTTCAACTAAAAAGTCATTAGAACCCCGTGCACTGCATAGTTCTAATGCAGAGACTGCACAGACACTACGCTAATTGACGATTTCGGAATATTAGCGGTACCCAGTTTTCCCAAGCGGCCACCCATGTAAGTACCAGCTGGGGTTGCGTTGCTTAACTTAAGTGATCAGACGAGAACTGGGTCATCAGAATTAGGCTGAAGACAGACGAACGACAATCGTCACCTACAAAATTGTCGGTGGAAATGCAACCACGACAAAAAAGATGGAGCATGTTCCATTTTCTGACCGACAAACTAACTGTTACTATGTGCATCAAAATAGACGACGACTAACAGTCGTTAGTCTGTGATGAGTTGCCTACAAATTTGTAGTTTGTCGTCAGTCGTTCGTCTGTAGGCAGCCTTAAGCAGCATCAGGTGACAAGAATGATGGTGATGAAAACAAGTCGATACCGAAAGATAAGGGCTGAACAAGAAAGAAGGGGAACTGGTAACCGGGGAACTAATGGGACCGAAGGGTGCAACCTCTTTAGTAGCTACTTCTACCTTGGTACTCACACGAGGGAGGTACAGTATGTAACACTCTCGAACAAATATTGATCATTTATTTGTATGGACATTTTCGTATTTTTGACATGTGTTCAGTTTCCAATTTACAGTGCAGCCTTTGTCTCAGTTGTAGGAATGCATGGCGTATTAAGTGCCTAAGGAACTCATGAACCGAAATTATTAAGAAGTGAGAATGATTAAAACATCAGCATCATTTGGTGAAGAAGATCACCACGTCATATTATTTACCTATAGACTCTTCAACAAGTACGTATATCTGAATTAACTTTTTAATTGGGGAATTTCAGACAGGTGCCAAGCTGATTTTATAATTACAAGAAAATTTACTATATAGTATATAGCTTAGAACATTATCAAAAAGCTACAGTATTTCAATTAAACAATAATAGCACGTTAGTATTTTTTCTCTAATTTGTAGCTATGTGTTAACTTATTCTAGTTTCAGATATCGTTAACCTGCATTATAACTTCAAGAATGCCAGCACACTAAAACGACCAATTGGCGCTAATAACTGAATTTTACTAGTGGTAACTTCATCAGCAGTACCTGTAGATCTGTCTACAGTGAGTGAATTAATAGTGATGATCAATTGTATTTTACCACCCAGCCCAAAATAATTGGCCAAGTCACCTACATACTTTGATACTAGACTCGGATGTGACCCACACAATCAATGAGGGATGGTTGAAGTGGAGACACAGGCAAGCGGAGTCCTGTGTGATAGGAGTGTCCTAATAAGGTTGGAAGGGAAGTTTTACAGGGCAGTAGTTTGGCCAGATATGCTATATGGATCGGAGTGTTGGGCAGTGAGGAACAGCCACGTAAATTGAATGCAGGTAGCCGAGATGCGAATGCTGCGGTACATAAGTAGGGTGTCGAGAGCTGACAGAATTAGGAATGAATATATTAGTGGTGCCTTATGGGTGGGGAGGATCGCAGAAAAATGAGGGAGAGTAGATTGAGATGGCATGGACATGTAATGAGAAGAGGGGAGCGGGAGCTTGTTAGGTCCATTACGGGAATGCAGGTGGTTGAAAGCACTCGGGGCAGGGAGAGAACAAAGCAGACGTGGGAGCATGTTGTCCGTAAGGATATGGTATTGTGTGGGGCGGACGGGGACCTGGTGGGAAATAGGCGGGAGTGGAGGGCCAGAACCCGCAGACCCGACCCTGCCACAGGCGGGATAATGGTATTATGATGACGACATACATACCTTGATACGACTTCAAAACCAATATGCAGCTCTGGAAAGAACCCATTTCCTTTCTTTAAGTGAATAAGTGGCAACGAAGCCTGTTCCATATCCCTATGATTTTTCTTATCTTTGTCAACGCAAGATTTCTTTAAACTATCAGATCATTTTAGGAGGGCTTCTTCTCTTTACTGTTGTATACACACCAACCTAAGTAACTTACGTCTTTTTTACATGGAAGGAATTTTTAATTTTTCTTGAGAGGCTAATGATAATCTATGTACACTATATGATCTATCAAGGTGTCGAGGTTGGCTATTTAGCAATACAAAAAATATACGTAGTTGAAATAATTTTTATTACTTATGCAAATAATTGTCTGTAATCAATCTAATGCGCATTTCGTTATTAATATATTATGCCAATAAGCAAAAGGCAGGACAAAGAATTAGTAAAGGACTACTTACAGAAATTTGTTAGTACACAAGCATGGTGACCTTTGATAGCTGCAATTGAATAACCAGTTATAAGCTAAATTCTGACATCTAGTTGAATCCAAAGCTGCACGGAAACACGTTCCTTTTGGTCAACGACCAGATGATGTCACTATAAAAAAATAAATGAGGACATTATAAGAAAATAAATTTTGAGTTCTAATTACCATTTTGATGTGTATTAATTTCCTTCATTTTTTTTATACACGTACATTTAGCTGGACTGGTTCCAACGTAATCCACCAAAGGCTACCACTCTGAAACATAAAACTCGTTAGTTCAACTGTTGCAATTAATATTATAAATACTCTATACATTTATTTAATTAAACAAATCTTCTTACTTACTTTGCACCATTACTTTCACCTTCAGAGTTCTTCTGAAAACTTGGTGGAGCATAAAGATTATACAATCCCCAAATACTATTCATCAATTTACCACTATACTTTGCCGGTGGATTATCAAGTGCTGAAATTGACAAAAAATATCACTTCATCAGTATCTGTTTTACATTGAATGAAATGCTACTTAACAATATTTTGACAAGTTCCAATAGTCGACAAATGGAAATTTTGTAAGTAACAATTTCAAAACATCTTTATTAGTCACTTTTTAACCCAGTCAATGATGATTGCAATATGACACGACCTTGGCTTTCTACTTTGAAAACATCACCCATCAATGAATTCGAAGGCCATAAACTGTTATCAGTAGACTAATCTAAATAACCCTGAGTTAAGTTACTAGTTACCAAAAAGAAAGAACAGATTACCAAGTAATAATTTGGCGCTCTTATTGGTGAATCGAAATAGGGAAGTAAAACTATCCTGTTAATTGGTTTTTTGCTAAATGACTACTCAACGGGATTCAAGTACAATATAGCAGGGGTGGCCAACAAGTCGATCGCGATCGACCGGTCGATCTCGAAGCCAATTTTGGTCGATCACTCGCGAGTGGTTCTAGGTTCGATACTGGATCGAGGTGGGTCCATTATCGAACCTCCCCTCCCCACTTTGACTATGCATAGGACAACAAGTCGATCGCGAAACTTTTTTTTAAGATATAAAGTCGATCGCGACACATTTTTAAGATAAAAAGTAGATCTTATGTACGCAAAAGTTGGCCACCCCTGCAATATAGGATAACTGCGAAAACTCAATGGTAAGGTGACAATTCAATGCTGTTATAGTTGAATTTCAAGTTGCCAACCAACAGTTATAATATCAGAATATATTTTTTCTGCTCGCGTTATAATGACAACTTTGGTTATAAATATTTTGATACTTTTTAAGTCCTTCATTTTAACCCCAAACATGTTTACATTAAACTACTTGCATTATTTTCGTCACCAAAGTATCACCTATGATGTGTTATTGTGGCCAAGTGAGACTTAGTGAACTAACTTATATTTCGTTAAACTGCCATATCCGCACGCCTCCTTCCTACAGATGTAATGAAACTGCGGGCGATTGTATTATAATCATTCACGAAATTGCCTTTCAAAATGTTGTTCACGTCAATACTATTTCTCCCATATCAAAGTTATAAACATTCTTTCCTTCTCATCAACTACTCAGGGGAAACTATGTTAGATCAATATATGCTGTATTGGTACCTTTCTCTAGTAGTGTCTGAAAAGTGAATTTTAAAACTAGTACAGTACTACCATATTTACCGTTGTATGATCCCTGTTGAGCCTTTGGATTCAGAAGTTCTCTGTCTTTGCATTGGCCAGCGTCCCACTGCCGGCGCACCTTTGAGACAACTCCTAACGTGATGGGGAGTGAAGCCATTTCCACTGAACGATGAAATAAAAAAATTAGTTTTCGGTCTTAATACGACAACTCAACAATTCAGGAAAAATGGAGAGGGAAGGGACGTGGAAGTAATTTATTCACACAGGACCAAAGCTTTACTCTCCTTCCGACGGGAAGGCGCACGCATTCAACTAGACCAGCATACTAAAGAGGGATTTGAAATTTTGGAGAAATTCCTGATTTGTAATCCTGCCGGATTGATATTAGCAACAGCGTAAGAAAGGTCACTTTATTTTCATTGCCTCGTGATGAAATCCAGCAGCTCATCCATGACTAGAGTAAATAAGTATGGGCTAAGTACTGACCCTTGATGCACACCAACCTTCACCTTGAAGCTTCCAGTATTACCCCATGCCGTCTTCATTCTGGCAATGGAACCGTCATGCATATCCTGCACTATTCTAACATGACCTTCATCTACCCCTTTCCTGAAGGTCCTTCTTGGCTGCTATATGCTTCTCTACCACCTGTCTTAGGATAAGTATTGGTTCCATTGTGGATCTACCTGGCATGAACCCAAATTGATTACCCCGGATACTAGTCCGATCTCTGAGGCGACATTCTATGACTCTCTCCCACAGCTTAATAGAATTGCTGATTAGCTTAATGCCTCTATAATTTCCAGTCCTGGCATCCCCTTTGCCCTTGAACAGTGGAACTATCTACCTTTCCCTCCATGCTGATGGCATTGTCTTCATTAGCTAACTTATTGAAAAGCTTTCCTAGCCATGAAATTCCCGTTGCCCCCAATGTACGCCAAACATACATGGGGATCTTATCTGGGCCTACTGGTTTTTGACCTTTCATCTTTTGGAGGGTCCTGACTACAGTATGTCTGCTCTGCTTCCCTCAACCTGCCGACTGCCACGCCAGTATTCCTCCGACCTCTTGGTTATGTCTGCCGGTTGAAACAGGACCCTACCACTGCTATTCTTGACCGTTATGGCCCTGGTTACATCCTTACTAGTTTTATCTCTGGTCTTGGCCTGTCTAAAAACTGCTCTCTCTCTCCTTCTTTTGTTCCCAACTTCTCATATAGGGTCTCAAACTACTTTTCTTTACCTACTGACGTCTCTCTGAATTTGTCATTTTTGGATATCCCTTACCAGAATTGCACAATGATTATTCTAATGCTAACATTTAACTTTAAATAACAAGGTCAATAACACCTTCAACCTGACAATTTTGATCTATATGATAATCACATGTTCAATACTAGTTATTGTGGGGTTGGACGGCACCCCCCCACAGGTAGCCCTGCCACTATTACTGTAGGTTCTGGACGTCTGACTGGGGTGCCCCCAGTCAGAGCCGTCACACCACATAAGGGGGCTAGACTGAGACTGGGGACGTGGAATATGGGGACCCTCTCTGGGAAAACTGGGGAACTAGTCACAACCTTAAAGCATAGGAAGATCAGCATTGCATTCCTCCAGGAGACGAAGTGGAAGGGTAATAGGTCAAGGTCTCTGGGGGAGGGATACAAGCTGATCTATGCAGGTAGTGAAGAGGGACGAAATGGGGTGGGAATTATATTAAGTAGGGATTTGCAGCAGGGGATCACTTCAGTTAGGAGAGTAAGCAGTAGGCTGATGTTAGTTACTGTTGTCTGGCAGGGTATAGGGCTCCACCTCATAAGTGTGTATGCCCCCCAAGCAGGCCTGGGTGACACCATAAAAACAGCTTTTTGGGATGATTTTGATGAGGTGGTGCAGTCAGTAGACAGCACAATGAGACAGGGCAGGGGTAATGAGCGACTGATTATTGGGGGTGACTTCAATGCACATGTTGGTAAGGAGGGACTGGGGTATGAGGATGTTCATGGGGGATGTGGGTATGGGGTGATCAACCTAGAGGGGCAGAAGGTCCTTGACTCATCAAGAGCACATGGCCTTGCATTAGCCAATACATGGTTCAAGAAGAGGGAGAAGCACCTAGTTACTTTCCAGTCCCCACAGGGGAGGTCCCAAATAGACTTTTTCATGGTTAGGAAGCAGCACAGGGCAGAGATCCAAGACTGCTGGGCACTACCCAGTGAGGATTTCCAGAAGGAAAGTGGCCATAAGCTGCTCATGATAGACTTATTAATTAAGGGGACAGGGAAGCAACATTCCTGGAAGGGAGAATCCGTTGTTAGGTGGTGGAAATTGCCCACCAAGGCAGATGAATTCCAACAGGAGGTTCTTAGTCAGGTCGACTGGGACTGGGATGGGTCAGCCAGTGCCATGTGGGACAGGGTTGCTAGGAAGATTAGGAGATGTGGTGAGGCACTGTTAGGTATGGGTAGAGTAGGAGGAACATATCAGGGTAGGCAGACATGGTGGTGGAATGAGGAGGTGGAAGCTGCCATCAAACTAAAGAAGGTAGCTTTTCATAGATGGAGGGAACTAGGGGACCAGGTTTCCAAGGCAGACTATGTTCAGGCAAAGAAAAATGCTAGGAGGACCATTGCACTGGCCAAGTATCAGAAGTATGAGGCCTTATATGAAAAGTTGGGGACAAGGGAAGGGGAGAATGCAGTTTTTAGATTGGCCAAGACCAGGGATAGAACTAGCAAGGATATTACCAGGGCTATAACAGTCAAGGATACAAATGGCAGGGTCCTGTTCCAACCAGCTGAGGTAATTAAAAGGTGGGAGGAATACTACCACAGCCTCCTAAACACAGCTACCTGCTCAACAGTCACAGACAGCCCAACCATCACCCAGGCAGTGGACAAGGTTAGTGAAGATGAAATAGTCGCAGCCCTTCAAAAAATTAAAGGTCGCAAAGCAGTAGGCCCAGATAAGATCCCCATTGATGTTTGGCACACCTTGGGGACTACAGCCATTACATGGTTAGGGAAGCTTTTTAATAAGCTAGCAAATGGGGACAGGATGCCATCTGCATGGAGAGAAAGTTGGATAGTTCCACTGTTCAAGGGCAAAGGTGATGCCCAGGACTGTGGAAACTATAGAGGCATAAAGCTAATGAGCCATACTATGAAGCTGTGGGAGCGTGTAATAGAATGTCGCCTCAGAGACCAAACTCAAGTCCGGGGGAACCAATTTGGGTTTATGCCAGGTAGGTCCACCATGGAACCAATCTTTATTCTGCGCCAGATGATAGAGAAACATAGAGCAGCAAGGAAGGACCTCCATGCAGTATTCGTCGACCTGGAGAAGGCATATGATAGTGTCCCTAGACAGGTGCTATGGAGCGTTTTAAGGAAGAAGGGGGTTGATGAAGGCCATATTAGGATAGTGCAGGATATGTACGAGGGTGCCATTACTAGGGTGAGGACAGCATGGGGAAACACTGCAGGCTTCAATGTGAAGGTCGGTGTGCATCAAGGGTCAGCACTTAGTCCATATCTATTCACTCTGGTAATGGATGAGCTGCTGACGGGGATAGGGGAATGGGCCCCCCAGTGCCTAGTATTCGCTGATGATGTGGGAAAGCTCGAGGGGTCCAAGGAGGATGCACAAAAGGGCCTACAGGACATTAAGACAGCAATGGAAAGAGGGGGCCTCAAAGTAAACACAAATAAGACAGAGTACCTAGCTTTCAATTTTAGCGGCCAGGGTCAAGGGGGTGAGATCCGTTGTGAGGGTGAGGGTATACCAGCGGTGCAACAGTTTCGTTACTTAGGATCAGTTTTCCAGAGCAATGGGGAGATAGACTCAGACGTAACCAATAGGATTAATGCAGGATGGCTGAAGTGGAGGCAGGCTAGTGGAGTCCTGTGCGACCGCCGGGTCCCAATAAAGTTGAAAGGCAAAGTTTACAGAACAGTCGTCAGGCCCGCCATGCTGTATGGCTCAGAGTGTTGGGCAGCTAGGAAGAACCATGAAAGGAGAATGCAAGTGGCTGAGATGCGTATGCTGCGCTACATGACTGGAGTGTCACGAGCCGACAAAGTACGAAATGATTATGTTAGAGGGAGCCTGGGGGTGGGGGACATCGCAGAGAAGATGAGGGAGAGGCGGTTGAGGTGGTATGGGCATGTAATGAGGAGAGAGGAGGAGGAGCTTATTAGGTCCATTATGGGTTGGCATGTGATTGGGGGCACCAGAGGTAGGGGTAGGCCAAAACGGACGTGGGAGCAGGTGGTGCGGACGGACATGGAGAAGTGTGGGGTGGAGGGCGACATGGTGGGGGATAGGAGGGAGTGGAGGAGGAGAACCTGCAGACCCGACCCCGCCGTGGGCGGGAGAAGGGTGAGATGATGATGATGATGATGATGTTCAATACTAGTTATGCTAAACGACCTTACTTAAGAATCAATATAATAGAGGTCAATATGACATGCACGTCGCCGAGATCTCGACTCTATGAGTAATTGGCGACATTTATCGTGTCTGAATAAAAACTAAAGACCCTCCACTCTCGCCCATCTCCTACTATTCCCCGTCCACCCCAAACACCACCATATCCTTACGTGAATAAAAACTAAAGATCCACTGTCCATAATTAAAAGAGTGAAAGACAGAACATCTCTATCAAAACATGTCGTGGTACCATTTTTATTTATGGCTATCGGGTTTTGTGAATTATTGAGCCTATAGCGAAGGCTGGAAGCGGGAGCCTTAGCATTGGTCCACGTGTGTGCAAGGGTTTTTGATCGCCAAAGTGAAAGGTGTAGGGCCTACTCGTTTAACTTTAAAACACAGTTTAGAAGTTTTACCACAGGCTTAAAATTTTTAACTATAGGCTTTATATATGTATCAGGAATGAGCCTGACTCCTGTTGCATTATAGTTATTGTGCGATGGGACAGACACCATGCAATATTGTAACCAACAAAGCATTAATTTACCTGCCAAAAATTTCTATTTTGGTTGTATAATGCAATGTTGGAACAGTGGGGTAGGGCCGGCATCCCCACCCCACAGTCAACTTAGCTAATATTTCTTGCGGGTTCCAGGCGCCTGGATAGAGTGCCCCCAGTCAAAGCTGGTTCAGTGGACCCGCAGACCCGACCCTGCCATACGTGGGATAAGGGTATGATGATGATGATGATGCTTTATATATGAATCCTTTTGTACAACACTGCGCCCCTTTTTGTTGGTATCGCACAACCTATGCAGGAGCGGATCTAGGACGGGGTTTTGGGGTTGCAACCCCCCCATGAACATATAAACTTATATTCGCATAATATGTGAGGATTAGCTCAACCCCCCCCCGGACGAAAATCCTGTTGTTATTGTTTGTTGGAGTTTAAGGTCCCGTCAACTACAAGGTCATTAGAGACCCGTCCACTGTATAGTTCTAATGCATATACTGCACAGACACTACACTAATGCGACGATTATTGGGTATTAGCAGTACCCAGCTTTCCCGAGCGACCACTCATGTCAGTACTAACTGGGCTTGCGTTGCTTAACTTCAGTGATCAGACGAGAACTGGTGTGTCCAACGCAACTCGCCGCTCCCACGAAAATCCTGGGTCCGCCACTGCTATGGCTTCCTTTCCCAGGCCGATGTCATTTTTTTTAAAAGCTAGTGAATAAAGGACCTTCGTTGGGTCTGAGGACCCCAGATTAAGTGTCACTGTCCTATTGTAAGACATGGTTGGAACCATGCACTTCTCAGTAATGCGCTGTAAGCCCCGAGTCTGCACCGGCCTTTAACTTTTCCAACAATTTCCATATTGGTTTTTGTTAGCACCAGCTTAATATTGAGACAACACCAACAACATGAATTCTCTGAAACAAAATAGGCTAACAAATAATGGACTATTCATTTGTTCTGTTAATGGATGGATCTTTCTATAACTACAGATAAGAAACCACTTGTGAATAAATTGATAGAATGATGAAATTACAATCAACGCCTTCGAAATGATCTCTACAGTTGCAAAGAGTTGCGTTACATATGACAATCCATATTTTAAAGTCAGTTAGTCTTCGTTAATAAGGAAATACTATCGAAGTGGAAAATAATATAGTTTTAAAATAGAGAAAATACAAGTAACCGATGAACTAACCTTCAATAGTTTCGGCGATTGGAAATTCACAAGACAGGTTGGTAGCGTGATGTTCCAACGTGTCTAATACCGGTATATTTAAATGATTATCTTGACAAAAAAATAAGTTATAGATACAATGTAATACTTTTCTAACAACTTGTTCGTAAACACCAAAATAAGCGTAATTAAAAAAGACTAGAGAGAAATCGCAAATCAGATTCACTACAACTTCACGAAGCGCAGCATAAAACGACAAATAGCGAATGTTGAATGCCGAGTTTCTATTCAACAATTCCAATCATGTGATTACAAGCACAAGTCAACATGTTTTCTACTTAAGAGCTTTGGAGAGTGGTTGCGGGCGCAGTGCCTCGGTGGCTCAGTAGGTAGAGCGTGAGTCTCATAATCTCAAGGTCGTGAGTTCGATCCTCACCCGGGGCACTTTTTGGTTTATGTCAGGTAAATAATTTATTCGTGCGTATATTTTTGACATAGGCAAGGTCGCAAATATCATCTGCATAGTTCAGATAATGCTATTTGAGTTTCACATAAACTTTCTCTGTTGATGAGAAGTGGGAAGAAAACTCGGGTACCCGTTTTTATCAAACTGGGACGTATGGGTGATCTGTTGGACAGTATTTTTACGCAGCCACCTGCCAGTCTACTGTTCTTTAGGGCACCTCAGTGGGGAGCTTCTAAACCTCGGAATTTTGGCGATCTACAGGTTTCATGTAGTAAAGGTTCTTTCGCATCGCACCAGGTCACAGTTTTATTTCGCATCCAACGGAAGTTCTCTTTCTCTCGCCCAAAAGAAGCCAAACCACTTCCGCCCAATATTGAATTATCACAGTAGTGGAGCACGCAACCTCAGAGCCGCCGGAAAGGATTTAAATGATCGCCCTGCGATTATCGAGTGAAGAGATAATTTAGAGTTCAGAAGCACCTGCTAAAGCCGGAGGGACTCAATACGTGCTATAGGAATTTAAACCCCAATATTAGGGTACACACAATAACGTCACTAGGGGGTGCGGGCCACACCGGGTGACACCACTCGCACCACGGCAAAAGAGGTTACACCAATGACAGAGCGGCTTTTTTCGGAGGGAGGGTGACACTATGGCGTCAGCGCACTGGGTGACGCCTCTGTGTACACATCCCAACCTACATATTCCTGTGTGATGTGGGGGAGGTCCCAATAAAGTTAAAGGAGAAATCCACAGGGCAGCGGTTAGGCGGATCAGAGTGTTGCGTAGTGCAACAAAAGCCATGATAATAGAATGAGGGTAGCTGAAATGCCAATGCTAGGTTTACGGGTAGGGTGTCGAGAGCAAACAGAATTAGGAATGCGTGTATTAGGGGTAGTGGGGGGACAATGCAGAAAAGATGAGAGAGAATCAGTGCCGGATTTAGATATTGAGAGACCCTAGGGTATTTCAATTTTGAGGCCCTTTTCTTAAGTGTTGAAACCCACTAAATGCTGAGGCCCTAGGCTTCAGCTTACTTAGCCTAGTGCAGTGGTCTTCAAACTTTGTCGACTCACGGAACCCTTAGAACTATAAGATGATTTGGGGGAACCCCATCCCACCTCCTTTAGAAAAGTATATCGTGCCGCTGCTAACGAATTTTCACTTTGAGTCGCGGAACCCCCAGAGATGTATTGCGGAACCCTGGGGTTCACAGTTTGAAGACCGCTGGCCTAGTGACTAGAAAGAATAGATTGTGGTGGTTTGGGCATGTGGTGAGGAGAGGAGGAGGAGCTGGTTAAGTCCATCAGAGGGATGCAGGATATTAGAAGCACCTGGGTCAGGGGAAGACCTATGCAGACGTGGGAGCAGGTTGTAGGAAGGGATATGATAGTGTGTGGAGTGGATAAGAATATGGTGGGTGTCAGAACCAGTAGACTCAAACCCTGTCTATATGATGGTACTGTATGATAATACTTCAAGCATCAAACAGTTGAAACTAGCAAGTAAACTGTGCGTATCATTTTATTCTCACAAAGACGTGGTTCAATTTCAGTATGTTAATATAAGAACTATATATTTCGACACAAGCTTTAAATAATGGTGGATTTCGCTTGTTTTTCAAGTCATTTTTTACATTTAAAATGTGCACATTGTACAACTTTTTTTGGTAAACATGTATCCCTGAAAAAAAAAATGCTTTATACAGAGTAAGTTATACATACGGTATTTAAATTTTATTTCTCACAATCTTGAACTATATATACTTCCTTCAGATAATAAAGATACTTTCTCATCTCTTGAAGCATCGTAATTTTTAACACTATTATCAATGCTTATACTAGGAAAGGTTCTTCTTTCTGTCTTTTTAGGATCATTTCTCTTGAAGAGTACATACAATAATAACGATACCATCTAAAAGTAATAAAAGTAAAGAAGTCATTTCTTTTGCCAAAAGTGGATCGTTTCTTGTCTGAAATGGCTACAGTTACTCCAAAGCTATTTATTGAAGTGGAATTCGTACACAGGGAACATTTATCAAACACTAGTTTTATGTGAACAGATTCGATCACCACGTCTGCTTTTTTTGCACAATTTATGTGGGACACAACAGTCGTCAGTCCTGCACTCCAATCAAAAGCGCAATAACTTGAGATCAGGCCCTAGTCTAACCATATACCTTACACGCATTTGTTAGCGTAAAGAAAGCTCTCATTTATAACGGAACTCCATTGATTGTCAATGCCTGGATGTAGCACTACATAAGCAGGGGCGGATCCAGGAGCTGATCCAGGGGGAGCACTTCAAAAAATGGGCGCCCCAAATATTTTTAAATATTTAGAATCCGTTGTATAATTCTAGCTAGCAATTGCAATAGGTCCTCTACTGCCAATTAGTCAATGTTCCATGTGTAGCCAACAGCAGATTGCACTGCAACTGTTTGACTGGCAGTATAGAAATGGGGATAGAAATGCAAAAATGCCTCATTAGTTGCAAAGTTGAATCACGTATCAGTTGAAATATGCGCCCTATTGAGTCACTGAGGGGGGAACCATTGCTGCATTGCTCCCCCCTCTGGATCCGCTCCTGCTACTACAGGTCGGGAATTCGATCTTCATTTGGGGCAGTTTTCTACATTACTACAAGTAGGATCGGCGCTAAGATCTTCAGCCTGCAAATCGCAAATAAGCTACCTCCTGGTATTTTGAATTATAATAGCTGAGTGTTGAAGTGGCGCCTGTCTCCAGTGCAGACTCTGAAGGCCTGATTCTATCAGTCCTCATTATAAGTGGTAGACAATTTATCTTTTTCATACGGTTTGTAGTTGGTCTTATGCTGTTTTTAAACACGTTTTAGTTAATGAGCGTTGGACATAAGGCCGTGTAGTTTCCCCGGGCCTAGTTTTTGGTTCAGCCCTACTTTGACTACGTGTAAATTCATTACCATCGTCCTTATAACTAGGGGCGGATACACTAGCCGACGATCGATCCGGACGACTTCGGCTTATTTAACTATCGTCTCCACGGCCCTTCTAGCAAACAGTTATTGCCCTTATTTACGTAGGGAATTTTTATTTCAAATTGATAACTATCCAGGAAAGAAACTGGGACAGGTATTTGATGATCAGTTTTAACGTTGCATTGAAACTGATTCATGAGATTTTTCACATTGCCTATTTTGGTATAAGCTTTATGATTTTTGTTCTTAGTGCTCTGAAACACTAAAAAGTTTTGGAACTTAATATATACAATATTTTCAGTATTGTATCTGAATTAATTACCAGAAGTCCATGTGTTGCAAGCATAAACATGCTACCTTTTTCAAATCCAACTTCATCAAGTAAAAATCCTCCAAGTGAAGGCCCGATAAAAGCTCTACAGTAACATATAACAAAATGAAATTTATGTTATTCTTGCAAACAAACGTATTTCAGTAATAGTGTTTAATGTTTACCCCAAAGCAAAGGAGGATGTGTACAACGATGCAACCATACCATAAGTACTTAAATCATTTGGGAATCCATTTTTTCTAGGAACAAAGCATATTAATGGTTATTACGTCTACTAAAATGTGAAATTATTCTTGCTTATTACTATTGCGCCTTGAATCACTCTTTTACATACCATTTGTAAATAAAAGTAACTACTTGGTCGCAATACTTACACTGATTCTCTAAGGGCATCTATGAACCCACATACAATTTCACCACCAATGCATAAGCCGTGAAATATTAAAGCAACTATACAAAGACCTATGGATCTATAAGAAAGGATATCAAATTAGCTCACAGAACCATGAAATGCTGTAATTACATTCCCGAAAAAAATTCTTAAAGCCAGATATTCACCAAAAAGCAAAGGAAACATTTACTACAAACGTTTTCACACATTCGTAAATATTTTTAAAGAGTGTGCCCCCTCGCCATCTCCACGTTCAGACTGCTATTGGTTTGTGTGCACATGGACTTGGGCTTGTGAAGAAAATGGTGTCTCCAGCTGATGGAACCTCCTCCCAAAAACCACCAGCATTCTTTGATGTTTTCACAATGATTGGAATACAGTAAAACACGGTTATAACGTTTTGTTGGGGGCCAAAGAGAACAAACATTATAACCGTGAAAACGCTATAGCCATGATATGCCGTTTTGTGTTTTTCCATCCATAATACCGCGTAGTGATAAAACGTCTTGTTGGGGTACATACTGTAAATGATTTCCCTATGTGTACAGTAATCAAGAATTGATGATTGCTTCATGGTGGATGGCTGCTTCCATCTTTGGATGTTGTTTGTTTGCTGGTGTTTTAGGGCCCTTCAACTACTAGGTCATTAGAGCCCCTTCCATAGTGTAGTTCTTATGCAGAGACTGCACTAATGCGACGATTCTTGGATAATAGTGGCACCGAGTTTTCCCAAGTGGCCATCCATGTCAGTACTAACTGGGGTTGCGTTGCTTAACTTCAGTGATCAGACGAGAACTGGTGTTTCCAATGCAATTTGCCACTCCCTCTCTGGATGTTGAGGCACACATATCCTCTTGGTATCTTGGCTGACCTCTCCACAAGTTCATTGTAAATTGTCTTACCACCTCAATTCTAGATCGCTTGTGTCATTACTACTAAAACCACACATTAGCAAGATTGAGTGGTCTGTTTATGAACAATGTATGTAATGCACAGCCAGTGGCGGATCCAGGATTTTCGCCAGGGGGGGGGGGGTTTGAGCTAAAGCTCGCATCTATTATGCGAATACGTTTATATGTGCATGGCGGGTGGCAATCCCAAAAACCCCATCCTGGATCCACGCGTGTGCACAGCTTGTGTTGTAGCCTACCTACATTCTGCACATATGCAACATTCCTAATCAGGACATGTGCACATACGGGTTGGAAGTTTTTCATATCCATGATAGGATATGAAAAACGTAGCTGCCCACCAGGGCCTTGCAAACGTTATAGCCATGAAAGCAAACGCTATATCCGTGATCCTCTACCATTAAAAAGCCATAGGTTCTGCCAGGACCAGCCCAAACAGACACTGTAGCCATGAACGTTATAAAGGTGTTTTACTGTAGGCCTATAAGCTAACATTTTTGGACGCATTTTGTCCATACAATCAAGCTATCATTAGAACCCCCTCGACTGCATAGTTCTAATGCAGAATCTGCACAGACATTTCGCTGTTACGACGATTTTTGGGTATTAGCAGTGCCCAGTTTTTCCAAGCGGCCACCAATGTTAGTACTTACTGGGGTTGCGTTGCTTAACATCAGTGATCAGACTAAAACTGGTGTATCCAACGCAATACAGCCGCTCCCTCAGTACTGTGGGAGGAGTGAGCATTTCCAGAGAATGACCAAGCGTGTCTTAATATAGAAATGTTAGTTCATGATAGTTCAGAAATGTTAGTGAACGCTTGCAACGAATACAAACAGCTTTGGGAGATGATCAAATTAGCGAATTGATGTATAACTTCTTACGCCTTAAATGAGAAGAATGGAGCTGGACCAATAAATAAATATGCGAGGCATCCAAAAAATCCGCCAATAGCACAAAGGATTTTCCCTATGTCCTACAAAAAAAGAGTCAATCAATATCACTAGAACATTTAACCTGAATTCCTTTTATGAAACGCACGAACGACATAATATTATATTAATGACATACCATTCTATCACACAACCCTCCCCAAATCGGGGTGGTCAATCCATAAACACCACCGTTAACCACAAACATTAATCCAACTTCAAGTGGTGTCAAATCGAACTAAAAATGCAGAAAACAAGCATCCTATCATAAAATAGAAAATATAGGTTTGAAAGTTTCAAACTTGATAGGAATACTTTAATACTTCAGGGATGACTGGCATTAAAATAGATCACCTGTCTTAAATGTGGCTCTAGTGTCGCAGACAGAAATCCCATACTAGCTGCACTGGTAAACAAACTCGCAGTTGCCATAACTACGGAAGGAATCTTCAAGGCTAGCAGCATACTCGGAGTTTTTTCACCTGAATCTTCAGCTTAATGAAGTTAATTAAATTTGTTTAATGTCAGATATATTGAAATGCAATGTTAACTTGGGAACTACCGTTTAAAACATTACGAGAATTTCTTACTGTCTTGATTAGGTAAAATCAAAAAAGTAATGATGCAGCCAACGAATAAAAGTAATCCAAGCGAAACAAACGGAAGTGTATATCCACCAACCTACAATTAAATTTAAAAAAATCTTTTTTAATAACATGAATAGTAATTATTCCTTTCTTTGGTATGCAGTATTAACATTACTTCATATAAAGCTCCGCCAATAGTAGGACCAGCTATAATTCCTAGGCCGAAAAACGTCTCTAGAGTTCCCTAAAAGTAAAATAATTGTTAGAGAAACATTATTATTTCTATGTTAAACACCTTTTTACGGTTTTGAAATGATAACGTCGAAGCATTGCACCTGTCGAATTAAGCGAGGCTTTACTGAAAATACAAGTTATCATTATTTTGTAATGATACTTTATTAAAACCGTTTACTTACAAAGGCAGTGGCCACATTATCTGGAAATTCTTTAGCAATGATAGAAAATCCAGCAGTCAGATAGCCAGCATTTCCAACAGCTTCCACAATTCGAATCAGAAATGCCAAAGTTAAGAATCCATCATGAGTGTATACTTTGTCAAGGAGCCTGCAAGTACAGCATAGTATTACATCTTTAGGTACATATAATAAGGACAATTTCTATTTTAAAATATTAAAGACAACCAAAATCTTCTTTAGGCAAAGTGTAACACTGCCCCCTCTCCGCACTTTCATTCATTTTTTAATAATAAATAGTCCTCATACATGTTTGTGCACTATATATAAGATGCTGCTTATCTTACCCAAATAAAATACTGCAGGCAGCCATTAAGAGGATTCCCGTTTGAAGTACAAATTTGGGACCCAAGTGTATGAGCTAAATAATAAAGAGAATATACAACGCATATATAAAAGTACAAACGTGATTTCAACAAATAGTAATGGGATAAATTGTCATTTTCTGCAACTGCACTGAGGTCGTAAAAAATGAATAAATGTTTACATACTTCATACATTTTTGCGTTACGAGGCACATCAAGTAGGCGAGCATATCTAACATTTACCTTTATTATCTATCTTTAATCTAAATATACAACAAAAACTCACAAATTTTCCTAATAGCGGAGCTACGACGAAGACAGTGAGTTCAAAAACACCAAATACTAAGCCATATTCTGTCGGTGATGCCCCTTTCTTTTTTGCCTAAAAAAATAACAAATGCTTTTAGTAAAGAGGGAAAATATTGAATGCGATGAAATTTGTCAGAGAAAAGACACCCATCAAATGTACTAACCTCTGCAGGAAAAAAAGGAGCTTGCAATGAAACGCAAACAGCGCAGCAGAAATTAACCACTATAAAGGTGGCCAATGTTATCCATTGACGTTTATTCAATTTTTGCCGTTGGGTTTCTAAAGGAGGTGGCAACTGGCCATCTGGTCGATAAGATCGAGTCGACAGTGTTCGCCTTTTCTTATGCGGAAAGAGTATTTCAATGGATTGGCTCGACAAATGCTGACTTTGATATTCTCCCAACATTGTTTAATGAATTTTGTAGCAGTTCTATTCACGGAAAAATTTCTTTGGCCACCCTATAAACGCAAATAATACGGATTAAATGGCTTAGCAGACTGGAATTGATTACTATTGGAAGCAATTCTATTTTTTAAGAGAAATATCATGTCAGCAGCATTTAAAACATGCTTTGCTTGATTTTGTTGATGTTTCGGGGCTCTTTAATTACAATGGTCATTACAGCCTCGTCCACTGCTTAGTTCTAATGCAGAGACTGCACAGACACTACACATGTATTCACGAGAACTGGGGTGTTCAACCCAATACAGCTGCTCCCTTAAAACATGCTGTCCCTTCCATAATTGTACATGGTCGTCTCAAGTAACAAAATGAAATTTTGTCTTAACTATTCAGTTCCCTCCATTATCATGTCTGAGCAGTGGCGTACCTAGGGTTGGAGTCACCCGGCACGACAGAGACACGCCTCTTTTGTTGTTGACATTTTTGCAAACCCTAAGTCACCCCCATCACTTGTAATTCCATTGTATCAGTGTCCCAGTGTCATCCGTTACAGTCCGCACCCTCCTCAGTACGCCACTACATCTGCATGAAAATTCAGACAGACATAGCTGTTGGCATACATGCCGGTGATCTGCTTGAAAATGACAAGCATTTGCATTCCATTAATAGGGATTCTTAGACATAGGGTCGGATACCAGTAAATGCTAGATGTGATAGCGAGCAAGATAATGGAATTAACATTTTCCAATAACTTATAAAATGATAATTGCATTCGGTTCCAAGAAAAGCTTTAGCGCATACACAAGCCTGCCAAGCACAAAACTACTAAGTTTTTCATTGACTGATTGGGGGCGTTTTGGATTCTTTAACGACTGAGGGAAATTTGGAAGGCGGATGAAATCAGTATCACTGTGTATCAGGACCATCTAGCCACTAAAAAGGGTCAGTACCAGATAACAATCCGAGACATAATTGAGTGATTCCCAATTGTTGGTAAGGATAACCACAGCTAATCACAACGGGACAGACAGATATCTAAGAAAGACATGATTTCCCCACTGTCCACATTTACTTGAAATGATACGTCTATTACAGCATTCAGTTGTTGTTTGTTGGTGTTTAAGGTCCCGTCAACTACAAGGTCATTAGAGACCCGTCCACTGCATAGTTCTAATGCATTGACTGCACAGACACTACACTAATGCGACGATTATTGGGTATTAGCAGTACCCAGCTTTCCCGAGCGACCACCCATGTCAGCACTAACTGGGCTTGCGTTGCTTAACTTCAGTGATCAGACGAGAACTGGTGTGTCCAACGCAACTCGCCGCTCCCTACAGCATTCAGCATGGCAGTTCATTCTGCTAATTTTTCCTATAATCGGTCAATAAAATATGGGCCCTTTATGTGCAGATGGTCAGACAAAATAACGGGGCCACAGATTTACACCTTAGCATGCAGAAGATACAATTTTAGGTCCGCGATATAAGCTTGTTACAGATTACCCACTGAGGCCCATGCTCAGTAGTCAGAACATGTTTATGATTATGAAGATCGTTTAAGAGTAAACTGAATGTTCATGTAAATAATATCTGTTTGCCCTTGTTAGTAAAGATTACGTAAGTTTCAATTTGGCTGTCATTTGGTGCATTAATAAACAGCGTCAAAATGATTAGTGACTATTCACGATTTCCATAATTAAAATACGTGATGAGTGATTCAAGATTTGCAGAAAAGTTGAAGGAGTCATCATATAACCAATCTCAAAATGTTTTTTTTTCTTCAGCAGTAATTTTGGGGAAATCGTGGTAGTAGACGCCTCTTCCATATCAGAGAAAGCATTCAGCCTTGCCCAGACACGAACCAAGGTACGTTGAGCTTGAAGCAAGCTTGAAGATAAAAGAAGACCTGCCCTTACAGTAAAACCTGTCAACGGCGAGCAATGCTTAAGGCAAAAACATGTCAAAATAAAAATGCATTTTTAATAGAAATTAGTTTCTGTAAGGCGTTTGTCAGCGTGAAATTCTAGCTCTCCTATCCTAATAACTAATAATGGGAATTTGTCTACTTTAATTGCGTTGTCAAGATGATAAATGATTCGCGACTGTGCCAGTGAATAACGCACAGAGAAGAGACGACTTGTATTAAGATCCTTCATGCAGTAAATATTGAATAAAATGAGGTCGACGATTTTATTTCAAAAACAGGCCTAAGCTCCGTCGCATGTCGCAATCTCTAAAAACCTCGGAAGAGATGTGAATGATATTCTGCATAATAGTCCCATTCATAACTTGCCAATTTGCATATTGGCCTAGGAGCATTTCTAAGAAATATTCATAAATTGTGAAGAGTATTATTCCGAATGAATTTTTGTTATGGTAGTTTTAAAGAGATGGACTAGAATACTAAAATAGGAAAGTGGAGTCATAGGACCCATTGACAATCTGCCTATAATCTTTCCAGAGATTTCAAAAATCTGCTGAACTATCAAGTGTACATTGTTTGTCAGTAGTTATTAAAGTACACTGTTTGTGACCCACTTTGTCCTTAATGATACCCAGCTGAAATTGAAAAGAAATCTTAAAAATTTAATGACTCAGTAGTTAAATGTCTAATTATTTTGCCGCTCTCCATTTTAAATAAAGGTAATGTCGATTGCCACATATTTTTAGAGTCATTGCTATACTGTACTTTATGAGTTTGGAGGATGAGCAGATGTCAGTTACGGAAACCAGATATGCGCCAGTAAACCAAATAATGTTGCTCTTTTGAAGGCCACAGCCCTAGTTTACAATTTGGCCAATAAAGATAGTCAGTGCTGAGTCAACAAGAATAGAAATGGTAAAGAGTTATTTCTAAGCTAACATTTCATTAATTTTCAGATTCCTATAAAACCCGATTAGGATGTTCCTGATTCGTGGTCAGACAAATGACATCCCCCGACGCACGACTTTCACTTGTCATCTAACAGAAGACTTTAGGTCCATGCCTTACCAGCGGAAAAAAATTACCAACCTCGACTAGAGGTAAATACTGGATTAGTTTCGTGGGTTGGGGAGTAAGCCAGGCAGCCATAACAGGACGAACCCTTAGGAGGCTGCCCGTGTGAGATGATGAGGTAGGTGAAAGGATGAAGGAGAGGGTTAATTTGCAGCACCCAACGTTCTTTACCAACCACCCTTGTTGGTATTGACGTGGGCTTGCGCTGCTTAACTTCAGTGATCTCACGGGAACTGGTGTGTCCAACGCAACTTGGCTGCACGACGCAACTTGGCTGCACAACGCAACTTGGCTGCACCAGAGACAAACGAATTCTACCATTTGAGCTAGGGAGCCGCTTATAGCGCTGGACACACCAGTTCTTGTCTGATCACTCAAGTCAAGCAGTGCAACCCCAGCTAGTACTGACATGGGTGGCGGCTTGGGAAAACTGGGTACCGCTAATACCCAAAAAATCGTCGCATTAGTGTAGTGTCTGTGCAGTCTTCATTACAACTATGCAGTGGACGGGGCTCTAAAACCTTGTAGCTGAAGGGCCCTAAAACATCAACGAAACCAAACCATTTGAGCTATCGATGCTGACTAGTCGGCAATAGTCACTGTTATTTAATTAAAATGTATAAAAAAATGTATCTCTATATACAAAGTAGAAAAAATTGCATTGCTATAGATACAAAGTATAAAAATCGCAAACTAATAATCTGCATAACGTTCGCTATGAATGAGTTCAAGTCTTGAGTTCTAGCAGCATGTGACAGTTATCACAACTACTCGCCTAATTTGATATGATGGAACACAACACCATCATTCAACAAATATTCATGTAAGAAAATCAAAATTATGCATACAATAACTTACTGTTGCGGCTCAAGAAAAGTAATATTAGGAAAGTAAATGTGCTGTATTTGCGAAAATTCGAAATAAACGACCGTGACTTCAGTTAATGCAGCAGATGTTTACATTAAAGCTCGTATGTAATTACATCTTACCAGTTGACACATTGAAGTAGTTGAATATCGTAAACACGAAAAACGTATAGGGAATCAACAGTTCTTTCATGGCCGATGTTGAAAACCTCATTTTTGAAAATATATCAGTAAAATAAATAGCATCTTACCTCCTCTTCAGCTTTCAGATGACTGTATTAGTTGCAAAGTAGGGAAAAATTGGGCACTGTCATCACGTGATAAGATTTAATCAGTGTACTCTTCATCTAACCTTTGACAACTATTATGGTCAGCAGCCTCTAATTTCTCTTGAGGTCAACGGAAATTTAGACGCCGTTAAAACATTGCTGGACGTCTTCATAGGAAT
Organism: Trigoniulus corallinus; assembly: GCA_013389805.1. Taxonomy (NCBI): domain Eukaryota; kingdom Metazoa; phylum Arthropoda; class Diplopoda; order Spirobolida; family Trigoniulidae; genus Trigoniulus; species Trigoniulus corallinus. The sequence goes on from JAAFCE010008833.1 coordinate 20,208,919, forward strand.
ATAAACTGGATTTTACTTACTTGTTTAGCATAAATATGCAATAGAGTGGACGTGCAATATACCTCGTAGATATTTACAATGTGTAAACCATCAGAGGCTATAGTCCTGTAACAAGAATGATAAGAAAACATCTTCGGCTTAAAAAACATTTTCAGCATTGACCAACAAACCGATATAAAATTCCTAATCAAGATGACCGATGTGGAATGCAATCCCAAGATCTCTACACTAATCATATCAATCAGGACACGTGCTACACATGTGCTAGAAACTGTCATTAACGTTTTAACACAGGCAACTTGATCACATGCTTTTCATAAATTTCTTTCCGCCTTTGGAAGGGTCCGGTATCCATTTGTCCCATTGGTGTTGGCAACACGGACGGTATTTCACCTAGCCGGTTCCCGACCTAATGTCATAAGCTCTAGTTATTTAACGTCAGTTTGCTTTCTTGCTGAGGATAACCTTAAGGAATTTCGCAAATATCTTATATATATGTACCTCATGTGTTGAAAGGATTTTTTCAAACCATATGAAGAAAGGTGCGCCTGGGGTTTGACTCTCACCAGCAAGAAGCCATCCTCCCTAGTTGGATTAGTTTGTGGGTCGAGGAGTAAGCCAGGCAGCCATCACAGGAAGAACCCTTAGGAGGCTGCCCGCTGGAGATGAGGAGGTAGGTGAAAGGACGAAGGAGAGGGTTAATTTGCAGCACCCAACGTTCTTTACCAACCACCCATGTTGGTATTGACGTGGGCTTGCGCTGCTTAACTTCAGTGATCTCACGGGAACTGGTGTGTCCAACGCAACTTGGCTGCACCTAAGCATCGACCAGTTAGCATCGAACATGCAACCTGTAACTCACGAGCCAAGTACTGTATGCAACCACTGGACCACCAAAATCGATTTTAATTAACATAACTGTCCCGTTATATCAAGTGCACCGTACCCTTTCCTACCAGAATGCGGCTCTTCAACAAAGCTGTCTTTCACAGACATGAGCAATGAAATTTTAGTGACGGCATAAATTCTAATGAATGTAATATTGGAATTAAATCTTCCCAGTGGTTGGAAATAAAGTCCAAATTGAAGATACAGGTATCTGTAACAAACCATGTTTTTGTCATGTCTAATGCATCTCTGCATGAAGATACAGGAGTAACTAAAAGGTTGGGGCATCAAAGATCGGCAATCAGTGCCATATAGACCACATACTTTTATGCTAAGCAAATATTGTACAGCAAGACAGTTGTAGTTTGTCCTTGTATTGGGGGAGGGGGTGAAAAACCATGTTTCCACCGTAGCCAGGATTAGCATCATGCCGTGAGCGGCGAGTTGCGTTGGACACACCAGTTCTCGTCTGATCACTGAAGTTAAGCTACGCAAGCCCAGTTAGTACTGACATGGGTGGTCGCTCGGGAAAGCTGGGTACTGCTAATACCCAATAATCGTCGCATTGGTGTAGTGTCTGTGCAGTATATGCATTAGAACTATGCAATGGACGGGTCTCTAATGACCTTGTAGTTGACGGGACCTTAAACTCCAACAAACAAACAACAACAATTAGCATCATGCCCTTGCCTCGATAATGTAATGTCGGGTATGGCAATTTCAAATTCCGTTTCCACCCAATCCTATCATGTTTTTAATCTCTCCCTACCTCTTCCTACTTACCTTTCATATAGTACGCACCCCTCAGCTACTATTAAGAGCTATTACAAATATGTGAAGGTACTTAACAGGATCTAAATAAATTCTATAATGTTTTATAGAAAATAAACAATACTGTTTGCTCCACTTACCACCTTTGTGACAACTTCCTTCTTAATATTACAAGTGTAAAATATCTACCCAACCTATTCCCAATATCTCCGATACCTTTTAAAGTTGCTTGTAGTAGTGCCACAGGATTCTCAGGAACGCATTAAATTGACTGTGACAATTTTCTGAAGTAACTATTAAAAAGTACTGAATCCCACGTGCGATTTTCTGAATGCTATTTTCCCTAAGTGTCATGGAATTCTACAACAGCTTATTTTGGATTAATTAGCACTAGCCTGCACGACTTATCAGAGGCACTTCATGGGATGCTTAGGACAAAGGCACCGATGAACTTTGATCATGTATTAATGAACGTATCTAACACATTTTATCTAGTAATGTGTTAGTTTATTTTTAAGAAAGTATGGAGGCGTAAATGAGGAGTATGGATGGAGCGAAGTATCTCCCATGTATAGACTGATTCCAAGGGCTGGAAAGATCTCAGTCCACCGTGATACATAGTATAAGTACATGTTCTCCACGAGCCCTAGTCCTCTGCTCTCGTCTGATCTTCACTAATGACCGACCGACCACCCAGGCGAGCGGCGTATTGCGTTGAACACACCAGTTGTCATCTGATCACTGAAGTTAAGCAACGCAACCTCAATTAGTAATGACATGGGTGGCTGCTTGGGAAAACTGGGTACTGCTAATACCCAAAAATCGTCACATTAGTGTAGTGTCTGTGCAGCCTCTGCATCAGAACTACACAGTGGAAGGGGATCTAATGACCTTGCAGTTGAAGAGCCCTAAAACACCAACCAACGAACAACAACCGACCACCCAACACTATATAGCGTTTTCTTTATTCTTCTGCTACCGTGTCTCTTACTTATGTCCTGCATCCTAATAAATATTGAATCGAACCAACGTCTCCTCCATTTCTCATAGGACATTCGCATCTTATCTTTTATCTAGTGCAATAACAGATTAATTAATAGGCCAACTAAGTCCGGTTTTTTTAGTTTTGCATATCTATAATTGAATTACCATTCATTACATCTTCTTAAGGCTCTCTGCTGCATAAAAGCTACGATTTCGGCGTTTGGAGGCCCCTTTTATAGGGATCGATTTTATTGCTTCAGATTAGGACCTCCTAAACCAGTGGTGGCGAACCTTTTTTGAAGACTGGTCACAATAACACGAAAAAAGAAACACAAGTTGTCCGCGGGTCAGGTGCAAGCACTATTTAATTTTATGAATAAAAACAAATCATTATTAAAAATGAATAAAATGTATTAAAGTAGCAAATAAAGACCATCATGATAATACCCTTACCCGCCTGTGGCAGGGTCGGGTCTGCGTACGGACAACCTGCTCTCACGTCTGTTGTTTATCAGACGATAAACTAGATATGATTCACGCTCGGGACACTTAATAGCGCAAGGTGGGTCACAGGTTCGCCACCACTGCCCTAAACCTTAAGCATGACACTGATCAAATGTTCCTCCTTCCTAAACTGCCCAAACTATGCTTTATCTAATTCTAATTCTAATATTATACACTGCAAGCCTTTATACTCAGCTGGGGACACTCTTCCAGCCAACGGTCCATTACATCCTAGCAGCAGCAGTCTTATAAAAAGGCTAATGCTGTGAGATATACGCCTCTGCCTTAATGTATCCCACCCTAGTTCCTATTAAGTAAAACCTATTAAGTACTATTCTTGCTGCCTTCCTTTGGATCCTTTCAACCTCCCAAGATAAGTCCTGCCTGAAGGGGAACCAAATTGGACTGCCATACTCCAAAATCGGGCGTACCATAGAAATATATGCTGTTTCCTTTACCTCTTTTGTGCTATCTCTAAGGACCCTATTAATCAGACGAAGGAATTGACCAGCCCTCCCAATCACTTTACTAATGTGATCCTTCCAATTACCCTCACTATTTAAGACAATACCCAGATGTTTATGGGTTACAACCCTATCAACCCTAACTCCACCTACGTGATAATCAAAATCAAGTTGCTTTCTACATCTGGATATTGTTAGGATCCTACACTTCCTCAGGTTTAATGGCAATTCCCATTTTACACACCAATTGTAAATCCTGTCTAGGTCCTGTTGTAATTGCACACAGGATGATAACCCATCATCTAGTACCCGAGCCACACATGTGTCATCTGCAAATAGTTCAAGGAAGGAATCAATATCAAGCCCCATGTCGTTCACATAGAGAATGTACAACAAAGGACCCAATACACTTCCTTGAGGGACCCCTGACGTGACTGGTTTCCACTGAGATGCAAAACCCTTGAAAATGACTCTCTGTTTTCTATCAAGCAGATAGGACCTTACCATTGAACAACATTTCTATGTATCCCTAACTAGGACATTTTAGAGACCAGCTTATCATGGGGCACCAGACATTTCGTCTGTAATGATAATACAATACCTCATCATATTGGGGTGCGAGCTAAATTGGGGTGCAGCTGTATTGCGTTGGACACACCAGTTCTCGTCTAATCATTGAAGTTAACACAACCCCAGCTAAAACAAGCATGGGTGACCGCTTGGGAAAACTGGGTACTGCTGAAACCCAAATTGTCGTAACAGCATAGTATTTGTGCCGACTTCACTAGAACTACGCAGTGAACGGGGTTATAATGATCATTGTAGTCGAAGGGCCTTAAAACACTTCAGAAACAAAATTAATTCCTGAAACACTCAAGATACCCATGTGGCCTGCATACATTCACGTCAATAGAAAAGTGCACTGCATAAATTGAGTCACCAAGTCGGCTAAAAGTAAATGGATGTACTTGGCAATATGGTCCCTAGTTTAAACCAAACCGTTGAATTCTCTATCCACTTTGTGATCTACAAGTAAGGACATAAAGGAATGATGGACTATCTTCCCACTTAATCAACTTCACTCCTTTTTTTTCCTTTCTGTTTCTAAAAGTCAAGGTAACTCTCTCGATAGTTGTGATTGACATATTAAAAGATACGGAGTGCTTTGGGGCGAGACAAGGGCATTGGCAATGTGTATAGATTTGCAGAATGATTGGCTGCTTTATATCCAGCCACAGAAATACTGTAGTAAAATTCCAATAACGTGTCTGTTGATTTATTTATGGAACTATTCCATGTCAATCTTAACGATCCCAGGTGAGAACCAAACCATTCGAACGTGGAGATATGTTAGCTCAGCAAAAATTCTGTATACTTCGCATATCTTTCCTCTCTCGCTGGGTACTACGACAGGGCCAGAAAAATAGGATGGATGCCATTGACATGCCAACATTGAAACGTATGTTCGCAATGCAATATCCATTCAAAATGGGACAACAGGGCCTTTACCTCGAACGTTGTTATGGAAGGACGAATACTTCATTTCGTTATCATGTCTATTTTTAGCTCACAGTTAATAAACTTTAATTTAGCTAAACGACAACAATATCTGTAGTTCTTTATTCTTTAGTCAATGTTGGCCTACTTTGTCAGTGATTCCAGGTCTGATACTGGACCTAGGTGCTTTGGTTTCTTTCGGGAGAGAGACAGAAGCTGGATCCCCGTATTGTGTGCGATCTGGTGAACCCTCTCTAACTACATGGAGTAAATAATACTTGTGGATCGGCAAAATTCCAGTTGGAGGATGGCACCCGATCTTTCCACAGGCGGGAAGAGGGGTGGCTAAATTTGTCAATAATATAAAAGGATGAAATTCACCCACAAGTAAAATACTGTTCAACAGTTCACCCTTGTGATCCCAGTACCAAATGGACTAATGGGGTACGTGAACATATTGAGAATGATGATGGGGATGAATTTCTAAAAACTTTCCTATATTTTAATTTTCCCCAGGAAAAAAAGGTGCAATAAATATTCAATTTTGCATGGAGTGATAAAGGAATAAGAGGAGGTAGTGTGATAGTTAAAGAGGTAACCAGCCTTCCATAACTACTTCAAACCCGCTTCCTCATCCGGGTACTCAACTTAAAGGTACATTTAACACGAAATTTCTTTTTTTGATTTTCAAACTCACCTGCTTGGTTCAGGATGCTTCAGGCAACGATTTTAAACTTTTCTTCAAGTTCTTCAATATTAGTAAATACATCCTTGTCTGCAACTTCTAGCATGTTCCTCAAAGGGATTCAAGGAAGTGGAAAACACTGAGTTGATATTAAGTCTGCAAAGAGCCTTGACGATCTTTTTATACCATTCCAGATTACTGCTATTGGCATCTTTTATATACGCTTATGTACTGTTAGCTCATGGTGTAATAATCATGATAATAAAAGAAGAATGTGGCTCAAATTTTAGGCCGATTTATTCTTCTTTAATCAACATTAACTTATGTGTAAACTTGTGAGTCTGTAAAGATTTGAATGCTGATGATAGGGTAGCATCTTGAAACCCTGAAAGAAAGTCTACGCCATTTTCAATACACCGAGGAATAATAGCGCCTATAAAATGTTCGTGTGGAAAACGCCGATTTCTAAAGATTGCCACTAGAAGTAATTGCATGTTTTCCCCTAGGTTCGAAATATGCTAAAAATGAACTTTCTGATATCTAAAGCAGTGAATTGTGACACTAGTAAATATTGGTATCTTTTAAATTCTCAGACTGATTCACACAGCTGTCAGTAGGATAATGGATGGCTATCCTGTCACTCTAAAAGCAGTGATGACATCCGTTGGTAGGCTGCAACGTTTTATCAAATGCCGTTAAATTCTGTTCTGGTAAATAATTATAACGATGAAATTTTTTGGTTAGTAGATCCTACCTAGGTGATTCTGGTCGAGGCGACCACCGAATTTAGAATGTCTGTCTCTTGTACATGGAGCTTGGGGCCCGTGAGCGGGCAGATGACATTCAGGGTCGCCACGTAAGTATGGGGCACCCTTGTAAATAAGTCCACCAGCACAAGAGTTCTAGTGTTATGCACCTCACAACCAGAACAACTACCCTCTCATCTACGGACTAAAAGGCGGAGGGGTTGTCCCTTAAAGCCGACTGTCCATAGATGGGAAGGGATTTTTTTTACACTTACACACATTGCAGCGACCATATAGAGGGGACTCAGATTGGTTTCTTACAATGAGTCAGAGAAGCTATTAAATTCCTGTAATGCACTTCTGTTGGCTATTTCAGGTACTTTTTTCAATGCAGCTGCTTGGGATGCTCTGGCCAGATGTTGGAGAGATGGTTTGGACTTCAAAAGGAATCCAACTTTAATTGCTTTCCACATTTGTACTATTCACAGGTTATATTATTAATTCTCTTAATGTGCGGAGATGTTGATAATAAGCTTGAATAGAAGGGCTATCTGATGTATCAACGAATTGTAATTGTGTCAATGGAATCTCATACATGAGACATTTTTTGGTTTCACTACCACCTCTTCCTCCGAGTCACTGGTGCTTTCAACTGAATCATCATCAGGTAACCAGGATTGGCATCCTTCTCGAGTCAGTTTTCAATATTTTCAAGATTCACATCTTTTTGTCCAGCATATGATAAAACTTTGTGAAAATCATTTCGTCAAAACCTTCAAAGTCCAGTTCAGGATCTTCAACCAACATTAATTTTTTTCTGAAGATTCTGAGAGAATTGTCATTTTCACATCTTTCCAAGCTGATGCAAAATTGTGGATGCCAGATTTTAGATGATTGTTTCTAATATTGTTTACTGTTCGATGTCTTCTTCCCTATCGTCCTCTTTGTCACTGATACTTATGCATCAGTCACTGATACTCCTTTTGACCCATTCCTTCTACTTTGATGTCATGATAAGGGCAGAACAATTAATATATTAATCAAAATGGCAAAATATAATAATTTCTCTCAGCCACTTTAACGCACGTGCCAATATTTTGTTTACATTTCAAAGGCACGCCATGCAGTAACTTTGAGAACTTTTCAAGATTTCTTTGTCTGTTGCATCCGAAGTCCATTGAAGGGGGGGGGGGGTCCGTAGATGAGAGGTTCGTCTGTACAGCACAAATTGAAATCACGAAGACTACAATGTCCAGCATGTCGGCCTTATGTGAAATATAGGATGTAACAGCTGTATTTGGTTCATCATCGGTCAAGTACATGATATAGATTTGATCAATTTTAGAGCGGGGTTGTAATTTTTTAAAGCCTTTCAAATGTTTTCCTAACGAATTACAGTCTGAGTGTAACTTAAAACTTGTCGCTCAAAACCGCCATCAATTCTGCAAATAACAGCATTAGTAGGCCTACAAAACCGCCTGGTTTCGAGCCTTTACTATAATTAATTTTATGAGAACTTCGAATTATGGGCAATTAATTCAAATTACTGACCACCCTCTACACTTAGTATATGACAAAGTAAAGCGGTTTTAAAAAAACAACTTTCATCCAATAAGTACTGTATTATTATGTTGTGATCGGAACTACAGTATTAGACACACGTCTGCATGACGTCCTTGAAGCATGTAAATACACCGCGAAATGAACACAGTTTAATGTGGTAATAATGTTTGCAATTGACTTGATTCAGCCAGTTTGTAATCTTACACTGCATGAACTATATAACTTTTATTAGTTTCATGGGGCGATGCTAAACTCAACATTAAAAACTGTTTTGATAACCATATGTAATGAAGCAAGAAGGGGAGACATCCACAGGGTTCCTAACATCAGCGCCTGCTAACATCCATCAAGTAAGCTATCATTACTCCAAAACTAGGTCTTTTTATTAGCAAACTAGTATCTGATCATGAATGTTATCCTGTAGGTAGTGAAGATGTAAAATGCTTATCTAATCAAAAGTATGTTGGGTTTAGTGAAAGAGGATGGGTGACCTTTCTTTGTCTACACCTCCTCCTTTCTTACTGCATAGCACGTATGACTGTACTATTAACTCCCTGATGTCCTAATATGATTTGAAAATACGACCCAGAATACAACAGGAAAGTTTCAGGCTTTTATTGCGCATGCTTTATTGATATGCATAAACCCACTAATCTTCTGGTTCTAGTTACACTCGATAAGGGTACTCAGGGTTCGTCGATGGGACGTTGCACAACTGTCAATTAATTGCGCATGTTGCCAAAAACATCTTTAAAAACTTTGTGTTAAATGCAGGAGGCACCTATCCAGGGGTAAATCCCGGGCGGCTGCCCATACTGCCGGCCCTGCATAATAGTCAGTTGGATTCATAATTGCATGCCGCGTTTCTGAAATGCAAAACTTCTGTTTACTCAATTCACACTTGTACCCCTTCCCTCTTCGAAATGTTTAGGCCTTTTTTTTTATCTTCTGATCTACACACGCAAAGTTCAGTCATCTTGCATCAAAAATACAGAAATAGTATTAAATATTACGTAGAATTGTAATTATTATCATTGGGTAAGTTGTTCATATTTTATGATAGGTATGTTACTGCGTACATTCTTTCATTAGTTAATTATTTCACACTGGGCCGGGTTTAGTATCATTGAGGCACTTTCGTAGCACCAACCATCCACTTGTGCCTCGCGTTTTATTATCTGTTTAAACTCCATTCCAGAATAGCCTGGGACAACCTTGACAAGAAACCAATGGAAGTTTAAAAATTAAATTACTGGTAATTTGGGCTATTAATGTTAACTAGTCACAAGCACAACGCAATACTTTTGGCAGAATATTCAATTCAGGGCCTTTGACCTAAATTAGAAACAGTAACAACTACTATCTGTGATGCAAGTTTTCCAGGTGAAATAGTAGTTCACTACCTAGAAATACAGTACCTTGAAGACCCTTAAAATGCTTTAGCTCATAAAGGGAACGGCTGACACACCAGTCCTTGTCTCATCACTGAAGTTAAGAAACACAACCCCAGCTAGTACTAGCAGGGACCTTATGCACGAGTTGAGTGAGTCATTCAGTCAGCAGTCACATTGTGTAAAGTGGTCAGTGCTCGTCTCATCCACAAATCACACGTGGGTCCCAAAAGCATCTTCTTGAAGCACAAAGTTACCTGTATTTTTCAAACCAGCCATTTCCAAAAATTTCATTTTTATCAATAGGCTAAATAAGATCATTATTAAGTGTTACTTAGATAGTTTAAGTTTTAGAAATTTGGCTCTCAAAAGAAATCTCAACCATTGTATTGTTGATATTTGATTCTTTTGACTGAAGAGTTTGCTGACCACTGATATAGAGTGAAACAATATATATGAGGCGCTCAGTTCCAAAGTGGATTAAGTCCACCAGTCATAATTTTGAGATACTGTATTTACCATTAAAGTTAAATCATTACCTCTTAATTGAATGCTACAAAAAGGCATCTTCTATCTGTATAGGTGTTTAGTATGGAGTCAAACTAGAGTTTGTGTTAGGATTACAACATTTTAACCCACTCATTTATTTACAAATAATTTGTGTTTAATTCTTTTGTGGACTTGGTCTACTCTGAAACTGGGTGCCTCATATTTCGACATTAATTCTCAGGTCCGTCAGTGGTTCCAGGTTCAATACTGCATCGAGGTGGGTTGGCTTCTTTCGAGCGAGAGAAAGTTCCCAAGTGTGTCTTCCGTCGGTTGGGAAGGGAAAACCCTGGCCCTATATAGTGTACGATGTCACTTACACGTAAAAGATACCTCTCTACTATGTAATTGGTAGGCGAAGCAAAATTCCCGAGAGTCAGTGGAGTGCCCCAAACGAACAGTAGGCTGACGAAAAATAAGCATTAGGTCGGCAGCACGGTTTCATAAAAGAATGCCAACCAATAGATCATCCATGCGTCTATCCAGAGGGACAAAGAAGAGTACAAGACCTTGCCATAGGCATGAAAAGGGTAAGTGCAGTAGTTGTTTGTTCTGCGAAATTAATTCATTGGTGTAGGAGCTCTCTCCCCCCCTGGCTTAGGTAATTACCTCCACGAGTAGACAGGTCGACGTTAAAAAACCAAATTCGACTAATAAATGAAATTATTAATCTATTGATTGTTTTGGGCATCCAGTACAGTATTTGGAATTCAGACTACAGAGGAAAGGAAAAGTAAAAAGCGAGGGAGGAAATGGGGCAATGGAAAGCTGGAACCCAATTCTGCCAAAAGAAGCATAAGAGGGCAGATGATGGATGATACTGAAATTACTCCTTTTTTCATATAAGATCAATAATAATATCTGATTTTTAGTGATCACGAGAAAATTGCTGCTTTTATCTAAATTAAAGACAATATTTTTAGATGAGAGAGTGAGCTTCTTCTATAATGGATTCAGAAATGGCACGCAATTGCAAGAATATATCTGACATCTTTGACATTTAGCAGCTTTAGGTTCCTAATGGAATTGATTTAGAAAGGTGATATAACTTCAAAAAACCTGGATTGCATCCAATTTACTGCATTATAAAAATTGAATTGAACAAATAAATAGACTAACTTCATTATAGAGTTAATCAGTAACCCTTTCAGAGTGATAGGGAGTGTTCTATACTTGCTTCCTACTTTACCTTACTGCACAGGAAAAATATGAATTAAACAACCAACACCCATTCTTATTAGTTGATATGTTAGCTGAAATGCAATCTACATTTGCTTATTATTTAATTACAAAGTTATTATACCTAATTCGTGTCTTCCAGAGTGACTATCGACCCACTAGCGTGCGTTCCGGAGTATAAATAAGAACATAACCAGGTCCGGCCTTAGGCACAGGCAAAGCAGGCAGTTGGCTGGGGCGCCAATAATGTGTGCGATTTCACAAAGAAATGTAATTACAAGTTCTTGAAAATAATTCAATTTCAGAAAAGCTTGCTTGCCTGCTGGTGTTTTAGGGCCCTTCAACTACAAGGTCATGAGAGCACCGTCCACAGCATAGTTCTTATGCATAGACTGCACAGACACTACACTAATGCGACGATTTTTGGGTATTAGCAGTACTCAGTTTTCCCAAGCGGCCACCCATCTCAGTACTAGCTGAAGTTGCGCTGCTTAACTAAAGTGATCAGAGGAGAACAGGTGAGTTCACCGCAATTCGCCGCTCCCAAAATGTTTTGAGGTGCATCACTGAAGTAACCGTGACGTCACGAAGGCTCGAGACCTCCAAAACATGTACTTTGTTGGGGGTGCCATTTGGGCGAAGACCGACCCAGAACGCAACCTGACAGAGATAGTACGACAGAGAGAGTGAGCGAAAGGGAGAGGAAGATGACTTTTTAACTCGCCTCTTATGAGCATGTTAGCAATACAGGGGGCTTGAATGCACATGTCGACGTCCCTTTGACCACTGAAGTACCAAATGGAGCAAGTTTCTTTTACCAAAAAGTCAACCAGTTAGTTCCTTCGCTTTGATAGCTCCAAACTTTTCAATAGCAGGTTATACAATTGGGAACATACGGTATATAGAAGTATAAGGTAACTAGAAATGGTAGATGGCATATTGAGATGAACTCCTGTCTAAAGCCATAAGTCTTTTATTATCTACCTTCCCAAAATGCTGCGCCGCGACTATTCCCAAAAGGCAAGACATTCGGTGATTATTAAGGTGGAGTTGACTATAAGCCAGCATTTAAAAAATGGCTATTAAGGCGTAGTCGCACAGTTACATCGCTGATTTTAATTGAATGAGCAGTATTGAATTCATTTTGTAAAACGAAATGTACAGTCACTTATTTATAAAAATTTGGCTATGCGAATACATCATGCACATGCCGTACCAATTTACAGATACACAAAATTAAAATGTCTTTTTTTAATACTTTGCTCTTGTAGATAACATTTGGAGTACGATAATTCGTTGTCTGATTATGTAGAAAGGGTTCTATTACATTCAGGTGACAACGAGCACACCACACAGGGCCATCCGACGGAAGGCGCACTTGGAGGTCTCTTTTTGTAGCCAAAAGAAGTCGCCAATCTCAACTGTATCGAACCTGCATCTACGGACTCGAAGTTACAGAACACTGCCCCTGAACGGAGGTAATACTCCTCAAGTACGCATTCATCTTACGCTTGGTTTATATCGCCAGTAAAGAGTGGAACGGCTTATTGCGTTGGACACACCAGTTCTCGTCTGATCACTGAAGTTAAGCAACGCAATCCCAGTTAGTACTGACATGGGTGGCCGTTTGGGAAAACTGAGTACTGCTAATACCCAAAAATCGTCGCGTTAATCACGTATCCCAAAATCGTCGCATTAATGTAGTGTCTGTGTAGTCTCTGCACCAGAACTACACAGTGAACGGGGCTCTAATGACCGTGTAGTTGAAGGGCCCTAAAACACCAACAAACAAACAAGTAAAGAGGAGGAGGAGGACCTAATGAACAGATTCCATCCTAATAACCTTGAATCCAAGTTCTGCTGGAGTTCGAGATAGGTTCAAGTCCCCCGTGAGGTCGCATAGGTTCTTATGTTATCAGAAAACCCTTTCATACCCAGTAACGATATTTACAAGTCTGTTACATAATTTTCAGGTTCATGTCAAACCTTAGGTACATCAAATTTCACAGTATTGAACCAATTTCCGGAACGATGAATTTGTACGTACAGATTACTATATGAGATGCAAATGAATTAAACTGGTCCGCCACTTTACACCCACCCAATCAAGTTCATCAAACAAAAAGGATCCTTCGAAGTACCCTGAGGCACTCATAAATTTGGTTTCCAGCAGGGATAAGCCTCATTCTGTCCACAAGCCACATCGGGCGAAAAAACATGAACTGGACGGTTTACCCAAACGGTGCTAGTCACACCCATGCACTCTCCCCCCAAAAAAGGCCCCACACGGGTCCTCACAGTGCGCCAGAGCTTTGTGACCTACACTATACGGCACGTAATAAAAAATCATTTGAAAACGTTTTTCTATTAATAGTTGCAGACACATTCTAAACAAAGGAATTCTGCAGATCTATTGATCTGTATCAAGCAAACATGATTCTAACTCTCACAAAGGATATCGCGTACGTCACCAGACTATTCACCACTCCTTATTCATCTAGATAGGGCTAGCCAAAACGTTGCTGGGTGGCCCTATGTAAAGGTCATGTTATATGAGTTTGGCGAATCAAATCGAAACAGAAGGAGAAATGAGATAGAAAATGGCACGATAGCAATATCAGATGGGGATAGGAATAAACTCGGAGATCTGTCGGACGATGGTTTTCTGCCTCGAACCACATGCGGGGATAATCTTGTTATCTTTACATTGAAGGACATATAACATGATCTACCGGTCTTAGGGTGCTAATAATGCATTGCTCGCTTGAAACTGCTCTCAAGTGCTATCTTGGGTAGGTGACACATCCTTTATGACATTATTGCTAACCACATTGCATAGCGAAGTGTGATCATTTAACAGGTTATTAAAAGGTGTTTACCACTCGAATTGACCGTATAGGTGCACAAAGCGCACTCCTAGGGAGCCTCGGAAAATCATGGCCTCATTACCTATACAAGAACATCGCTATCATAGCCTTATCGACCTGTGGGAGGGTCGGGTAAGCGGGTCTTGACCCTCCACTCCCCATCCCCCACATACTACCATATCCCTTCGTAAAACTACCAAATCCCACGTCTTCTTAGGTCTTCCCCTGCCCCGGGTGCTTCCAATAACCTGCATCCCTGTCAGTGGCTGATCCAGGATTTTCGTCAGGGGGGTTAGCTAAGGGGGGGTAAGCTAAAGCTCGCATATATTATGCGATTAAGTTTATATGTGCATAGGAGGGCTTGCAACCCCAAAAACCCCACCCTGGATCCGCGCGTGATCCTTGTGATGGACCTAACCAGCTACTCCTCCCTTCTTTGCACAATATTCTAAGCGACCATTAACTTACCAGCCACCTCAATCTATTCTCTCTCATCTTTTCAGCAATGTTCCCCACCCTTAATATACTCATACCCATACAAGAAGAAGGGGCGAAAAATCAATTGCTATCAAGAAAAAAAATCTAAAGCACACACTACATATGACAGTCACTTACACATGAAAAGGTGTAAAATCCTGCCGGGAAAGGGATCTAACGTACCCTAGATAAGGGTGCAAATTGCTGCTGTATAGGTACACTATCCGTCCGCCCTATCCGCGAAGTTGTAAAACTATCAGCATGACGACAGCGGGGCGAATCCCACGTACACATAAGGACAACCCTGACTGAACCTTACTTATGTTCTGTGGAACCCCAACTAAAAAATGCTGATCCAAATAGTTAGAGGTAATAAAGCTGACCCAAACTTACAGTATATGGGATAGGGATGTGATTATCTATGGATTTCGTGCTTTCATTGTGTAAATATTTTGCAACGTTTTTTTACTGCGTTGCCAAGAATTGGTAGGGGAATTGTTAAACTTCCATTGGCCAATTTATCTTCAGCACATTCATCCAACTGACACTATTTTGCCAATATAAAAACATACAAATACAGTACGTTCATTATTGTGGCTTCATTTGAACAAGTTCCAGGCAAAAGATATTTTCAATATCTGTGCAAGCTGTAGTTTTCCTGAACATGAACTTCAAGGTCAACAAAAACACGCAATACTCTAATCAGGTAGTTATTCGTCAGTAGTAAAATGGTAATCACTAATATGAGATGATTAAAACACACTTTGCAACCAAAATACATCATCTAATTATGCCTACACACGCCTTTTTTTTATACCAATTATTATCTAAACTCTTCCGTCACTTATTAGCATCGGGGCAGAATTGACCCACTGAAGCACTACACACTTCTAAGGGGCAATAAATGGGTTGCAGATAGGTTGACAAAAGTCACGTAAAATTCTTTATCTAACTTTATGGTCGTAAGTTATTGATGTTCACCCTTCTTTATAGTTTTTTGTTGTCTCAAATTATTTTGTCCTGAAGTCTGTCCTGAAAAGACGACATATTCATTGGCAGGCAACTCGGTGAGGAGGTCTGCAGTCCACTGAGGTACACTTATTCAGGGTACTTGTTAAGCAGTAAACATTCAATGCAAAGCACACGTTAAATACAACTTTACTTTAAAGAGAGAAACAAGTTTCTGGCCTCCCCAATCTCTAGACATAATTGTTTATTTAGATACTTTTTTATACTTTTTTTATTTAGATACTTTACCAATGCCAAGGGGGAAGTGACCTGCTAAACCTTCAATTTTTCCGATCTTTTATGTGCAGGTGACAGTTGTACACACAGGATCACGACTTTATCACATTTCCTATCAGATGGAAGGCGCACATGGGTCTTCCCTCTCACCCGAAGGTGAGCGGCGAATTGTGTTGGACACACCAGTTCTCGTCTGATCACTGAAGTTAAGCAACACAACCCCAGCTAGTACTGACATGGGTGGCCGCTTGGGAAAACTGGATACTGCTAATACCCAAAATTCGTCGCATTTGTGTAGTGTCTGTGCACTCTTTGCATAAGAACTACAATGTGGACGGGGCTCTAATGACCTTGTAGTTGAAGGGCCATAAAATACCAACAAGTAAGCAAGCTCTCACCCGAAAGAAGCTTCCGCCCTCGGCAAAGATGAAATCTGCGACCATGAGCTTACCAGTTAAGCACACTAGCATGGGAGGTAGGCAAGATGAATTAAGGTATAATTGGTTCACTGCCCAATGGTCTGTCCTGAGAGGACACGTGTACTATTACGTACACGGTAATTATAGTTCTAAGTTCTTGTTAGTTATTAGAGATGTCAGTAGTTGCGAATTGTACCACAGGGCAACTACAGTTTGCGACTCTGGCTAGGTCAGAATGACTCATCAAAGTTCTAACGTCACGTTTAGGCTAGGCAAACAAAAATGAAAGTGCCAAAATGTATCTATGATTTTAGTTTTTGTAATCCTTGACTGCAATTGTCAGGAGCATTCACAATTTGTTAGTCTTCCACGAGAAAAAGTTGTTGAGCGATTGCCAATTCACAAGGAATATTATAAAATGCTTCTTGCACACCTTTTATCGCAAAGATCAGGAACTGCAGTGAGTTTTCTGACCCTACAAAAGTGTTTATCCCTATTCAAAATATCATAGGGATAAACCGCACATTACTGACATTTGTTGAAACTGTGAATTCATATCCTTATGTACAACCCGCTCCCAATTCTCCTTAAGTCTTCACCTGCCCCGGGTACTTCCAACAACCTGCATTCCAGTAATTGACCTAACCAGGTCCTCCTCCCTTCTTCACATTACTTGTCCATACCACCTCAATCTACTCTCCTTCATCTTTTCCACAGTGTCCCTCACCCCATCTCATTCCTAATTCTATCCACTCTCGACACCCCACTCATGTACCACAGCATTCGCATCTTAGCGACAGTACTTCCATTCCATTTACGTGGCTCATCCTCGCTGCCCAACACTCTGATCCAGATATCATAGCTGACCTAACCACTGCCCTGTAAAACCTTCCTTTCAACTTTATTAGGATCCTATTGATCCCTATTTCCTCATTGCTCTGGAACACTGATCCTAGCTACTTTACCTCTTGAACCTTTGTCACCAGCTCTCCCCCAGAGAGTACGTCACCATTATTGTCCTGTCCTTCCCAATTGAAAGCTAAATACTCAGTCTTCTTCATGTTTACCTTTAAGCCCACCTTTTCAATCGCAGTTCTAATGCCATGGGAGCCGAGGTCTGCACCTCATGACATTGCGGACACATGATGACGATGGTCTGGGGTCCGCTCGCTCACCCCTGATGACCGCCGGCACTGGGGCTTCGATCCCCTGCGCCATAGGATTTAAATTTTCATTTCTTTCATGCTCATTGTTGGTTCTTGGTTGGCGGGAGCTATTTTGCTCCTCCCCCTCCACCTTGAAAGGACTGGCTGCTCATGCAACCAACCCCTCCATGCATAGTGAAGCTCTCCTATCCACTTACCTGGGGATAAATGTTTCAACACATTGATAAGCAATCTGCAACGTTTCAGGTGAAAAGTTTGCATTATGGTAGTGATTTTGTTAATACCAATTTTGCATGGTGTCTATCCTAATACCTTTCCAAGGCAATGGGTAGATAGCCTCGGATGTGACCCATAGAATCAATGGGAGATGATTGAATTGGAGACAGGTAAGTGGAGTCCTGTGTGATATGAGTGTGAAGTAGCAGAGATGCAAATGCTACGGTATATGAGCGGGGTGTCGAGAGTTGATAGTTGAGAATGAGTATATTAGAGGTGGCCTGGGGGTGGAGGACATCGCGGAAAAAATGAGGTAGACAAGGTTGAGGTGGTATGGACACGTAAGGAGAAGAGGGGAGGAGGAGCTCGTTAGGTCCATTTCAGAAATGCAGGTGGTTGGAAGCAAAGATATGGTAGTCTGTGAGAGATAGACGGAAGGGGAGGACTAGACTCCACAGATCCGATCCCGACTACAGGCGGGGTAGGAGTATACTAAAAGATTAGACTCCATGCATGTTTCTAGTAAGCATCTTTGAATAGCTAAATGCCTTCAAAATACCATTTCACAGCGGAATGATGACATTTCCAGGAGGAATAAAAACATTTGTTAGATACTTAGGTTGGCAAAGTAATGTGTTACTGAAATACATTATTGACAACTTTTTTTCTCCTGCATGGAAATCATTTTGATTAAGACAAATATTTACATTATCACCCTCAAGTCAAACAGAGACACTGACAGTTTCGTTCATCTGAAATAGAAATTAAAAATAGTCCTACGAAGAAAAAAAGCTCGGCTGAATGTGGCTGTTATTCTTCCGGTTATCATATGGAAAAACACAACAGAATGTGATAAGATTTTAATGAACCCTTTCCAGTTTCTGGTAACGATTGCAATTGGGTGACTACGAGAGCCAAACTACTGGTAAACAACTTAATTAAGTTTTTTAAATTACAACTTTTTAAAAAGGAAGAAATCTGCCCATTTATCTACTAGTAGGCATTGTTTAATTCCGGTGTCTATTATTCAACATACGACGTTGACGTCGTATAAAATGATTAAATGCAGTACCAAACTCTTGGACTACTACCAAGTTTAAAAACATCACTAACAAGTAACTTGAAACAATTTATCACTTTAATATCACCTCTCACAAGAGCTTATCATTCACTCACTATAGTAACTGCACTGTACGTACAACAAAGAGCCTCTGTAGGAGTGCAGTACATCAATTTCTTTTTTCCAAGTTGACCTTAAGCGCTTCAATTATATTATTTCCAAAACGTTTCCAACAATTTCCGCTCCCTGACATCACATCCTTCTTAATTCTTTAATAACCAACGCATAATTTCGCCATATGGAGTTTTAATTCAAAATGTTGTATTCAAAAGTGAATGCAGCAATTTAAGTTTCCTTGTCAACAACTACAGTAAAACGATTTGCATGATGTGGCTTTGTTTTGTTCTCTTTCACATACTCCTGTGGTCATTTTTTTTTACCAAAAACCTCCATTGATATTTACTTTACTAGAAAGGTGGCCATTTGAAAAACGGGTAGGAACTAACCCGCAAATGCTTGTGGAAAAGTTTCGAGCAAAGGAGAGTTTGTCCCGTTGGTACTAGGATCAAGAAGGCGACAGAGTCACCGGCTGCTGGTTTAATGCAGCTACCCCTCTTTATTAGTATCCTATCTTTATACTAGGGCAAGTAACTCCTAACCCTTTTCCCGCATATGGCAGGTTCGGGTACCCATTTTATCCTCTGAATGGACACAAGGGTGATATATTGGATGGTGTTTTTCCTCAGCTGGCTGCCGACCAAAGCTGCAACCCTATGCTTATTATCGTCGGTCTTCTGTTCTTTGGAGCACTCCACCGACGCACAGTGGGGCTAGAGAATACAAAGCCTGGCATAAATTCGAAAAATGAAAGTCACCAAGAGAAAATATCTGGGGTTCTACTGGACCCCGGATATCCTCCTGCATCATGCCCTAGCTGATTTACAGATGCCTGCAAAATACAGATCTAGGAACATTTATTTAAGAACAATTTAAACCTTATCTTGTGCCACCAGGACTTGCATTTTCTGGATTTTCCCTTGTGGATTTCACTAGCTTCCTGCTCTTTGGCGTACATTCATGTGCTGGAGTGGTTTTATTCCATTGTGAAGCTTTTATATAAACCATAATTATACTGTATCAGGTAGTGTGATTGATTTGCTGCGCCAGTGGTTCCAGGTTGGATACTGGATCGAGGTGAGTTGGCTTCTTTCGGACGAGAGAAAGCCCCAATTGATGGAATGATTTGCTGGTGTTTTAGGGCCCTTCAACTACAATGGTCATTAGTGCCCTGTCCACTGCATATTTCCTATGCAGAGTCTGCACAGGCACTACACTGTTACAACGATATGGGTATTAACAGTATCCAGTGTTCCCAAACGGCCACCCATGCTAGTACTAGCTGGGTTTGTGTTTCTTAACTACAGTGATCTGACAAGAAATGGTCTGTCCAACGCAATACAGCCACTCGAAAAGCCCCGAGTGTGCCTTCCTTGAGATGAGAAGTAAAACCGAGGTTTCGCGTGGTGTAAGATGGCATTAGCACGTAAACGAACCCAAGACCAAATTTTCAGGTATAGGAGCTCGCCCCCTCACCCCGGAGTGCCTCAACAAACAGTAGACTGACGATAAATAAGCATAAGGGTTGCAGTTTCGGTCGGTAGCCGGCTGCAGAAAAACACCACGCAATATATCACCCTTGTGTCCATTCAGAAGAACAAAATTGGTACTCAGACCCCTGCAATAGGCGGAAATAGGGTTAGAAGTTGCTTTCTTAAGTCTACCAAATGCCCGTAAAAGAAATGTGCAACTTAGAACATTCCTCAAATAATATTTGAATTGATGGCAGTTTTGAGGCTCTCCTGCCCCACTATACGACTCCAAGGGGCGATCTCCTACCTGGAGATTTTGCCTCATCTACCCGTTGCACAGTAGAGAGATTCTTTTACGTGCAAATGACATCGTACACCACACGGGACCTCGGTTTTACTTCTTATCCGAAGGAGGAGCACTCGAGGCTTCTCTCTCGCCCAAGAGCCAACCCACCTTGATCCAGTATCGAACCTAAAAAGACTGACACAGGAATG
The DNA here is from genome assembly GCA_013389805.1 of Trigoniulus corallinus. Taxonomy (NCBI): domain Eukaryota; kingdom Metazoa; phylum Arthropoda; class Diplopoda; order Spirobolida; family Trigoniulidae; genus Trigoniulus; species Trigoniulus corallinus. The sequence goes on from JAAFCE010008833.1 coordinate 20,229,671, forward strand.
AGAGCACGCTACCTATTGCGCCACAGAGGCAGGTCTGATCTCCATACTGGGGGAAATATTTTTATCGAAAACAAGGAGGTGAGCTCCTACTATTGGGAGCTTCGCCACTGTACAGGTACATTGTACTCCTTGTCGGTGGTGCAGAGGTAGAGTGCTCAACTATCGCATCAGTGGTTCCAGGTTTGATACAGGATCAGGTAAAAGACAGCTCTCGACTGCGCCTTCCGTCTGTAGGAGCTCATCCCCTGACATCGGTAGGCCGACGATAAATAAGCATTCGATAGGCAGTCGGCTGCGTAAAAAATACCGTCCAACAGAACTGTAGTTGCTTTCGATTTGCAGAAAGGGCTCTTTTACATGCAGGCGACATTGTACACGGCTTTCAATTACAGACTTGAGTAAAGCACGCAACCGAGCCACCGAGACAGACAAACAGTATGTTAAATATTTCACTCGTGCTATTGTGGTTCTGAGCATAAAATCTAAAGTGAAACACCTATAAAAGGAGGCAGATCTTAGTGTAATATGTATCATCATACGAAAAAAACATTGATTTTGGCATACAATAGTTAAAAATTTACATTCATGTAATTGAATAAATTACGTGTAGATTTCAGTATGGATATTTCAAAAACACGTAATGAGAATGTAAATAAGCCACAATCTACACATTAAATATGATCATACGATATACTTATGGTTTAATAACAATAATCAGATAAAATAGGTGGACGATTAGTAAACAGGTAGGTTGAAATAATAGCTGCAACCTGACAGCTATTATTTTTCCCCGTTAAAGTTTTGACAGATGCCGTGCTGCTGTTGTTTTTTTAGTTCACAGAAAATTCTGGTTATTTTTAGTTGCATCTGGTATAAACAACAAAATGATACAAACTAATGAACAATGCTTACAAGAGTTAAAAACCGGTTTTTGTAGTCACACTTCGCTTTAGTCCAAGTTATGACTTTCAAAGAAATGCCTTGCACGAAAAAAACTATACGACAGACAACCCCCTTATATGGGAACTTTTCTTGAGACTTGCAACAAAAAAATTAAGTAATAGTAGCACCTCTCGAGTTTACCTGTTAAATCGAGTTACCCTTTGACCTATCAAATACTTGCAATATTTCGAGTTGCATTTATCTTCTTTTTTCAGTGAAGATGCAATTTCTAATCAATCTTAATAATTCCTTAGCTCTTGAGTTAAATCGTTAAAAAGACATTATGCGGTTTGCTATATGTGAGTTCTCTTAACAGAATACTTTGAGCCACTCTATCTCTACATTGTATAAGAGGTGACTAAAAGGGTTGTGGCATTAGACATGTCAAACCAACATTCCTTCTGACTTCTTTCTATCGACATTTCTGTCTTTTTCTCTCAACCCTTGTTTTCTGTCTGAAAATACTGAATTCCTGAGTACCTGACCTTACTAATGACAAGAAATAAATAGCAAATATCTCGACATTCAAAATTTGAGGTATGCTTTTTAATTAAGATAATGGATGCTCTTAACTTGAACAACATTAGAAATCATAAACAATTATATCAATTCGATTTATAATTTCGTCTCATAATAGCAACTTCTATTACCTCAGTGTAAACTTCAATTAAGGCCTTATAGAAAATACCATTTACTTTAATATATTAAAGACGTATTACATTTTATGAAAGACAGATCGATAAATATAGCAAAGAAAGAGAGAGCAAAGGAGAAAACAGTAGATTCCATAAATTGCTTTCAAAAGCGTTTAATATTTATGAGTTTCATCACATTTTATTGCTATGAAGTTAGTAAGCAATAACAATAGAAATATGCTATTAATTATGCTGCGTGCTACACTAATATAACATCAGGTAGATGGGTAGAGATGCACATACTGTAAATGTCAGGCAATGAATTTGATTGAATATTAATTTCCGCTACCATCTACAGTACAGACTTTAATAAAAGTATTTTCAGAGTTCTGAACAAGTAGTTTTGTTGTAAAGTCGAATAAAACAATTTTATTTTAAAGCTGCCATTAGCAAAGAATGCTACCTACACACGATTTATTATAAAAATAAACGTAATATGCCATGGGCACAAATTGGAGTCGAATACAAAAGGTAAAGGACGAATTTAGAAATTATTCCCCAAACAATAGATCCCATCGTAACAAATAGTGTTCGTGATAGTCTTCAGTTATCTCTGGAGTGCATTACATACACAAATTACATACAGTACATATGCAGAGTGCTTTTAAAGTCAATGAGGAAAAAACTTTAATTTCTATACATCAAAAACAACTTTAAAATCCTGGCGAGACTATGAATTAGGAAGTTTTCAATTATTCTATTAATATGAAAATAATTATACCATTCAAAAGACACAATAACTGCAATTTGAATTGCAAATCATTAAAATATTATGGACCTTTGCCATTATTATTCCCTTGTAGAAGTTTGTCACAGATCATATGATCAACACAACGTTTGTATAAAATTATAATTTAAAAATAGTCTTTCTCTCTCTATTCGGCTGCGTAGGAAAGGATTAACTATCACAATGCACAAATGTAGACAGAGTAGATTTAATATAAAGTTATCATTTAAATTTGAAATATAGAGAAACCAGAAGAAACGGCCATTTTACAATAAAACTATAGCGGAATATTCCCATCTGGTATCTTTGCGTCACCAAAGATGCAGATGTAGAAAACGATCAACATTTTTGCAAAATTATGCTTGTCTACACTCCCGTCAACCAAGAATGGTTCAGAGCCTCTCTCGTACTTGGGCGATCTTCTGGTCTATATTTCAATATCCATTCCAAGAAAGTTAGAGCCTCTGTACTAACCCCACAGGTGGATAACTTGCGAGGCAGCTGCACTACTTCACATCTCGTGTCCATCGCCAATGCAACATCTGAAATTCTGCTGTCTTGTGGAGCATTTAAGACGGGGATATACCAGCCCAACAGCATATGAATTAGGGCAGCTCCTAACTGCCATATATCCACTTTATCCATTGAACATCTACTCACACCAGTTGTCAGTGCTTCCGGGGGTTGATAAAGAGAATCACCAAGGCAGATTCCTTCAGCATTGGCCTTAGAGCACATGTAACAGAATCCTGTCAATTTGACATTAAAGGCATCATCTATCAGTACATTGGTCCACTTGAAATCCAAGTGGGCTAAGTTTTGCCCATGACAGTAATCGAATGCCATTAGAATTTGTTCTGTAACCCGCCGAGCTAAAGCTTCCAGATGCGGACCAAGAGTCTCATCCTGTTTTTGAAGCCATGTCATAATGTCACCATTGACAGCATATTCACAAACAAAATTCGCGTAACCTTTGACATCAAAACGTTCGTACAGACTTACGCAATGCTGGTGATGAATGTGTTGCCACAGATGTTTTTCTCCTATCATACAGTCGCTGTCTTCAATCACTTTGATAGCCACTGGCAAATTGCTATCTTTAGATTCAGCTAAATAAGTATTGCCAAAGCGACCACGATTCAAACATCGAAGAAAACGATAGCCGTGCCTATCAAATTCCTTACTGACATCGAATTTCTTATGTTTCCTTGTTTCAAGTAACATGCGAATACGTTCTACAATTCCCATGACTCCAATGTAATGAGAGACTATTTTGTTAGGAAAAAAAATGCCGTGAAGGCAGCGGAAAGGGGGAAGATACCTTTAAAACTTCATCGGCTTCTTATACTAAATATTAATTTCATACACGCGCCTCCGCTTATCCCTTTCGCACTAGCACCTTCACAACCACCGCTTAATGTTATAAAGATAACGCCAGAGCAAAAACGCCGACGACTACGTCGCAACTAATATGCTAGCCAGGATGGCGTGTACTCGTCGTTCGGGCAATTCACAAAATCCCTCTCGTTTCTAGTGTCTGATAACTGAAAAGTGGGAGTTTAAACAAAACTATTCAGATATCACTCCAAACCTACGAAGTGCCGTCGATATATACGCAAAACCCTATGCTGACATAATGAAAGAATCATAAAAATCAATGTTTTTCCTATAATAAAAGAACGTTCGCGCACTCAATTTGAAGAATGCACTCCACTCTAAAACGCTACATAAGAAACCGTGCAGCAATGACGCAACAGCAAATAGACGAGCAAGCAATGCCGTAAAGGCCAAAAGAAGCTTTTAGTAAAATTATGCTGTCCTGGCTAAATTTAGAAAGCCAACTCCTGTATTTCACGAAAACCGCTCGATTTTTATCTACATCCACAAACCTGAACAGCACTACAATACTAGAGCATATCGTAAGTAGAAACGCCAATGCATCAAAACTGCAGTTGCTGAGGCGTATAATGAGCCTTCTTATACAGTAGCTTTCTCGCAATACAGTATGTAGTCCGAAAATACAGTATTTCAATTATAATGCATTTAAAAACATACAAATCATAGTTAATCATTTGTTTTCTTCAAGTATGACGTTAAGATCCCTCTATGATGACATTTTTACTTCCACTACTTATAATATCCGGGCGTATAAACCCGTCGTTCCATCGTGAGTCTGCACAGAAAATACAGTAAAAGAATTGGGCACTGTTCAAATCGAAAATTCTCTGCCGGTATCTGTTATGGCCATCTCTTGGAACTCAGTACAATTCATACTGGTAAATTTCATCACCTTGATATTCAAGGACACTTTACCCAAAAGGAAATTCACTTTCCACGCAAAGATGTCTGATCCCGTCTAATCCGGACGTCTATTCCCTTATTAATCTTGAAGGGTCCACACTGAAAATCCCACTACCACTGTAACTTATGATGTGCGATATACTGTAAAAACTGAAGGAAGCACGTAGCTCAGGACGAGACAAACTTAAAGATATGCGTGATTTTTATTATTAGAGGTGTTGCTGGTGACAATAGGAGACAAAATAACCAATTAGACAATCGTTGTATTACTGTATTAGTAATGCAAATCATTCTTAACATACTGTAATTTCGTTTTACCTACTGTATATCAAATGAAGAGCCGCTTCATTCCAGTTAAACCAGTAGCAACCAGCAGCTGTCTGAAATTCCCTTCACTGGGATTACCCATTGATATCACTCATTTTCCTATTGGCAGTCAAACACGTGGTTTTAACCGTCTAATGCAAAGATGTTCAACCGGTGTGCCGCGAGAGGAATGTGCCACGATAGTATTTAAAGGCCATTAATTAATCTTTGATAAAGTCCAAAATAAGTATACATATTGAAATCAAAAGCTGGGCCAGCCTTAGCCCTAATGGCGCTCCAGGCAAAGTGTACATTTTGGAGGCTTCAGACCTTTGCTACGTCATGGTTATCCCAATGATTACCTTTCAATTTTAGTGGCCAGGGGCAAGGGGGGTGAGATTCGTTGCGGGGGTGAGGGGATACCAGTGGTGCAAGAGTTTCGATATCTAGGATCAGCTTTCCAGAACAATGGGGAGATAGATTCCGTGTGACTCGTAGGATTAATGCAGGATGGCTGAAGTGGATACAGGCAAGTGGTATCCTGTATGACCGCCGGGTCCCCATAAAGTTGAAGGGCAGAGTCTACAGAACGGTCGTTAGGTCCGCTGCGTTATATGGCTCAGAGTGTTGGGCAGCTAGGAAGAACCATGATAGGCAAATGCAAGTGGCTGAGATGCGAATGCTGCGTTACATGTGTGGGGTGTCACAAGTCGATAGAATCCGAAACGATTACGTTAGAGGTAGTCTGGGGGTGGGAGACATCGCGGAAAAGATGAGAGAGAATAGGTTGAGGTGGTATGGGCATGTGAGGAGGAACTCACTAGGCTCATTATGGGACTGCGGGTAATTGGGGGCACCAGGAGTAGAGAAAGACGAAAACGGACGTGGGAGCAGGTGGTGCAAAGGGACATGGAGGCATGTGGGGTGGAGGGGGACCTGGTGGCAGATAGGCGGGAGTGGAGGATTAGAACCCGCAGACCCGACCCTGCCCAAGGCGGGATAAGGGTGTGATGATGATGATGATGGTTATCCCAATGATGAATTTTCAAAACACTTTTCTGAAACTGAGTTATTTTAAATACCCTTTAAATTATTTTCCAGTCCTTGTAACGACTGTACATTTCTTTGTGAAATAGCACCCCAGTCAACTGCCTGTTCCTAAGGCCGGCTCTGATCAAATACCCTTTAAATTGATGATACGAGAATATTGCCATTATAATAAATAGGCGTACATTGAATGCCAGCCTCGGTTGCGCAGAGGTACAGTAGCTTGCTCGAATGCTGAAACTTCCAGGTTCGATACTGGGTCAAGGTGGGATGGCTTTTTCGGGTAGGCCTAAGAGTGAGGCCTCTTGTGCGCCGTACATTGAACCTGTAGATTGGCAGAGTTCTCAGGGTTAAGAGCTCGCCCCTATTGGTGTCAGTTGTGAAAAAGTATCTTAAGAGGTAAAAAATAGGCAGACGATGAATAAGCATTAGGGTTGCAACACTAGGTTTACAACCGGCTTTGTAAATACTGCATACTGTCTAATAGATTACGCGCGTGAACAACTATTAAAAGTATGCTGTGTTTTTGATCATCACAATTTATGTGTGTAGTGGTTCAAGGTAAAAAGGGTTGAAAACACCGGTCTACTCTAGTTCGTATGTTTGCCTCTCTCCACTTGGACTTCAGAGTCGTACATGCCCGGTGTGAAAATCGTCACGTTAATTTCTCAATGAAGTACACTCGCAGGCCTAATGTATAGAGCTGTTTGCAGTTTGGACAACCCTGCTCTAGAGGTTCTCTAACTGGGGTCCGCGGATTGCATACAATCGCCGTAGAAAGCATACCGTACATTATTTTCTGCAAAATGACAGAAACCGGTCTGCAGAAAAGATTACTTATCACGGTAGATTAACGGTAGATTTTACAAGTTTAAGCTTATGTAACTGTAACTTTGGTTGCAGACACTGCTCACTCAAAGCTGTGGGTGGGCACACACGTTGGGGGGCGGCAAATTGCGTTGGACACACCAGTTCTCGTCTGATCACTGAAGTCAAGCAACGCAACCCCAGCTTGTACTGACATGGGCGGCCGCTTGGGAAAACCATTGGTGTAGTGTCTCTGCAGTATCTGCATTAGAACTGCACAGTGGACGGGGTTCTAATGATCTTGTAGTTGAAGGGCCCTAAAACACAAACAACACGCACACACGTTTTACACCTAGCGCGCAAAAAGTTTTTAAATATCAACGATTAAAACAAAAGGGTCAACAAAAGTGTACCCGTGTACAACGTGCCCAAATTGTGCCGCTGTTTAGGTCCACACATTCTTTGCAAATAAGGCAAAATTTTGCACACAAACAAGTTTCTGTGCATACTCACGGATGGTTATACACTACTGACGTTTCGATGCTGGACCAAGGGTCGGCTTCCTTCCGGCGAGAGAGATGCCCCGAGTGCACCTTCCTTCGGATAAGAAGCACAACTGATGTCCCGTGTGGTGTACTTCTACATCTGCAATATTTGCAGGTGTAGAAGCTCGCCCCCTGGCGTCGGTGGAGTGCCCCAACGAACAGTAGACCGACGATAAATGAGCATAAGGTGTTGCAGCTTTGATCGGCAACTGTCTGCCGAAAACACTGTCCGATATTTCACCTTTGTGTCCATTCAGAGGGTCAATATGGGTACCCGACCCTGCCATAAGCGGTAAAAGGGTTAGAAAATGTTTTATTGGTTGTAGACCCTATAATTTGTAAAGTGGTCGCCGGAATGAAAAAGTTTGAGAACCTCTGCTCTAGACATAGCATCCTCCTGATGTACGAGCGTGAATCTCTCAGCCGTAAAAGTTATTTACCGCGGGTAGAGAAAGAGCTAGGCCCCACAACTGAGATTTTTTCCCATCTATAGAAATTCCAACTTGTACACAAGTTCTGTAGTATTCAGGTGACATAGTACACATTACACGGATGTTCTTGAAGGTCCTTTTTCGACCGAAAGACACCACCCTTCCCCAGTCATTGTCAAGCATACTACTGAGGTGGACAGGGCCGTAACTAGGGCGTGGCGAAGAAGGCGGCCGCCACGGGCGCAGCTGGGTTTGGGGCGCAAAAAGTTTTTTTGTCATTATTGGGTTACGGGCAAGCGAAAGTTAGACACTTGCCACAGGCGCTTCATACCCCCGTTACGGCTCTGGAGGTGGATATGGCTGTCAGTTTCTTTTCTCTTGTAGTTCTGCTGTCGTTGTCTATACGTGATATCTGAAATTTTTCGGTATGCCTAGGCATATCTTAATCAGAGACAGGTAAGTGGACAGGTAAGTGGTAGTTGTGTGTCCTAAATTCCCAACATCACCTACGTCATTTCTACAGAGGCCTGATTATTCCGTCACTGTTTCCAACAAATGAATTCACACTCATGGTCTTTGTTCAACACTATCATATAATTGTGGACCATAAGCCAGACAGAACGGCTGGAAACTTGTGCCGACCTCGCTTTAAAACAAGGAAACCTTGAAGCATAACAATTTATAACGCTCGATTAGTATGAAGGCTATGGTAGCTCTAGGAAATGTCATAGAATTCACAGCCAAGTGTGCTCCTCATCTTAATTTAAATCGATAATGGACGTTACACTGTCTACTATCATTAATTACAAAATTTACTTTGATCAGCTGACGTCATGAAAGACTTTCAACGTGAGTCGCATATTTATGAATGGGTCAAGTTCTTGAAAAGTTCCTCACTTTAATGTTATGCTGTTTTCCCAATGTTATTAAGAACTTAAACATCAAAAAGAGGATGACAATGAAGCAAATTAATCGTATATTCACAGGAAACAAGAATAGCATTTTTACCTATGATTGCAGGTCCACAATGAAGCCAATCTTCATTCACTGTAAGTCATTTACAGACGCTAAAAAAAAAGAATAGGGCAGCTAAGAAATATCGCCATACAACCTTAATCGATTTGAAGAAGGCTTATGATAGTGTTTCACGACAGGTATTGCGGGAGGAACAGTTATTACGAAAAGAAAGGCGGAAGAAGGATATATCAGGACATTTCAGGATGTGTATGGTGGTTCCACAGCCAGGGTAAGAACTACCTGGGAAAATAGTGAAGGCTTCCAAGCGAAAGTTGGGGTGCACTAAGGTTCAGCACTAAGTTCATAACCTTTCAGTCCGGCTATGGACGAGCTGGTGAACGGAATAGGGGAATAGGAACCTCAGTGCTTGATATTCGTAAACGATGCAGGAAAACTTAGTGACCAGCGAATAAGTCGAAAAGGGCCTCAAAGATATTAGAGCAGCAATAGATCAGTGTTCCAGAGCAATGGAGAAATAGATTCCGGTATGACTAATAGGATCAATGTAGGGTGGATGAAGTGGAGTCTGTGTGATCAGAGAGTCCCAATGAAGTTAAAGGGGAAATGCTACAGGGCAGTGGTTAGGCCAGTTATGCTATGTGGATCAGTATCTGGCAGTGCGAAAGAGCAATGACAATAGAACGCGGCTAGCTGAAACGCGAATGCTGTGGTGCATGGGTAGGGGGTCGAGAGCAGGCTGCAAACAGAATTAGGATTGGGTATGTTAGGTGTTGCCTACGGATGGGGGACTTAGCGGAAAAATGAGAGAATAGATTGAGGTGGTATGGACATGTGATGAGTAGAGGGGAGGGGGAGCTGATCAGGTTCAGTATGGGGATGCAGGATGTCGGAGGCACCCTAGGCAGGGGAAGACCCAAGTAGACGTGGGAGAAGGTTTTACGAAGGGACATGTAGGTGTGCAGTGTGGATGAGGACCGGGTGGGGGATAGGCGAGAGTGGAGGATGACAACCCGCAGACCCGATCCTGCCGCTGGTGGGATAAGGGTATGATGATTAAACAAGCGCACTACCTCAAACTGCTAAGTTTACTAGCCTTGGGCCATTGATGTTGCAGTTGCTAAGATGTTAGTTACGCTAGATGTTTCTTTAAGCCGTCTGCTCCTCGTTAAATAAGACACCACCGCATCATTTAATCCACTAACAAAAATGTATCAGTTGCATGCAGGGATGACATCATGATATGGTTGAAATCGCGGAACCAGAGATCGAACCTGCCATACACTCTACAAGTTGATCTATATCAAGCACCTCCTAACCCTTTTCCCGCCAATGGCAGGGTCGGGTACCCATCTTGTCCCTCTGAATGGACACAATGGTGATATATTGGTCATAGTTTTTCCGCAACCGGTTGCCGACTGAAGCTGCACTCCTACGTTTATTTATCGTCGGTCTACTGTTCATTTTTGGGGAATTCCACCGACGCCAGGGGGGGCGAGCTCCTACACTTGGAAATTTTGCGTCATCTACCCGTTGCGTAGTAGAGAGGGTTCTTTTACGTGCGAGGGACATCGTACACCAACACGGGACCTCCGTTTTACTTCTCATCCGAAAGAAGGCACACTCGCGGCCTCTCTCTTGGAAGAAACACTGTTTGATGGGAAATTACAGAATTTGACCCTAAATGAAAAGCCTATCCCTTCCTAGGCAGGATCGGAATTGTAAGCACTGCAGTGGCTTTTCAAAGCAACTCCTAACCCTTTTCCCGTCTATGGCAGGGTCGGGTACCCATCTTGTCCCTCTGAATGGACATACGGCGATATGTTGGTCATTGTTTTTTCTGCAGCCGGTTGCCGGCCAAATCTGCACCCCTACGTTTATTTATCGTCGGTCTAGTGTTCGTTGGGGAATGCTACCGACGCCAGGGCGAGAGCTCCTAAACCTGGAAATTTTGCCTCATCTACCCGTTGCACGGTAGAGAGGGTTCTTTCACGTGCAAGTGCCGTCGTACACCCACACGGGACCTCGGTTTTACTTCTCATCCGAAAGAAGGCACACTCGCAGCCTCTCTCTCGCCCGGAAGAAGCCGACCCACCTCGGTCCAGTATCGAATCTAGAACTACTGACGCAGTTGCCGAGCGTGCTAACCACTACGCCACCGCGACGGGTCACTA
>JAAFCE010008833.1:20240630-20268245 GCA_013389805.1 Trigoniulus corallinus
AATTACACTTGATCAACGTGAGTGCAACAAGTTAGCCATTTAGCCACCTTCTGCAAAACAAACGTTAGAGGAAATTATCGTAACTTAAGACAACTCTCAGTCAAAAACTTCGGAATTTCAAACTTGAAAGTCAACTCCAAATCGACTTTTGGAAATGTTTTGACAGCGTCACCTAAGCAAAGGAAAACTACAAGTAAAGTTTCGTAAGATTCCCTTCGAAATATGAGCTAAAGTGACCTACATTCAGTTTACAATGACGGAAATCATCTTATTCTTATGTTATTGATACGTCTATAGGTCTGCACAATAAAATTATCGCCGAGGTCCCTTGATGATGTTTCATATCTGAAGAGAATGATGGTTTGATTGACCTCGAACTGCTCTAATTTTCGTAAATTTCTCATAGTGTTTCTATTCTTAATACCAGACATGAAAGTAGAAAATAACACCAGAAACTTAAACACTTATCGCAATCAAAATCTGTTTATGACCACAATAACAATCTGTGGCAACGTTCTTTCAAATCATAAGACAGTGAATTTGAAAAAGGAGATAATTTTCGGACTCCAGAGTTAATCATGGTCTTAGACCTGCCTCGGTGGCGCAATAGATAGCATGCTCGATTTACTGCGCCAGTGGTTCGCGGCAATCAAGTTTAACTTTTATACAGCTATTACCACATGAGGTCTGGAATATTCCTGTTGCATTGTGTCTGGTCTCTTGTACAATAACGATAAGCAATATTATAACCAACAGAGCATTAATTTACCTGCCAAAATTTCTATTTTGGTTGTATAATGCGGTGTTGTAACAGCGGGGTAGGCCGGTATCCCCCCACTGACAACTCACTCAATATTTCTTGCAGGTTCCAGACGCCTGGCTGGGGTGTCGCCAGTCAGAGAATGTTCAGTTGTTGTTCGTTGGTGTTTTAGGGCCGTTCAACTAACAAGGTCATTACAGCCCCGTCCATAACGTAGTTCTTATGCACAAACACTACACAGATGCGACGATTTTTAGGTATTAGCAGTACCCTAAACAGTACAGCTAAACGACTAAAAAAGATCAACAAAAGTGTACCCGGGTGCAACGTGCCCAAGGTGTGCCGCTGTTTAGGTCTGCACATACTTTGCAAATAAGACAAAATTTTGCACACGAACAAGTTTCTGCGTACACTCACGGGTGGATATACAGTACACTACGGACGGAATCATCATCAGTGGTTCTAGGTTCAATGCTGGATGCATGAGGGCCCCGAGTATTTCATTTGTACTTCCTGATACATTTTTTATAAAGTAATTTTTAATTGTGATGGGGGAGGGGGTTAGGGGCGCCAACTAAAGTTTCGCACACATACGCCTACTGTATTTTGTTTGCGCATTTGCCATTTTTAAAAGTTTTGAATGTGACATGTACTTAAAATGTGATACTGAGCAAGTTCAAAATTTTATTTCGAAGGAGAATACTTAGTAAATAGTTTTTCGAAATACGTTAACTGAAATGTAAAACAGAGGTTGGCAACTTATTTTCCACTCTGTGAGGTGAAATTAACGGACTGTTGAGCCAAATCCGACCTATGTCGATCCCCGATTTAGGAGAATGGACATGTTTATTTCACATCTTTTCTATTATGCAATACTCTAGAAAGCCTTAATTATTTTGTCCGCTTGATACTTAAGTCCAAAACTATCTCTTTGGCCATGATATCTAATTGCTTAATATATATATGATAAATAAATGTTCCAATAATACGTTTGGTGGCATGTTTTTGCGTCATTTCAGATGACTAATTTCGTCAGATAGCTATCAATTATACAAGACGGCCCAAAAGTCCCTTAACAACCGCAGTAAAAAGGGTGAAAATGTGCTGTTCAAGGTGGAAATGGACATTGTGAATCCATTTTAAGCCGCGGGGACTAATTTGAAGTGGAGTCATGTGATATGTACAGTATATGAAAATGGGTTAGAATTTCATAAGGAATTTATTCGTTGTACATATTTGTTTTTACGTGAAATGTGTTGTTATAAAGGTAACAGCAGTAGTGAGCAACTATATTTCCTAACTTTTCCACCTATTATCCACAGATTCCTCCTGAAACAGCATAGAAATATGAAGCTTAGCCACAACATCCACACAGATCAATACTTGAAAAGGGTTTACAGAGCGTCGAAGAAACCAACAGTCAACATTTGCAAAAGTTAACATTATTACTACCAGTGCCGGATTTAGATATTGAGAGGCCCTAGGCTATTTCAATTTTGAGGCCCTTTTCATAAGTTTTGAAACCCGCTAAAAGCTAATGCCCTACGCTTCAGCCTACTTACCCTAATGGTAAATCCGGCACTGATTACTACCCATTGGGCACAAAAACACCTTTCCCCATATCATAATTTTCTTAAAAATGACCAACTTTTCATATCGTTTTAGGCGTGAAGACGGCTGAAAATGTCGCAAAGATGCGGAGAACATATCGATACACAGTAGTGTAATCCTGATATCAGATGTTTGCACGTGACACTACCAATGACTTTAATCAACGCCATCCTGAATTTGATCAAGAGAAAGGTTCGGTCAATGAAGTCTGCAGTGCTATCTCTAAAATCGTAACCTATACACTCTATTCGTTTGATTATTGATATAAAACTTCTTTGAGGAGTCGCAAAAGAAAGTATCTAGGCCTATATCTGTTTATAGAATACAGAAATACACGCATCTGGTCGCCATCCTCTTAGACCCTGAGGAAAATGTACAATAATAGGCCTACTGTATAGTGCAGGGGTGGCCAACAAGTCGATCTGGACAGAGATGGACAGAGGTGGGTCCAGTATCGAACCTCCCCCTCCCCACTTTCACTACGCCTATGACAACAAGTCGATCGCGACACTTTTTTAAGATAAAAAGTAGATCTTATGTACACAAAAGTTGGCCACCCCTGGTATAGTGCATCTCTCACTGTCACTCTCAATGTCGTTTCATAATGTCTACTGTGACAAATTTCCATTGAAAGTTCAGAACTTGTTTACTTACCGACCAGATTCCAAATTTTACCCCGAAGCCTGTCATGCTCAACTGTTCATAATAAAAATGTGATTGAAAGATTGTACATCAGAATTGTATTACAGTATTTTCGAATGAGCAATAGTTACTGACTAATAATCAAAATATTCATACCTTATTTCAAATCATCCAGGTGACGTTCAAATCATGCAGGTGACGGTGTGTTCAGTTTTGTGGCATTTTCATGGAAAATTCGAGGGGGTGACTGATCTGCGAAGCTATAGGCCTACAGTAAAGTACTGTAGTTCTGTGGCAATGACATCATGATAACCTATTGGATGAACTCTAATGACAACATTTCTTATGGTGGGACGGGGATAATCGCCCAGTAGAGACACTGCATCAGACCGGAATTTCAGTGTTCTGTAACTTTTAAACCACCACCTGCAAAAAAAGGTCTCTTCGTTTCGGAACAGTAAACAGTTGATACTGTATGTTCATCATCATCATCATCATCATACCTTATCCCGCCTGGGGCAGGGTCGGGTCTGCGGGTCCACTGAACATGCTCTGACTGGGGGAACCCCAGCCAGGCGTCTGGAACCTGCAGGAATATTGGCTGGGGTATCTGTGGGGGATGCCGGCCTACCCCACTGTTCCAACATCGCATTCCACAACCAAAATAGAAACTCGGCAGGTAAATTAATGCTTTGTTGGTTATGATATTGCATGGTGTCTGACGTATTGCACAATAACAAGAAGCAATCCAATGCACACACATGCGGACAGCTAATACTGTATGTACACCTATTAAACTAAAAATCAAATTCTGCGGGAATTGATCCCTTACCTGAGAAGCCGCTGTTCCAACTATTATTCAAGGTCGTGTTTATGCTTTAATGAACTTTTAGTGACTGTAATAAGGGTGCCGGTAGTAATTTTTTTCAAGTCAAAATTCTCGTGAAATCAAATGATTAATGACGGAATTCTGTCTTTATGAATGTAATTTGCAACAGAATTGCAGAATTACAATTTAAAAAAAAAAAAACAGATCTGCAAACAAGATTATCTATGATTGTATCGTACCTTTTTAATCCCCTAATTACCGGTAAATAAATCATTACATAGTCTTAATAGTAAATCATCCTATAACCATCAACACACACATTACTTACATTTAAAAATCACCTAGTACCGATAGGATGTTCATAATAACTGTCAACAAATATTAAAAAGAATGGAATGTGATTAAACCACATTGAATACCTGAAGGTATTCGTACCTCTTTTGTCACAGGTCAACACATTTGAAACCAGCATACTTTTAACGAAATGTCCTATTAAAATTATCACTATTCGCTGGCAGCCACGAAGGCGTGTTGTTCGTTTTTAAGGGGCAAAGTCAATTCATTTCTCCCAAAAGTTGACAATCAAGTTGGAGTAGCAGCTTGTTAACTAGTTCTCTTATCACGTGGTTAGGACAGCAACCACAAATTGTGACAATGTTGAAAGGAGGAGGTGGGGGAAGGGCTATTGCGAGATACGTAGTTTCAGCGGTTCCACCTTGTGGCGGTCTATAGTTAAAAGTTTACAAATAAGGTCCTCAGACGAGAGTTCAATTTCATTTATGACGTTCTCTCACTAATATAATCATCATGTCGAACCTGTAGTTTACTTGCTAACGACTACTACTAAACAAACAGCTTCTAGTCACAAACATCGTGATGCGAGAGGCCGGTCTGAAAAATAGCTCATTTGTTGGATCACTCTGAAAATACTTTATAAAGGTAGTTAAACATTTATCAAATATTTCAATTAGTGGCAATTTCAAGGATATGTAAAGGGGGTTTGTTCATTATCAATCAGTATGCGATTGACATTACTGCATGGATGTCTTTCAATTGGATATCACTAAGTGGTTATGTCAGGGGCGGGGAACCTTTTCATTTCTGAAAGCCGCATTCATTTATCTTAATATGTAAGGACTAGTATAGTAGCCAAAAGGCCGCAGGTTCCCCACCCCTGGGTTATGTTTTCAAATTGGGGGCACGCTTTCTTAAGATGTTATTCTATGAATGAATTCGGTTTACAACCCACTCGCAGAATGAGTAACTTTTTTTCATAAATTTTTGAACATCTCTGGATGGATTATAGTATGTACTATTTCTCATTTTATATTTGAATGATATTAATAATGTAAAAAGAAGCACCAAGCAACTTCTAACACTTTTCCTGCCTATGGCAAGGTTGGGTACCCATCAGTCCATCTGAATGGACACATAATCATCATCATACCCTTATTCCGCCTGTGGCAGGGTCGGGTCTGCGGGTCCACTGAACATGCTCTGAATGGGTGCACTCCAGCCAGGCGTATGGTACCCGCAGGAATACTGGCTGGGTTGTCTGTGGGGGGATGCCGGCCCACTCCACTTGTTCCAACATCGCATTATACTACCAAAATAGAAACTGGCAGGTAAATTAATGCTTTGTTGGTTATAATATTGCATGGTGTCTGACCTATTGCACAATAATAATAAGCAATCTAATGCACACACGTGCAGGTCCCTCTGAATGGACACAAGGGTGATATATTGGACAGTGTTTTTCTGTAGCCGGCTGCCGACCAAAGCTGCAATCCCTATACTTATCGTAAGTCTGCTGTTCGGTGAAACATTACACCGACACCAGGGGGGGGCGAGCTCCTACACCTGCAAATTCTGCCTCATCTACCCGTTGCATAGTAGAGAGGGCTCTTTTATGCGAAAATGCAGGTACGTCACATGGGACTTCAGTTTGACTTCTAATCCGAAGGAAGGCGCACTCGGGGCTTCTCTCTCGCCCGAATGAAGCCGATTCACCTCGATCCAGTATCGAACCTGGAACCACTAGGGCAGTAAATCGAGCACGCCGCCTATTGCGCAACCGAGGCAGGTCAATGATATTAATCGTGTGATCCCTGCAAATTATTCTACGGAAATACAGTCTCCTGTTGTGATCGATAGCTACAAAGTAAACGTTCGAATGCGTAACTCATAGGATAAAAATGCAGTAACATTTCAGACAGCTTTAATCCTTTCTACAGTGACTTTCTTGGGCCCTTGATTTTTTTAAGTCCTCTTTTTTGTAAATGAAAGTAACGAGTAGCTCTTTCTACGCATTTGACACTGATAGTCAATTTTATAGATAGCGGCATGTACCCTAATTTGTGGGCAGCAAGTGTATGCGTGGCTGCACGATCGATCCTGGCGTAGACAGATTGCTTCTTTCGGGTGAGGGAAGGCCAGATGCTAATTTCATCGATGGATTACAAAGCTGTAGGCTTCATATGGTGTGAACGATGTCACCTCTGCAAACGACATCTTCCCCACAATAAATTGGGCGGCCAAGTTGCGTTGGACACACCAGTTCCCGTTAGATCACTGAAGTTAAGCAGCGCACACCCACGTCAATACCAACTTGGGTGGTTGGTAAAGAACGTTGAGTGCTGCAAATTAACCCTCTTCCTCCTCCTTTCACCTACCTCCTCATCACCTGTGGGCAGCCTCCTAAGGGGTTGACCTGTTATGGCTGCCTGGCTTACATCCCAAATTAAAAAAAAATCGAATAGTGACGTTAATTCAACAAGCAAGGTGTTGCAGCATAAAGTCGCCAGTCAACAGTCCAACAATTTGCCAGTTTGTTCCTGGTTCCAATGGGACATACTCAAACCAGACTTTGCCATAGGTCAGAATAAGGGATTGAGTGATGCCGCTGGATTTTACCTAATTTCTATTACTATCCAATTGCATTAGCACTAACAATAGCCGCAGGCAGAATTGCCAGATGTCGTTATTCCAGACTGATCTCAAAAATCCCCATGTTCCAAGATATCATAAATGACCAGTTGATGGCTTTACTTACCTGTTCGGTGGTTACTTGCTCACCTTACCCAAATTTCTCATGCACTTAAAGATGGTAGCCTAATAATCTCTTCTCCGTTCTACCAGTTTTCAATTCTGGCAGAGCGGCTGTGTGGCGTTGGGCACACAAGTGTTAGCACGAGTTGGGGACACAAGTGAAGCAACGCAACCCCAGCTAGTGTTAGCATGGGCGACCGCTTGTGAACACTGGGTACTGCTAATACCCAAAAACCGCCATAACAGCGTAGTGCCTGTGCAAACTCTACATTAGAACTATGCAGTGGACGGGGCTTTAATGACCATTGTAGTTAAAGGGTTCTAAAACACAAACCTGACTATCGGTATTTTGCTAGATCGCTTCCTGCTAAAGATTTTGCATGTAAAAGTTTCTATTATCGTAATTGAAATTACTTCCATTAGGGGTTTGTTAAATTCCTTCTCGCACAGTTCTGATATTCTGCATTAGGATAATAATTGTCAAGACAAATCGAGCAGTGTTTGCCAGTACTGTCCATACAGAGTGTGATGTAGCATCCATCTGACGATGCTTCTCGTGGGGAAAAAAAAAGAGTAGGTGGTGGGCTGGTTAGTTCATCCGAAATCCTTGATCAGTATATAGACTATCATCTTTCATCATCATCATCACACCCTTATCCCGCCTGTGGCAGGGTCGGGTCTGCGAGTTTACTGAACATACTCTGACCGAGGGCACCCCAGCCAGGCGTCTGGAACCTGTAGGAATTTTGGCAGGGCTGTCTGTGGGGGGATGCCGCCCTACCCCACTTGTTCCAACATCGCATTCTATAACCAAAATAGAAACTTTGGTAGGTAAATTAATGCTTTGTTGGTTATAACATTGCATGGTGTCTGACCAATTGCACAATGACAATAAGCAATCGAATGCACACACATGCGGAATATAGACTATCATCTTTATGGCAACAAATTCGCCAATGAGTTCCATCTTTGTCTTTCTATTCTGCCTTTGGTATTTCTGTTCTTAATTACTCTCCATAAGTCATGGGTACCTGATTAGGCCGTAGAAAGGAAACTGGTTGCAAATGTCGTTAGCTTCTGATGCGGCTGGACAATGTTCACTGGACTGCATCTCTGCTGGAATAGACTGGCATTCACAAATGCGTTCACAAAGTTGGAAAACTCCTAGAGATATAATCTTTAGACTCGAGTATAATCTTGGTGCATTTTTGTGCGGCTGATCTCGAAAAAAATTAACTGAAATATGTTTTAATTCATTAGGCAAGAGTGTGAAAGAGGACCAGTCAGTTCGATCCAACGGTTTATGTGTAAAAAATTAAAAGCACCTCTTATTGTTAAAGATGCACGACAGCGATGTTGAACACGGTAGCAAACAGGAAATTCATAATATGCCCAAAAAAGAAGCAAATTATTATCATCTATATCACTCATTCGACAATCAATCAAGTAAAGTTACTCAAAATGGGAATGGGAATTGCACACATCTGGAGTCAGAGAAGCGCTCAATGAAATTTACATCTCGTCAATGGCTAACGTTGATAATTTTAGCAATCGTAAATTGGGGAGAAGCCATTACCGCATCAATTCAGGCTCCATTTTACCCGGCAGAGGTTTGTTGCTCAACTCTTCATTATAATCTACATAAAATGAATTTTCAAAATAATGTTAACATAGGATGCGACTATTATTACAGGCAGAAAGGAAAGGTGCCACAGCTACGGAATATGGACTTGTGTTTGGGGTTTTTGAACTAGTCATATTTGCAGTGTCCCCCATGTACGGAAAATATGTAAGACGGTTTCAAAATTGAGATTAGTTGAACGTCATACACTATTAATTTACTGTTGATGTTTAATGCAATATTATTTACCGTAGATAACTAAAATTGGACCTAAATTTCTTTTAAATGCTGGTATCTTCACCACATCAATTTGTTGCATTCTTTTTGGGTAAAAGAGTTCTGTCTATAATGACAATAATATTTAAACTGATTACCTTGATAAATATTACGTGTTCTTTTCAGTATGTTAGATAAAATTAAAGGAAGAGATGCGTTTGTCGCCCTGTCATTTGTGATTCGTATAATTCAAGGGCTTGGAGAAGCTGGTTATGTTACAGCAGCATTTTCGTTAATTGCTCAAGAATTTCCAAACTGCATTGCCACAACATTTGTACGTAGTATTAAAACCAATTAAATACATATATGAACTTAGATACCTGTAGTAAGAAAAGGTATATTATAATGCGATAAATGCTATCCTGTTACGGTTTGAAAAACTGCTAAGATAATGCGAATAGCAAACATCCAAATATCTACGCACATCAGCGATAAGCTACATACAGAATGAAGTTTGCAGCCTATTTCTCGTGAACTGTTTGAAAAGAGCATTTTTAAATCCTATTCAGTGTTCCCTGACTAATAATGAAATAATGCTCAACTGTAGTTCCATAGTTTGAAATCCCCATATTTACCGTCACTAAATTTAGGTAGTTTCTGCCATTAAATTGTAGGAAGACCAGTGGCGTGCCAGTAGCGCTTGGCGCCTGTGTGCAAGTCTTACATTAAGTTCTTGCACTGCAAGAACTTAATGTAAGACGTCCCTATCTCCCCCTCTTGAATAAAAAAGGTCTCAACAATGTTATATGCCACAACATCACTTAGGAATGGTGACAAAAATAATGAATAAGGACGTGATAGTCTAATGAGCATTGGTCCTATCACTGGATCTAAGAAGCAAGCAGAGGGCCAGGGCGCCTGTGTGCATTGCACACGTTGCACACTGTGCTGGCACGCCTCTGAGGAAGACCTCTTGCCCGTGTTCAGCATTCACCAATAGGTAAACTAGAACCTCTTATGATTTTAGACGAAAAGTTCTAATCTGATGCTGGCTGGAAGAAGCAAAACTATGTTGATGTTGGCCATTAGGATCTTGTTTTAGCTATGCTCCTCTTTCAAGCCAGGCTCACAACACTGCCTCACCCCTCTTTAGTTTCTGATGTGACGGGTTCTTTGTCTTCACCATGGAACCACGACTTTTAATTTCGATATCTGTAAATATGACGGAGGACTCAATCCGTCGACGAAATCCTAGTTAATATGCCATATTTTCTATTGTGGTCTAACTGCTAGCATAATTTCGTTACGCGGTTAGTGCTCCTGCTGTAATCCAAAAATGAACATATCCGTGTGCGTCAACAGAAAATTTTCCAGAGGGGAAGGGCAAAGCTTGGAGATAGTTCCAGAAATCGGATCAACTTGTGTATCAGAAGGCATTTTTTTTCCATGGGGGGCAGTTCCCAGTTTCCTCCCTTTGTGGACGCCCAGGGACATATTTATTTTATTATCACCATTTTCCTTCAATGTTGACTTCACCAGATTCAGAGGTCACCAAACTAATGCCTAGTTGTAACCGGCAAAATGGCCATATCTTCTCCTTCCATAATACAGAGTTCAAAATTTTGAAAACTAAGGAGAATGACTTAACCTTCGGTCCCTCATGCGAAAGGCTACAAAAATACTCTTAATTTTCATCTCGTCTGTAACCTAACCTTTCCTAGAAACTGTCAGCATCAACGAACAGCAAAATGAACTGCTAAATCTACAAATAAATTAACCTATAGTAGTTATAGGTCATGTGTAATTAATTTGACTTACGCTGCATTATAAAAATGGTTTCCTGAAAGGTAGCACGCATTGGGGCTTAGTTTGTTCCCATCAAATAGTTGAGGGATTAATAAATAATACTGTTACTTTAATTTCTAAACAATAGGCGCTGCTGGAGACATGCTTTGGCATTGGAATATTAGTGGGACCAACGTTGGGGGGAGCACTCTATCAGGCAAGTTTGACTATTATAATTTACGGTATAATTTCAGAATGATAAAATATTATTTTGATATGCAAAATAGGTTGGCGGTTACTCACTGCCCTTTGCTGTTCTCGGAAGCTTTTTATTTATTGCTTCTGGAGTGACTTATTTTGTATTGCCCTCAAATGATGATGACGGTATGGTGCATTCCCACTAAAGAATTTTTTATTACAATTGCAAATTATCTTTTATGCTCTAGTAGGTAGATTGCTGTGCTAATATATAATCTCCAAATTGATTTTTTTCTGGTTCAACTCTAGAAGCTCTTCGTGACAGTGAAACCTTTAGTGTTCTTGCAATACTGAAAGTTGTGCCAGTTAGTATTGCTGCCTTATCCGTATTTTGTGGTGCAACAGCTGTAGGATTTCTTTCTGCTACCCTAGAGCCTCACCTTCGACAAGTAAGTTGCAGTTATTCACGAAAGAGATTCTTAGGGGGGAGCGTATTTGATAAAATTTTGACCACTGCAGTTGTAGATGTGAAAAGCCCTTCTTTAACCAAAAGTAAACTGCAGTGCACTCTACTGTTAACTAGTGTTACTCTGCAGCTTAATGTGAAATTAAAGAAACTGAAACTCCAAATAGGGCCCGTTGTCTTATTAGGTGATTATCCCAGCTGCATAGGGGCAATGCCAGGATTACTTTGCTTTCTGCCAGGGTTGAGCAAACAAACAATACACCCAAGCCATGATTACTTAAATAATAAGCAGATCGGCAGAATTCCTAGGGGTAGAGGCTTCCATTCCCTGGTGTTGTTGAATTATATTCAGCAGTATCAGGGCTTTTTTTGTCGGAAGTCAGTTGTCAACATTGCGTAGCGGCCGTAAAACTCAAAAAGCCAAAGAAAACTCGGATATTAATTAATAAATCATTCACTCCAGATTTTCCGGAACGCCGTTCCACCTCATTCCTGCACAAAAAAGCCCTGAGCAGTATAGTGGGGCTTGATGAGTTAAAAAATGCAGAGTGGATTCACAATGTTTTGGGGAATGTTGTTTTGCATTGTTGCTTTTGACATTTATATTTTTCACTTGGTGATCGTTGTTGAGTTGGTAAGCTGCCCAAGTTCCATTTAGACTCTAGTTACGCAACTGATCCCCAGTACTTGTACTAAATTTCTGGTTTTCGCCTTTCAAACTAACTCGAAAACTCCTTCCTCCCTTTCCTATATCTTCCAACTAATATTCTTTCCCAGCGCCTTCTCGGATCTCGTGTCCTGGATCGATACTTGCATCCTTCTTCTTGGTTAATAATTTTTAATAATTCTAAAAATTTATATCTTAGTTCAATCTTTCACCAGTACTAAATGGGCTGATGTTTATTGTAAGTGGTGGAGTGTACGGGTTGACGGCACCAATGTGGGGGAGACTTTGTGAGAAAGCGGTAAGTTGAGCGTGGATTAGTAACAGGCAATTCACAAGGCATTTCTACAGTATATTTTTGGTTAATAGGGACACACTAAACTCTTCATCGCCATTGGATCCGTTTCAATATGCATTTCCTACACGCTTCTAGGACCAGCACCGTTTCTACCAATTGATGCGTTAGTTGAATTAATGAATCTTGAGGGTGATCATAATTGCCAAATTCCATAAGTTCTCAACGTTTGTTTTTTTTCTTCAGAACGTTGTGGTTGTGCATCGTTGCATTAGTCTTTCAAGGGCTTGGAGTTGGCGGAGAAATTGTGTGTGCTTTCCTTGGCAGTCTGAAAGAAGCTGTGTAAGTATACTTTAAAGAAATGAAGCGAGAGAACTGTTTTGCACCTCATTTGAGTCATTTTACGAGCCAAAAGAATTTTTATTATCCAAGCTACATGATTCTTCTGTAATGGTGTGCTCTTATCACATTCACTCATGTGAACATTTACGAATGGTGCAATTGTAGTGTCGAGTAAAGTTTGATGTGCCTAAAGAAATATCACAAGAGTTATTTTATTAGACGATTTTTCACGTAGGTTTTACCAATATTTAAAGAAACCTGCCTAAAGAATTTTTCCTTCGCGTGCAATTGAGCTCCTAGTCTTAGTCTCTTGAAAATGAATTAGTTGATATACTTAGCATAGGAACAGAGGATCGGGACTATGGGGTTTGTTAAATCGCTAAATCGGTTAACGAATTATTTACCTACCTTCAATGACCACAAAATGTGAACTTGCATTCTGTAAGTACGCAATTCTCCCATTTTCACAAAAAAGGTAAGCAGTAAGCAGCGGTAAGCAATGGAGAATGAGATTTATTGTCAGGAGAGGACAATCCAACATTTACAGTGCTTGTGGGTCTCGAAAGCAACTTCGACAGAACTCATCTGTTGAGTTCAATGTACGAAGGTTGTGGCCGAGTCGCAGAACCAAGCAGCGGTTTTAATCTAATAGGCGGCATTGAGTGTTGGGCAGTAAGGAAGAACCACGAGAGGAGAGTGCAAGTGGCCAAGATGCGAATGCTGCGTTACATGAGTGGGGTGTCCCGCGCTGACAGTCCGCAACGCGTACGTTAGAGGTAGCTTGGGGGTGGGTAACATCGCGGAGAAGATGAGAAAATAGGTTGGGGTGGTATGGCAATGTGATGCGAAGGGGGAGGAGGAGCAGCTGACTCGGTACATGTTGGACAGCAGATGGTTGGTGGCATCAGGAGTAGGGGGAGACCAAAGCGGACATGGGAGCAGGTTGTTAAGAGAGACATGGTTGTGTGCGGGGTGGATGGGGGCCTGGTGGGAGATGGGCGGGAGTGGAGGTTAGAACTCTCAGACCCGACCTGTCCATTGGAGGGATAAGGGTGTGATGATGATGGATTGAATGGGGGCATTGCCGTGGTCCTGTATAAAAACTTAGAGAACTTTGAGCACTCTAACCCAGATTCTAGGATTCAATAGTGAAAAAAAATCTAATACTATTGATAATTACCTGATTGGAGCTGAAAGATCAAATCGGGTGGTGGCGGTACCCCGGCATTCTGTCTTCAAACGCGTGAACAAAATGCTTTAAATTTCTATTTTCTATATGGCTGTTTTGCAGTAAACATGGATATCCTGATGATTTGCGGACCTATGGACTTGTATCTGCATTGTGGAGTTCGGCATTTTCATTGGGGTAGGAAAAGTACTCTTCCTAAAATTATTATGCGAGCATGCTAATTTTACGTGTGAAAAATCATTCGTTATGTTTTGTAGCGCATTTGTTGGTCCAAGTGTTGGTGGACTGATGCTGGACACCGTGGGCTTTCGCATGGGCACTCTATTCATAATATGTCTTCATGGTGGTTTAGTAAGTAATCAGACGGTCTTGTTGGCATTTTATATAAAACTTCTTAAGAACACAAATTTAATTTTTTTTTTTCACAGGGTCTTCTAGTTGTAGGATATCTCTCACATCGTAAGTGGAACAAGACCCATTCAGCCAAAAACATGGAGATTGTTGTTCACAACGAGAAACAAGGACTTCTCAGTAAAACATCAATTTCATCTAAATAATTATCATGTGGCACCAAGAAGCATGCAATAACTATTTAATACATTCATCATGTGTTCCATATAAATTCCTTTCATCACATTTCTAAGTTATAAACTTTAAAAAAAAAAGCCCACCTCTATATGGAATTATTAAATTCCATGGGTTGAATAAAACTTTAATTACAATATTTGGAGATGAGCAATAATAGTCTATTAAGAAAAAGATGCCTCAACTTGTTTTTTTCTTTTTGAGAAAAACAATTACATTCACCATTGCAACAAAAATTGTTTCTAATCTGTTTTTTGATTTAGATTGTACGTAATTCGATAATGTATACTTTTAAATTAAACTTATGAAATTTTAGAGATGTCGTCTCGCCATGTTTCCTAACTTTATGGTAGTTGAGCACATTTACACATCGACCTCATTACTCCTGAGAAGAATGATATACGATTTTTCGCTGATGTAAAGTAGGAGCGGTGACGTCTAACAAACGAGAACTTGGTCCATTCAAACGTTTCCTCGGTGCAATAAGGGTTTTTTCTGACACACGAGATCATGACCTCTTAAATTTGACTTGCTCGAATAGTTGCTCATTGCCCTCATGTGAGGATGAGGACAGCAGGGCATCTACTGAACCCAGTTGGGATATGTTATTAACATGAGTTTGTATGTTTGTATCTATGAAAGCCATTTACTGGAACGTGAGAGGAGAGAAAATATTTCTTCCAGGGATTCCACAACTTTTTTCAAACACTGATTGATCTCAGGGCCGGCCTTAATGCAAGGCGACCGCCTCGGGCCCCGCGCTGGTGAATTAAAAAAAACTTTGTACTGGGGCCCCGCTCTCGCCTTCTGACTTAGGCCCCGTAAACTATAGGGTCGGCCCTGATTGATCTCTTACAAAAACTTGTTTTTCTAACCCTTCCCCAAAATAATTCTAAAATTCGGAAAATGATAGAAATAATAATAAATACTGTCATTCATGAATTTTGTCAACTTATTAGGAAACTGAGATGATTTACATTAAATTATAATGTTAAACCCTTTTCCCACCTATGGTAGGGTTGAGCAGTCATTTATCCCGTTAAATCCGAGAACACACGGGCGTACAGTACTATACAGTAATATTTTACCCAGCCCCTTGTTTAAGCAAGTGGGCCTATTTTTTTCTAGGGGTAACTTTATTCGTATGGAAATTCTGCAGATCTGCATGTATGCCCTATGTTGTATATGCAATTTAATACAATAATTCTTATTTGTGCAGGTAACATCATACACACCACATTAGCAACGGCCGAGGAAGGTGCACTTCTGGCTTTCTTCTCACCAGAAAAAAATTATTGTCTACGGCTAGGTCATGAACGAAATGAAGTACACTACCCACCGTGCCACGGTTACCGACTATAAATATCTAAAATTCAGTAAAGTTCATTTCTAATGTGACGATCGAGCCTGATAGATTGTAACAATGCTTTGTAAGTACAATTCGAAGGTACTTACCAGTTAATGACTAAAACTTCAGGTAGAACAGATGCCAATCAAGCTGGGGGAGAGGGAGATAGATGTAGTGTCAGAGGTTACATACCTGGGGGTTAAACTCACAAATGATAGGGGATACTTAAAAGCAATGCAGGAGAACATCATTTGTAAGCTAAAAAACAGAGAAGGATTAATAAGGAAACTGGCATTTGATTCATTCTCCAGGTATGAAATGGTTAGGGGCTTATGGAAAGCGGTAGCAGTGCCAGGGCTAACATATGGAAACGAGGTTCTGTGCATTAGTAAAAAGGTAATGGACGGTATGGAAGTAGCCCAAAGAAGGTTAGGTAGGATGGCATTAGGGGGAAATAGGTTTACAGCAGTTGAAGCAATACAGGGGGATATGGGATGGGCTACATTTGAACAGAGAGAAAAGGTTAGTAAGTTGGTGTACCTGTGCAGGATATGGGGGCTTCAAAAGGAAAATCCAGTATGGCAGGTAAATACATGGGTAAACGACATGAAGGTTTCTACTAACTGGGAGAGGAGGGTAAACAGAATATCAAAGAAGATAGGCATATCACTGCCCCCCAGGGAGGGCATGGAGGGGGCAATAACACTTCAAAGACTTGTGCAGGACAAAGTTAAGGAGTGGGGCTTGAATCAGTGGCGACAGGGGATGGAGGGAAGGACGGCAAAGAAATCGTTGAGGGTGTATAGGAACAAGCCTAACATAGAGAGGGAGGTAATTTATGACAACACGTGGGAGAGCTCACTTCTGTTTCGGGCAAGAGCTGGGTCACTGGAGACGAAACAGAGGATGGCAAAGATCACAGGTGGAGATGAGGGCTGTGGATTATGTGGGGACGAGGTGGAGGATGTTAGGCATGTGATACTGGCTTGTCCAGCGCTGGATCACTGCAGGAGGGGTTGGAGCACCCCCACCCTGGAAGAGGTTCTGGGGGTGGTGGGGTCTGGGGTGGAGCAGCTGGAATGGGTGCGGAAGGCAAAGGTGTTGCTTGGGTGCTGGTGGAGATCTAGGCAAAGTGGTCTAGCATGAAAAGTCTCCCTAGCAAGGTTTCCGTCACAAAGGATTATATATTCATAGAACAGAACTGAATTACTGGTTCAGTAATATTTTGTAATATATGACGGATAAAGTAATATTTTTTTCAAAAAAATGGATAATTTACATTAATGTAGAACGGAAGAGATCGTGAGGCAGGCGAAATGCACTACCACCAAACACATTAAAGCCAAGTCTTCATTAGAATTGTGCATATTTCAAAATGAACATATGCTCGAAGCTCGCTCGCTCATAGCGTAGTAGGGGTATCAGGGATACTCTCGCTCGGGGACATTTTTGTGAACGAGTCTCGCTCGACCCTTATTACCAATTAACATCCACCCTGCTCTCGTGTTGAGTTTATTGAGAAAAACAAAATAATTCTAAAAGTATGACTGAATTAAACCTACGGTATTTAGTTAATGACTCTCGCTTGCATTCTCGCCCACAATGCGAGCCGAGACTCACTCTCGGCTCGTTTAAAAAAATACTATGCTAACTTGCTCGTTACACCGAGAACGAGCGAGCGAGCCCGAACATGTTTGCTTTTTCGAGACTTGTTGCACAACCCTAGTCTTCATCCAAAATATACTGTAGTTCCAAATTAGACCAACTGCAAGCAGCACATACTTTACATCACCGGGATAAAGGAAGACCTACTGTAAGTGGATTCAGTAGAGAATAGTGGTGTCTAAGTTGATTGAGTTAGAAAGTGGGGGCCAACCACATGTTTCTCTGATGATCAAGGCAAAGACTGTTATAGTCTTAGTGGAATTTCTGGTTCATTCGCCACATTCATCAAACATTGCACCTTCAGATTTTCATTCATAATTAATTTATTGGAAAGTGTTTCAATCCTCTGGAAGTCTGTAAAGGGCAACTGGAACAGGTTTCTTTGCTTAGAAAGATAATACCTTGTTGTGGAATTATCCTGAAATGCTAATTTTCTAGCACAATTTAATAAATTATCGTACAACATATCAACATACACCTGAGCTATCATCATAGTGATGATGAATACCAAACTTCACATTCTACAGATGAGGCGGATACTTGTGAACTCAAAAACACTCAGTGAAAACAGGTGAGAACAAGGTTGATAGAAACCAGTGGAATAGAAAGGAAAAAAGTTCCTGCGCTCCTTCGCATTAAGCATAAACTTAAAAGTAACACAAAAGACAAACTTTTATAAAGCATAAACGGCAACATTTTTACTTCCTAACAAGTGATTAGTACTAGTCAGGAATTCATTAAGACGTGTGTTATGTTTTTCTAAATAAATATATGAAGAACTTTTTTGAGATATCACCACACTATGCCGACGGCACTTGGTGGGCCATATCAAAAAGTACATTGCCTCAATTTATGTTCTTGTTTATAACGAACTTTCAATGCTTGAATGAAATTTCTGCATTTTGAAAGAACTTCTCTAAATCATCTTTTTTGGTTCGAAATGAGTCCTCAATGTCGTCACGCTCCTTAGCAATCTCATGCTGAAATTCCTTCCATTCCTTTTTCCGCTCAACACGATATTCTTTTATACGCTCTTTCTGGAAATAAATCACTATAATTTTGTGTCATCTGAAGTGACTGTCTGTCTTGTTTAAACAAATTGACCTGCCTCTGAGTTTGGTGTGCTCTCAATTATGCTGTAGCAAAGATTTGTGGCAGCCTCGACTGTAAGGTTAGGTGAAGGCAACAGCCCCATGAAAAATTTATTTACGTCACTTAATTTAAAGTTACAAATGTTACTTACGATCTTCTGTAACACTCATAAGAAGACTATCACTTAAAGTCTTAATTTTTTCTATTTGTGATTCTCTAACGTCTGTTGTATTTTCCAGAATTTGAAAAAGCCGTTCAACTTCTCGATCTTTCCTTTGCTCCTATTTAAATGGGACAGAAATGTGAGATGGTATATAGCCGAGTTGTTCGAATTTGAGATATGAAACACACAATATATAAAATAAGTACCACATCTTCCTGGCATTTATGAACTATTGATCATCCTAAAGTATATTTAGTACTTGAAGTGCAGTTTAAGGGGTGAAGCAACAAGGTGCAGACTCGGGTGAGATATGCAAAAAAATCTACTGTATATACATACAGTATAAACCTTGTCTCAATGAGTGGCTGTATTGAAAGGAGGACCAGAGCTTGAAACCGTCAGTTTCTTCATGCAGTACCAATCACCTCTTGCCAACCTCCTATGGAATCTTTATGCAATTATTATTCTTCATCAGGTCATCGGACCTCTGTTACACTCCCTATCCGTAATTCTCAAACATTTTACGGCTAACTGGGAGTGTATGATATGCCGGATGAGAAAAACGATATTGTCCGACGATGAATACTGTACATCCCGACATTTTAACTACTTGCCATAGGAACACATCTTATTGAGACACAGTGGCATAACTTCAATTGTGGCGCCCGGGGCAAGAGTCATTCGAAGGGCCCCTCCCCCGTTGCTTGTCCTGATCAGACATGGTACACGTACAGTATGTAGGCACTTTTAACTTGCCGTAAAGTCGTCGTACAGACATTGTTTAGCGGCAGCTGATTTCTAACAAGGCGGACAAGGCACCCTCCAAGCTATCGCTTTGTCTTGCGCCCGGGGCAATTTGACGCCATCGCCCCTTACAAGTAACGCCACTGTTGAGACAACTCAATCACTATCATATCTACTGAATCTACAGTACAACGAAACCAGATATCCTGGGCAATGTGTATGTGTGTAACCATGAGTTCACTTGTTTCGATAGACTACAGCTTAATGCCGTCGTATTAAGAAATGAGACTTCTAATTGATTGACATTTTAAAACACTGTAGTATGTACAGTATAACGTAAGATGAAATCGTACCTCAAATTCCTTCAGAAAATATTTGATTTCGCCACTAATCACACCCCTATGATTAAATAATCTGCCATAAATCTCATCCACATCTATTAAAGAAAAAACTCCCGTTATACTGTAAGAATTGCTAAATGAACTATTTCATTACCTATTCATGTTGTAAATATAGTTACCTTTGAATACATTAACAACAGATGGCTTTTCCATTTGCGACATTCTCGGATGGAGTTTAAATCGATAGCAGCGACAGCTGCAGGTTGGAGCGTTGCTAATATTCTGCTGTTTCATTGTTCTGTTGATTTGTTGAAGAATCATTTCGGAAAATGGCGATTCTATTTGGGAATGCTGCAAGTCGCAGTCAAAACAAAAATTTATTAGAGTTTAAGGCCGGGAAGATGAACTTGAAAGGCACTATGGTGCATCCAGATAAAAGGAAAGGATTGGTTTATGTTCATCAAACTGATGATTCGTTGATGCACTTTTGTTGGAAAGACCGCACGAGCGGAGTAGTGGAAGATGTATGTAATACTTTTGTTCTTGTTCCCATCATTGAAAAGATGTTGCACAAGTTTAGACTAAATTTTTTTTTATTCTAGGACCTCATCATTTTTCCAGATGATGTTGAGTACAAGAGGGTTACTCAGTGTACCACTGGTAGAGTTTACGTCTTAAAATTTAAGTCTTCAAATCGAAAATGCTTCTTTTGGATGCAGGTATATTTTTAATGCAATTTCTAATGCGATGTCAATTTCTAATAACACTGCATTATTAAGATCTGAATGAATTACTTCTCTAGGAACCAAAAACTGAGAAGGATGATGAGTTTTGTCAGAAGGTTAACGAATATTTAAATAATCCTCCTGCACCGGGCTCTAATAGAAGCGGCGGTAGCACGCCTGGCGCTTTGGGCGCCGATCTTGCTGGTGAATCGGATTTGCAAAATTTGTTTAGTGCTATGAACCAACAGCAGTTCATGCAACTTTTAGGTAGTTATTGTTGGAGGTAGTTCCTTATTTAGTGTATTTTTAGAATATTTGTCAAATATACATTTCCTTAGGAGGAATGGGGGGAGTTGGTGGAATGGCAAATTTGAGCAGCTTGCTTAATTCACATGGCTTGGGAACACAGTTTGGTGGATCATCGCAGTAAGTTTGATGCAATGTAGTAAGTATTTTTCATTAATCCTTTTTAATTCGAGTAGATCTCTTCGTAGGTCAGCCCAAAGTTCGGTTTCACCTGCAACTTCTACCACTACCACCACTGCTGTTACATCAGTTACCAACACAACTACAAGTACTACTACTACTACTACTACTGCCGTCACAACTGCTCCTACGTCAGTTAGTACTACGTCTTCACAAAGTTCAGTCACGCCAACGACTGAAGTCCAGTCAAGCTCAAGTACATCTAATTTACAAATTCAGCTGAGTGATTTGCAAAGCATACTATCGGGAATCAGTGGTAGGTCATTCACGTTTCACATCTGAATGCTAAAAATGAATTAACAATTTATTTTTTTTTCAGTTCAACCAGGCGACAATCCGCCTGCTCATGAAGGTAAGCTTCTCTCTTATAACAAAGGGATAAAATGATAACTTTGCTAATTTTTAAAAATGTTGTAGCTGTGGACTTGTCGACTGCAATGACATCAGAAGCCCTCCAGCCGATATTATCAAACCCAGAATTCATGCAACATTTACAAGACTTCTTACCAAATACTGGCGAAGCGTCAACCTCTTCATCTGAACAACTATGCAGTACTGTCCAGTCCCCACAATTCCAACAAGCCGTGAGCATGTTCAGTGCTGCACTCCAGTCAGGACAGTTAGGACCATTGATGCAGCAGTTTGGTCTAAGTGATGAAGCAGTGGGTGCTGCAACCCAGGGAGGTGAGTTATTGTTATTTGACGGACATAAGAGTTTCCATTATTTACTCTACAATATTCTAGACTTTGAAGCATTTGTGGCCGCTTTACAAAATTCTCAACGCACCGGAGATTCTAGCAAAAAATCTGAAAAAAAGGATAAGGACGATGACGAAGATATGGCGTTAGATTAACTTGCTCGTTTTAAAGGGACTGTTATATTAAAAATGGTATTTGTTCGTAGTGTATACTTCTGCTTTTGTGAATTAAATTGGCAACCTAATCCGACGGGTCAAATTTTATTCTCAAATAAAATGGTCAAGTCACTCATATAAAGGTTTTTAACATTATGCAGTTTTTGTCTCAGACGAGCAAACCACGTCCTACAATCTACTATTCAGATTCCAGCAAGCAAGCCTATAATAGAAGAATGGGGGAAGCGGGAAAGGAGAGCTTCAACTTTCATAAGTAACAATCTTCATGAACTACTAGAAACTTCACTAAACTGGATATATGAAAATGGTTTCCTCATAAAATGAGTTACTAGTAAGTCTCACGAGTAATTATTACGCTTGAAAAAAATCTCTTTACAACCAAAATTTTCACAAAGCAACTCTAGGATGTATGTAGTATAGTCGCATCGTTTCAAAGTGCTGTGTACTTGAGCAAAATGTTTATCAATAAAAAAACCTAGGTTATATTTAAATAAAATCGGATGCACGCATTTCTGAAGTAATATGATAATTAAACCCTGGGATATACTTGCATCCACATGTTACTTGAACGTAATGTTTAACATAATTTGCAAGTACACAGCAATCTCGAGACTCATTTTGAAAACAAAAAAAAAGTATTATTTGCTGTAATTATTAACGTGGAGCATGTCTTTTTTGAGTGTTATCAACTGCGAGCAAGATATGATCTATTTCTTAAACACTAAGTCAATTAGTACCTTTCCCCACCGTACTTACAGTAGAGGGGAAGTACTATGCAATAATCATTATTAAAAGCATCTTAAATAAGTTTAAAACGATTGAGGGTACTGTCCATCGACGTTACGGCGGATGAACAGTTTAAAAACAGCGTGTGCTCTTAGTCGTTAACTTGATTACTACTTAGTTACAAACATCCTACCCTGAAACAGTTGAATGGCATCAACCAGTACTAAAATGCGACAAAACCAATTGCTGAAAACGTGTGAAGATACAAATTCGATGTCGCACTTCACGTAATAAGGAATTGACATTTGAAACGAGCAAGTCAATCAGGTTACTGCGTATTACTTGTCAAAGTGTTGGAATTTACATTACTGCTTTTTGGAACTCCGTTTTGTGGCTGATTAATGAGCATGCTATAAATACAGAAACAGCAGTTCAAGAAACAACAATCAAGATAATGGAGAAAGTGGTGGGCGAATATATTTACTCGACAGATGAAATTCCAGGTTCTTTTTTGATTTTTGGCACTGTATCCAGTTCTAACTCTGCTAGAGCTCGAAGAGCTGTAAGTGCTGCTTGATCATGTGATGCTTCAAGAGTTTCTCCAGCTCCATGACTGACATGAGGTGGATTCGTTGATAGTGAAACCAAAGACAAGTATTCACATTTATTGCCCTAAATATAGCAAAATTCCACATATATAACCATGTAAAGATATTAAATCATACCCTTTTAACGTCTCGTACCCTAGGAAAATCCGTGAACTGCACGTTAAAACCTAACACGTCAGCCAAATAGGAAAGCTGTTGTTTTGGTGTACCATTCTGTCCTGTAATAAACTTCTGCCCCGATTTCATAATTGATTCAGCAGTTGGTGATTTTCCTTGAAGATTAATACTTATATTTAACGAGACATGTTAAGACATTACAACCTTATTATGAAATTATATCCTACCTTGATCAAGCAGCTCTTTGGCAATGGTTGCAATGGTGGTATCTTGAACCAAAAGAAGTCAACATTGTTAACATTATTATAATGCAATGTGCTTTAAAGACTGTTGCAGCGTTTGCTAAAACTGAGTCAAGGGTTGATATCCGTCTGTTGGTATAACTTAATTTACACCTCTTACAATTACTTTCAAAAGGAGTAAATGTTATTTGCTATTAACCAAAAGAATATTCAAGTCCTCACTTAAGGGAAGTCGACAGAAAATAATGGGCGAGAAGCTGTGAAGAACTATTATTATATTTTTTAGGGGGAATTATTTTCTTCTATTAATGAGAAGTCACTACTTGTATTACTATAGGAGAGGGTATCTCACTTGAGACCTTTTAAGTCAGGTAACAGAGTACTACATTTGGCACTTACCATTTGAACCAATCAAGGTTTGTTGATAATTCATCATACTAGAATTGCCGTCGCCAGTTAACAAAGCATCCGGCATCAACAGCAGCCCTGGTACTAGCTGACGACCAGTACGACCTTCACCATCTATTTTTTCCCCAGCTAATATAGCTACAAAGATAGAAATTTACCATAATCCATTACAAAATGTCAAACTAATGTAATCAGGGAGAATGGGGAGGCGAACATGAATCTAGAAGAAGGCATCAGGTGAAAATTCGAAGAGTGAAGTCACAGGTTTTCACTTGACATTAGCTTGACAAATGTGTATAATGACTAAAATACTAAACTTACCATCCTGATCCAGGAATGTAACTTTTCTAATTTTATCTCCGTCATTCTAATAAAAATTATTTATCAGTCCTAGAATTAATGATGCGCACACCGGCACAGAGAATGACCAACTTGCCTCAGGTCCTAATAACTTCATTGCGGGGCGTGTGGGCTGTGGCTGAGGGCGACTGTAGCCCAGCATATGCAGTAAACCCTCAGCAGCAGCCCTCTTGGCTAACTTTTTATTGGGGCCAGTTCCAGCACAAGTATGAGGTCCAACCTGAACCTATGATATATATAAAATTACGTAATTTAACATACAAAAACGTAATAAAACACCAAAGCAATAACAAATATGCATTTCTTTAT
This sequence comes from Trigoniulus corallinus, assembly GCA_013389805.1. Taxonomy (NCBI): domain Eukaryota; kingdom Metazoa; phylum Arthropoda; class Diplopoda; order Spirobolida; family Trigoniulidae; genus Trigoniulus; species Trigoniulus corallinus. The sequence goes on from JAAFCE010008833.1 coordinate 20,265,091, forward strand.
GCACCTGCATTACAAATTCTCGTCTGCATGGCATTCCACTTTCTGCCACTAAAGAATATACAGGTTCTTTTTCTTTCTTAGCTTGTTGTATTTGAATGAGACGACTAATTGGATTAACTCCCTGTCCGTAGTCTGGATTTGCTTTTTGATCCTTATTTAGAAAACATACCAGATAAACATAAAACAAAGAGACAAATTCGTAATATCGAGCCACACCTTAATTAAGTTGCGACTTTTTTTCTTTACTGTTGTTGGCTTCTTTTTAACTTTGAGAACCATAGGAGGCAGAGGAGGTAAGCTCTTCAACTCCTCCAACATTTTTTCAGCGGACCGTCTTTTTGACAGTTTCTTACCATTACCTTCGCCCTCCGTGACCAAGTTTCCCACCACACACTTGGTCACGAAGTTGCGCATATGAGGAGGACCACTTTCTCGGACCACCTAGAAATTAAATACAATCCGCAAGTAGTTTTTATGACGAAATTGTAATTGGAAAGCAAACTTATGTCTTATAGAAAAATTTAGCAATATTTACTAATTAACAGTTTAGTGCTTAAAAAATCTGTGTTGTCATGTTTTGGGTGATGTACCATGGTTAGAAAACTAAATATAATGAAGCAAATGTTTACAAATTTTAGCTGAATGACAACTAAACTAATGTATATACAATGTGCTACCATGTTTAATGTAAATTTAAGTCTGTGTGTGTTTTTTGCCATTAGTTAGTTCCTATACTTATATAGTAGGCAAATCAAAGTACCTCAAAATCCACTCTCAAGTTTCGTTTAAGGGCCACTTCATGGACAACGCTGATAGGCGACTTTAATTCATCTTCTTTATTTAGTCGGTGCACTCCATTCTCTTTTACTTCTTCGCCAACGTTATTGGTTTCTGGGAGAGGTAGTTCTTTCAGTATTCTAAGTGCTTTTTCTGCTGCATTATGCCTTGCAGATTGTAAAGTTAGACCTTCACCTATGAATGCCCTACTGCCCACCCTCAATGACACATAACAAGGTCTTGGTATTCTAGGATAATGGCACCTTATAAAATAAAGTACGCACTTATTAGTTAATTTAAAACTGCAAAATACTGGCTGTAGAATACCATTAGTCTTCACCTAGTTTGGTAGGACCAGGACCCACGGTAATTTAAATTTTGTGCAGCATATGGATTTACTTGAGCATCCAATGTGCTGTATATTGCTGGCTCCCCTCTTTTCATTGCTAACGCATTTAGTTCCACAGTCGGAGTTAAATTATCTGCATAAAGATATTAAATGAATATCAATTCAAAATAAACATGCGTCATAATTACAGAAGATACCTACCTGAATTCATTTTTGGAATATTTCGTTTTGGTTTAGGAGGAGGGTGTTGGTATGTAGTTTTCTCTAAAGCTATACTGGCCGCAGCATGTTGTGCTTTCTTAATACTAAGTCCTACAGCTTCATAATCTTCTTCTCCCAGTTTAAGAAGCACAGTGAAAGTTTTTTTATGTGCAGGACCACTTTCATCAGTCAAACGATACTGATGTTGGATCTACATATGGAAATTGAGGCAATGATTTAGACAATGTTGAATTAGGTTTTTATATTAATTGATTCATATGTCCTAAAAATACCTTGTTGAATCGTGCTAGCTCATTTATCAGACACATTGGGGTTTTCTCTTTTGTGTTTGCCATAGTTGTGTTGGAAGTATCTTGAACAGACGAAGAACATACAATTCCCTCAGGACTAACATGGGTTCCATTTGAAGTAATATGACCATTTGAGGTATGCGGTGTTTGAGGGATGGCGTGATTTGACGGGTGATCTGTCACTAATGCTTTAGAGGAGCCCATTGTCAATGGTGTGGGAGTTGTCTGACCCAACGTCATACCTACTAGCATTCCACTGGATGGAGTTTTCATCTGCTGGGAAGATGAAATTACCGCTGTGGTGGGTACCATTGGTGCAGCGGACGGCATTCGCATTTGAATTTGGGCCATTACTAGAATGAAAGCTGTAACAATTTAAATAGAAATACTGTATAACGATTAATGACTCAAAAACGCATTTATATATATATATATACACTAAACAACCTAACCGACACCTATGACTTAACTTGAAACAGAAATATGTCATTGGGGAAAGACATCACAAGATCATCGCAAACCCACACAAATTTCATTTTTTTGCCTTCCAAACTTTCCCCGAAAAAGATCGACAGCCAAAAATTATGTAATCCTGTTGCGCAAGAAGCCGCTATATGAGTGATCACCAGCAAATCTTTCTGATGTTACATTATTCAAACTGCGATAAACCATACTCGAGTAGTTAAGAATTAACATTTTATAGTCATACACAGATAAATTCGTAAGATGTTTTTATAAAGATGCCTTCTAGTGAACGCAATCAATAATGAACGCCATGCCATGATGGCTACACTTTCATTGACTTAAGCCATTCTGAAGCGTAATATTCAAAAAAATCTTACCTTAATAATCGCCTAAGTTAAAAGTGCGTTTTGCGTATAACTCCACCAATGTATTCTACTAATTACTTACTATAAAAAAGCACTTTCAACACAAGAATGAATGGCAAACAGTAAAGAAAATACCAGTCTAGTGTACGTTCATGCTTCCTTGAGCTCGAAAATTCAGCTACATCCGTAGACAAGCACCCGTTGCCCGATCAGAATGACGTCATAATACTGAAATAGTAAGGCACTGCCAACTGATTGACTTTCAGTTGTACGTAGTATTGAAGTAACGTCCTGAGTTCTGCTAGAATTCAACGCATGGAATAATTTTTAATATCATATTCATGTAATATCAGTAAATCGCGAGTTGGAAAATTGATATACAGTATCCCACATGGAAAAACCAATAAGACTGCTGGCTCATTAAAAGTCTTCATTAAAAACTCGAGCACAAGCACTTAGCTAGACCAAGATTAATGAACGTATTTATAAATCAATTGACTTAAAAATGTTGCTCATCATTTAATATCTTCTTAATTTTCGATATACCGATGGGCAGATTAGCAATTCAGCATAATAATAGTGGTTATACATGTAACTGACATGTATAAAGTCTAATTAAGGTGTTTGCATTTAGGTCACCTGTTATCTTCTGGTTATATTGGTATTTATTAACCCGAATTTAACGAT